>WAAB01020691.1:80110-114751 GCA_013389865.1 Piaya cayana | reverse complement strand
AAAAAAAAAGGCAGTCATTAGTTCAGAAAGATGTGCAAGATTGGTTGTAGGTGGTATTTTTCACAAATTAAGCCCAAGGAAAACCTGTCAGTATGACAATATTTCCAGAACACACCTGAATCTCATTTCCACCCTTACTAAGCTCAGACACTTAAGGCATATATAGTTCAGTGTAACATGCAGCCCAGAAAAGGGGTCAACAGCCAACCAATAAAAGGAAGTTAGCCATCTTTTGCTTGAGAACTGGCTACGCATCGGTCTACCCATGGAAGTTGGTGAGTCATTGTCTTTGTTTTATTTTGTTTTGTTTTGCCCTTCTTCCATTTCTCCTTTACTTATTAAATTTGTGTCTTGACCTACAAGTTTCTTGCTATTACTCTTTCTTTCCTCTTCTCCTATCCCCCTAGGGGTGGAGGTAGGGCTCAAGTAGCTGTGTGTTGTCTAGATGCCCACTGGGGTAACCCACAAGATGGTAAGGGGACAAATCACTCACTGCACAGATAAATCACTATGAAATAAAATTGTTGTGATATACAGGGAATCAGTGGAATCAATTCTCCTCAGGCAGGAAAAGAGTATGCCTGAGTTCCAGGGAAGGTTTTACAGCTTTAGCATCTATTCATTTATCTTTAGAAAGTATTTAATTTCCTATATGGATTAAACAAATTAAAGAAAATGTTAATTTTATTCCAGTTCTGCTAGTATAATTATAATTTCATGGATGTATTTATGTATTGAAAACATAAGTTTGTTTATATGTTTTTTTCCCTTTGTTTTGTAGTGACAAAATATGTTAGGCATTTGAGAAAAAAAAACTCACATGACAAATACATACATCAATAGTGTAATACATCTAGCTCTAAACTGTGCTAAATGCAAAGCATTATTACATATTCTGCCTGCTTAACATATCATCATTTTCAATCTAATCCACTTCAGAAAAATAAATAGACTATCTCAACATTTTTGATTAAACATTAAAGAACCAGCTAGTGTTATCAGAACTTAGAGGGGGGTTTTTTGTTTATAAAGATGAATATATTTAGTAGCACAGTAAAGAACAATGCCCCCACTACTAAAATAGGTTAAGTACTTGCATAATACTTCTATCCCTTCATTTTCTGAAAGAAGTCTAATAATAATAATTACACTTTATAATAGAATTTAGTGGCTGCCTAACAGTGTTTTGATTTCTCAGGATTAGCAGTTGGTGTTATAATTGTTATTCCTTCTGATTGTGAGAGGTACAGCATTTAACCAGTCTCTTCTCATTTAGCATTTCACCTGCTGCATATTTTTTGAAACTGATTTACAGGAAATGAAGTAATCTATATTTAGATATTTTTCAGGGGATTATTCTTTTGTTAAATATGCACTTTCCAGGTAGTGAATGAATAATGCTGCTAATATGCATAAAATTATGGGATTTTTAAAGCTGGGATTTAAAACATTAGTTACATTTAATTGTGTTAGAACAGAGAACAGAAAATAGGCTTACATATTCATTTTTTCTTTAGTTGGAAAATTCACCCTTCCAACACGCAGAGTATGCAAGAGCAAATCAATTTTTAGATTCATTAAATGGAATATTTGAATATTGATTAGGTGCTGAATTGATACTTACGTCAAACAAGTCTCCTAACCTTCTTCATTTCTTAAGTTGTATAGTACCCATCTCTGACACTTATCAGTATGACTGAAAAAGGAAAGATGGCTGTTATTAAGGTTCCCAGATTTTCTCTGAGTTTGTCTTTTCCATAATGTAAGTTAAAGCATGATTCTTCTTTTCCTCAGTAGCAAATAAGACTGACTCTGAGCCTCACAACAGTCAGGGGCTAATTCCCACTGATCTCCTATGAGATCAGGATTTCACCATTAAGTCTGAACAGAAAATGCAGAGCAATAAATTTTATTTCATCTTATCCAACTTCAATACGTAGTCTTTTAAACGTTGCACAATTGTGTAAGTGTTGGCTGGAGAGGTATCTCTGGACATCATTTTTTTATCAGCAAATCTCAGATGGCTATAACGTAGGCATTCACATCTGAACCCTGCTCATTTTCTGTAATCAATGGTAAAATGAGTTGCTTAAGATTCCATTCAGCCTTCCCACTGTAGTGTTATGTCTTATGGTAAGTAATGCCTCTATCTGGCTTTTTGATAACAAAGGGTATCACCCAGGGTGACAATTCCTTGTTAGATATGAGGTTTCTAAGTCATCTACACAGGGTGGCACAGGATGTATCAGATGTCTCTATATCTTAGAATCAACACTGAAACAGAAAGAGATACTGTGCAGGAGATACTTCATCTACTGGAGGTATAGAGAACAACAAAGGAAAAACTTTGTGTTCTCTGTAAAAGAAGCCAAAGGACTCCAATATTTGTAATAATAAACATCACTGGGGTAAGGTGGACCCTTCATACCCTCTGCTTTTTTATTATGTTTCTAATAATAAAGCATTATGGTTTTGAAGTACTTAAATTTCCAAATAATTGTATCTACCAATCTTTCAATTCCTCATTACTTGCAGAGGACTACTATTGTCTGTGGAAATCAGTGCAGTTACAAAGGTCCACTTATATAGAACAGTATGTAGGTCTGGATAATTATTTTTACTGCTATCTCTGTGTATTTCAAAACGTGACACTTTTTAACACTAGGAGAGCAGCTAAATCTACATACATTGACATAAACATTTTCACAGTAACCTATACTGGATCAATGCTAGGAAGACTCTTCTACTGCTGTTATACAAACAGCTTACACCTGCGTAATGATTTCAGGAATAATATCTTCTAATGATTGGGGGTTGTCTAATGGGCATCTTTATTTTTCATTGACTGTGAATTCATCCTTTTCAAAGGGCAAGTACAAGGTCTGTGGACATTTAGGTCCCATCTGAGTGCTCAGAGTAAAACCAAATGGGAAGTAAATGGTCTTGTTATGGACTCAAGGTAAATTCTACACTGATTATATAGGCCATAGTGTCTCGGAGAGAGACAATGACTAGCAGAAGAAGGGGGGGAAAAAAGCTGTTCAAGTGATAATGCCTTTTTTAAAAGTACCCTTTTTGCCACTTCAGAAGTGTAAAATTAAGCCTGATGAATTTAGGGCCCTGATTATACCCTCCACCATGAAGAACTTTCAGAAATGCAAGCTGCTATCAGATCAGTTGGTGTTTAAGTGCTATCGCCTAATTTCACAGAGTACACATTTACCGTAACTCTTTCCACACCTGTCTGCTGATCTGTTTGTACATGCTGTTGCTTTCTCTGTCATCTGTTAAGCCACTTGAGAGACTTCTTTCTGTGCTGCCTACCACAGAGCCTGAGAATCATACTCCTTACAATTAACACTAACAGCTCTAGTTCTCAATATTTAAACAGTAATTTTGAAAAATAATGCAAAATAAAATAAATAAAATAAAAATAAAATGTAAAAATCTCATTTTAATAAAATACAAAATAAAATACCCTTCTATATAAATAAAAAAACTTCCCCCTTTGACTTTTTTTATTTTCAAAATATTTTCAGATCTAAAAAAGTTCTGTTACAGAATGTTACTCATATTGTTCATTTTATCAAACACACCTTTCAGGAGGGCACAGAAAGGGACTGCAAGCTTCCACTCAGCCCAGGAATGGGTGAATGCTCTCATCCCTAACAATTTGTGCAAAAGGAGGAAGAATAGTTGTTTCCTCCAGGCATACTTGAGGATGTACACTCCTATTTGTGTACATCTTTTCCCTCACCTCCAAGTTTCCAAGAGAAGTGACTCACAGGTGTAATTTCAGAAGAAGTTTCAAGGACACAAACTTCAAGTCCACAGAAGTGTGTCACCAAAACTCTGTGCAAGATGCTGAAGGCTGAAAGCTGTGTCCCCTTTTAAATCAAATTCAGAGGTGCTTATTACCCCCCCAACTCTTCCCTTTCCCCCCATATATACCATCGTGTCTTTCAGATGTGACAAGAGAAATAGATGTAAGCCCATGAATAGTACTGTTTAATACTAAAACCTGCTTCACTAGATAGAGGTGTGACATTTTGTAAAGATTTTGCCCAGTATGACTAACACATCAGCTAATTTCAGCTGGCTTATTGCCTTACAGAAAGATCTTTTTCTCATAAACTGGATAATTAAATTAATATATGTGGTTTTTCCCTTAAGCTTAAAATTAAAGTAATATTATTTCTCAGTTTATTAAAGTTAGATCTAAAAAAATCAGCATTGCTGACAGAGCATCGGGCATTTATTTTATAGTATTAATGGAAAGCAATAAGGGTGAAATAAAAATATAATTCTGTTTAAAAAAACAAAAATACTGATACTTTTCAATTTAAGCTGTTTGTCTTCTCTTCTTTGATTAGTTTATTATGTGGGGCTATATCTTTTGTATGGTAATGACCTACTTCTGAGAACTAGACAAATGGATGAGTCATGCATTTAAAGGTATGACTCAGATTATATATAATAAGAAAAGAAAAGATACATGATTGTAATAAGTCTGAACGATGTTCAGAGCTATAGGGCACCATCAAAATATTCAGTTATATCCAACACAGAAAGAGTAAAAAGGTGGAAGAGCTCAATCTGACTTGTACATTTTCAATTCATCAGGAAAACATTGGAAATATATCTCTATTCATAAAGTATGTATTAGATGTCTGATATAAAACACTTCAGTGGGCTGTAACTTATAAGATCATATGTTCAAATGCTACTACATTCTTTTTACATGTCTATGAATTAGAAAATCTTAAATCATTGGAATAAATTACTTCAAAAAAGAATACATTGTTAACTGAATACAATGAAGGCTTATGCTTTCATGTGCAATGTCAACACAGATATGATATATTCATCACTGTGGGAATTAATCTATTTGAAAATTTGAATATGTGTAATTTCTGATCAGACCTTTAGTACAGGAGCTACCTGTCCATTTCACATGTCATCTGAAAGGGTTCTGTTGTCAGAGTAAAGTAATTTAAGACATGCCTGTTTGTTCTGTTTTCAGCTAAAGCAGAACAGATTTCCTGACTTTTCAGTTAAGCCTCTTCTGAGTAACTACACTTTCTTAAAAAGTTAAGAACAGGGTTTTCAGGTGATGTTCGTCTCTTTGGATGTTAATGCCTATTGCTTATAGTTATCACCAAAGTAAAGGGGTATTGGTATGCAGAAAGGCCACTGGTTATTTTTATTTCTATGGAAATCAAGGTCATCCTACAGTTGGTGGAATGCTGTAAATCAAAGTGTGAAAAAAGGGTCACATCTGCAGTGTGAAACAGACAGGATAGGTGACCCAAAACTGACTGGCAAAGTATTCCATTTCATATACACCATTGTAAAGATCAATTTCTTTTTTTGCCTTGAATGATTTGTTTGTATGTCTTGGACACTCGTCAACACAGAACTATATGAGCTTGAGTCTTTGGGCAGTTTAACATCTTGCTACCTCAGTGTCTGGGAGGTGAGGTATGGAGAAGGGAGGGAACTTTCTGCCTTGTGATGGGCAAAAGCTGCTGAATCACTCTGGATTGGAGAGGCGAATGTAAACCTGACTGCACTGGGTTCCCAGAGAGCTCATGCACTGGTTATGCTCAGGTGGAGTTTTTTGAGCTGTGAGTGAACCCTGGAACTCCTAGGCCAAATTTGGGAACTTACCAGATGGAGTTCTACACATGCACCATTTTGAAAACTTTCCAGGCAGAGATACTGTGCAGGTCTGGTAAGATCCTTCCTCTGTGGTTCTCATAAGTTAATAGAAGTGGAACATTGTCTATAAATAACCTGCAGCAAAAAGTACATGTGTACTCTCTGCCCCATGGACCATGTTTATTGCTGAGAACTTTGTTGGGTCCATTGGGTGGTGACTAATTTTTGCATGATATTCTTGTTTTTCTCTCTATATTCTTATCGTAAATTGTTATAACTTTGATTGCATTCAAAGTAAAGACCAGAATTTTAAGTAAACTCCTAAAGTGATTTTTCTCAGTAATTTTTGTTACCAGAAAAGATTTAAAAGATCTCCTTCCTTCTCCCCTTCCTGCCAGCCAGATTTAATTGGATTGTTACACTTCTTTTCAGTATAAAGATGAGGGATCGTGAGGGTCAAGACCTCATCTATCGGTCTGTCTTTGATCCTAACCTGTGGTTTCCTGAATCTAGTTCCTGAATCCCGATCCTCTCTCCCACTGAGTCCAGTCTGGGACTTTCCTTGCACTCATGCTGCAGCATTAGAATCATAGAATCATAGAATCACCAGGTTGGAAGAGACCCACTGGATTATCAAGTCCAACCATTCCCACCAATCTCTAAACCATGCCCCTCAGCACCTTGTCCACCCATGCCTTAAACACCTCCAGGGAAGGTGAATCAACCACCTCCCTGGGTAGCCTGTTCCAATGCCAAATGACCCTTTCTGTGAATTTTTTTCCTTATGTCCAGCCTAAACCTCCCCTAGCAGAGCTTGAGGCCATTCCTTCTTGTCCTGTCCACTGTCACTTGGGAGAAGAGGACAGCTCCCTCCTNCCCCAGGTCCCTCTCCTCCAGGCCACTTTCTAGACAGACCTCTCCTAGTCTGTAGCTCTGCATAGGGTTGTTGTACCCCAAGTGCAGGACCCGGCACTTGGCCTTGTTAAATCTCGTGCTGTTGGTCTCTGCCCAGCAGTCCAGCCTATTAAGATCCCTTTGCAGAGCCTCCCTACCCTCTAGCAGATCAACACTTCCACCCAGCTTAGTGTCACCTGCAAAATCACTATGGGTGCACTTGATGCCTTCATCCAGGTCATATTAGTGTGATATATAGTCAGCAGGGGAGTTCACATGTAAAATGGTGTTGTATATTTTTATATATTTTATTATTTTATTATTAATATTACTTATTTTCCTTTTTATTAATATTGTTTCATTAAAGCTGTTTTAGTTTCAAACCCACTAATATCTCTCTCATTTCCCTGGGGGATGTAACTGGGACTAGGGCTACAAATGCCCAGTTTAACTGTTGACAGGCTGGGTGTGGGGTAAGCCATTATACTATCTGAGTTCAAGCAGCCATCTCTTCCAGACCTAAAAGGATGCAGACACCTGTGTGCCCTGAAGGTGATAAGAAAGTAACAGGAATACTAAAATAAAAATTGTGTTTGTTATTTTTTTTGTTTGAGGAAAAAAATACAAAATACAAAAAAAACCCACCCCAAACTTGATCTTTGATAAGTTCAGGAATTGATTGAATTTGTGCTTCATTATGTAAACTACTTATTTGGCAGTAAAATAAAAATAGAGAAGTCAATGGAACTGAAGATTTTAACCACAAAATGTTAGATAGACATTACGGTTACCAGACCAACATTAACACTGCCACATTGAGGTATATAATATTTTGTCTCTTAGATTTTATAATAAAGCCTATTTTTTTCCTTTAATATAATACAGTAAAGTTTTTAATGTTAAAAATGTTCCTCTGTTACAGAATTGAGAAAGATGGAGAGATTATATGCTTTTGCCAAGGGTAACAACATCTGTATTTGAAAATTAATTGGGCCAGAATGAGAAATCATTTATTATTTCATATTTGGTGGAACTCAGATTCTCATTCACATTCTACCATAGGAGTTCTGTTTATTTGTTAGCAGAAAGCTGTTAGAATATTATTTGGTTTTAATTCTGTCATTCTAAAACGTAGATACAAATGTGTCTGAACTGTTGCAGAGTTACACTGGTTTGATAACATCTTAATCAGGAAGCTTTCTCAGATCCAAGACAGACAGGAGAGGCAGAATTACCTGGGAGTGGGAAATTGCCTGGTATTTAAGGCCATCACCTGAGAAAGCAGAGATGCAGGCTTGGATTCTAGCTTCAGTTAGAGAATGGTTGCAAGGACAGAAGTAATCTCTTTTCCACTAGCCTTCTACCTCAATAAATAAATGACAAAGAACCTAATCCCTGGCCAGAAAGAAAATTGCATGCCAATTCTCTCCAGCCATTGGATTATAACTATTTTGGGTGAGTTCCATTCTTTTTGGATTGTCTTGCCTATTTTTTCCAAATAAGAGTAGAAGAGTGATCATAATCTCATCCCAGTATGTTATTTAACCTGAACCAGTAGAGAATATTTCACAGCTGTTCTTCTGTTAGTGTAAGATAACTAAATTAATTGTGGAATTCTGAGTGTAATATAAACGAGGACTGTTATACCAACATTTGAGCTTCCTGACTTTTGGGCATTTACTTTGTAGCTATTAATACCTCATTAATTTATTTGGTTTCACTACTAATGGGCAGCACATATCTGTTAACAGGGGAGGTAACGTTTTGTCAGAGGCCATGGCTGCAGGGGGTCCAGCAATAATGTCTGCAGAGGCTCCTGCCCTGCCACTTAGTGCTGTGTAGACGAGCTCTTTGGCTGGCACAGTGGAGAGCATTGTCTGAAATGGCTGAAGAGCAGAAGTGGAGCATAAAGTCACTTCCTGCAGAGTAAGGAAAAAAATGTGTCAATTATCTCTGTGGAGACAGCTGCTAGGGAGTCAGTGGAACAGTGCAGTAAGAAAGCAGGGTAGAGAACTCAGGGCTGAGATTACCTGGGCCTGTTTGGGACAGAACAATTTGGGGACAGGGACTGCAAAACTGCAACATATTTTAAGCAGAGAACCAGGTTGGGATAGTACCTAAAAGAAAGATATGGTGAATACTATGAGAGGTAAAGGCACTGAAGTGTCCTGGAAGGTGAGCATAGGGATATCACTTTTTGTGTCCGTGAAACTTTTTTGTATATTTTATTCTTAAATTCTTTGACATACAACTGAAGCATTTGTTATAAAAATACCTATAATGGGATTTTAATAGCTTTATTTCACTTTCCTAACTTCTTAGTGTCTTTCTTCTGACATTTAGACTTCACAGGATTTAGGCATTCACTATTTCCTGTCTGTGGTAATGCTTTTTACTTAAGAAGTCATCACTGTTAACAATGTGTTTTGGTTTTAAGTTTGCATTGCAGTTCTGTTTATTATGATGTAAGACACACGTTCTGTTCAAATCTTTCACCACCCTTCAGAAATCCCACGTAGGTAGAAGAAATACTCACAATATCCTGATAGGTATGCTATACTATTGTTGCTTGCAAAAATTAATTAAGGGATTTTTATATATTAAGCAGGAAAGGCACTTATAGATTGAAAGGTTTGAGAATTATTGTTAAAGACAAAAAATATTGCTGCAGTTGAAAAATATAGGAAAAATCTTTAGGGAGATTGGAACTGGTTCCAGGGTTGTCCTGTGAGAGGAAACTCAGAAAATCAGTTAGAAGATGGGAAACACATGTTTTTTTGTCATTAGGGAAAAAAGAAAGAGAGGAAAAAAAAAAGTACTTCTTTTTCTTTTCCATTTTTTTCCCCAAGACTGGATTCTTGATTTTTAACAAGCAATGAACTCCGGATACCATGGCGTCTGTGAAAAGGGCTAATTTTCATCCTGTTAAAGATTAAATAAAAATGAAAATCTGATGTTTATTGCTAAAGAAAAGACTGGAAATGCAGACAACAGTGAAGTTTTGTATCTATAATATAAGAAATACTTTTCAAAGGATATAACATTAGAAAATTGTTGATTAACAGAAAGCATAGTAGTTGTCTCAGAGAAGTTAATTCAGGTGTTTGCTATCAGGGCACAACTAGTAGCAGTTCAACCTGCATTTCACTCCACTGTTCTATTAACCTGGCATCCAGCACCAAATGAAAACTCTCCCAGATCATGCTTCCTCTAAATGCTTTCCACAAAATGCTTGTCTTCCTTAAGATATAAACATATGTATAATCCTATATTTCAACAGTGCCTAAAAAAATGTTGCTTCTTTGGCTTGCTAAATGAAAGCCTCAGGAAGAACATGGTTGCTTTTTATAGATGTTAGTAGTAGTATACTCCTAGCCTAATGCTGATTCTAAAAAGGACTTTGTTGTATTTATTATTACATTATGCACATGTCTATGAAAGCAGGAAAAGTGTCCAAGCTTCTTGTTTAATCATTATTTCGTGTCAATTTAATTCACCTCTGTCTTACCTATATATTTAGTTTTGCTGACATGTGCTGCTCCTTACTGTTCCTTCCTGCCAGGCAGGATCTATTCTTATTATAGTCTTCTCATAGTGTCTCCCACAACTTGAAAGTAGCAAATATTCCCAGGATTTACTTCTGACTGTCTTTCAAAATACATCATATTATTGTTTTTTCTATTTAGAGATAATCATTCCATAGTCCCTAAATCTGTAAGATGGTAAGGATCCATTTTCTTCACCTGCAGGTGTGTTTGTTTATTACTGTGTGAACATCTGCTGCTCTGTAATTATTGAATGTGAAGAAGGTGGAAATCATGTATAACTCCAGTTTACCTTGATGAGGTTATTTTGTTTTTTTTAAACTGGTTTTTAAAGTCAGAATGTTTATCCTTGAAAATACACATTAATTGTTTTTGTAGATTGCAGTTTAAAGGCATTGAGGTATTTTTATGTGTAGTTATCATAAGTGATTTTTGTAGTTATTTTATTAGATTATTTAGAAAAAAACATTATATCTGAATCATCCTTTGTATTTATAATTAGAAGAAATTGAACTGCAGTCAGAGATGAATGTAATGTTCAGAGAACTTCTAAAATATTGATACAGAACTTTGGGGAAGAATCAGAATCTAGCATCTCAGGTTAATTATACAGTGTACATATATTTTCCATGATATTTAAGCACCTGCCCAATGTAAAATTATTCTTCATTAAAACACTGAAAAGAGATTTTTGTACCATATTATGCTATTAGTGTAAGTGAGAAAAGTTTGAATGTGCATAGCACAATATAGATGTAACCACTCTTAACTTGATATTGACTTCATACTTTGAAATTTCTATTTTTTGGAGGGAAAAGGGCTTTATTTTTTTATTAAAAATAAAATGATATTTTAGCAGCTTTAGTGTTAGTCAAGATAGATATTTTATTATTCCAGCTGGAACTGAAGAGAAGCCTGCCATTAAACCATCTACTGTGAACACAGGGTTGAGATTTCTAGACAACTTCTCTGGCTCGTTGGTGACTCATTGGTGGCCCATTGGTGAAGATATTTCAATTTGGACCTCCAATATAGTGCTAAAAAAAGAGGAGGAAGTAAAGAGAACTTCTGACTTTGTCAAAGTAAACTCCTTTTACTGTTGATATATTTTCAAGACACTTCAGAGAAACCAAATTAAGATTTAATTAAAATGTAAGCTAACACTACTTATGACTATTGGGCTTGGGTTTGGGGTTTTTTTGGTGTTAGAATCAGTGAATAAAAGTTAATATATTGAGGACCTGCTGAAGACCAAGCTATTTGTGGTGCATCTTCTGCCAATGAATATTACTTTTTAAAGGAACAAGAAGAACAAGTAAAATTAAAAAACGACACACTTTAATCTTTGTATAATTATTCAGTTTTACATAGAGTAAACCTACCTGTTCTGGATCAGAGAAAGAACTCTAGAAAACTTAGAAAAACTATCCGGAAGTAAAGCAGCTCTCCCCTTCCTTCTCCCAAAGGATTGATGGAAGAGGAAAGGGAGGCTTATCATGCCACCAGTATATATTGATGTATAAAAAAGTATAAAGAATGAGGAGTCAAGCATGCTTATTGGAACAAAATAATTTTGTGACAAGAAAAGCAGAAGAAAGATTGTTTCAATGAATTCCTAGAACTGAATGAACTTGCCTTTCATACGGAGCACTGAATGCCTACCTGAATTTTGTGGAACTGTTCTCATTATGCAGAAAGGGATGTAACAAGAACTATAACATTTTGAAAATGTTAGATTTTCTGCAGTCAGAAAGAAATCTTAAGATCAAAGATGAAAGTCATGCTTGAAGTATCAAACCACAAAACCACCACCAAGAGATTAATTTTGTGGACAAGGTAACCATGATCCAGTAATGTGACCTTGTGGTCAAGAAGACCAATGGTAACCTGGAGTGCATTAACAAGAGTGTGGCCAGCAGGTTGGAGGAGGTTATCCTCCACCTCTGCTCTACACAAGTGAGGCCACATCTGGAGTACTGTGTACAGTTCTGGTCTCTCCAGTTCAGGAAAGATCAGGAACTACTGGAGAGAGTCCAGCAGAGGGTCAAGAAGATGATTAGGGGAATGGAGCATCTCTCATGTGGAAAGACTGAGAGACCTGTGTCTGTTTAGCCTGGAGAAAACTGAGAGGGGACTTTATCAATGATTATAAATATCTAAATGTCAAGTTTTGGAGGATGGGACCAGACTCTTTTCAGCGGTGCCCTGTGACAGCACAACAAGCACAAAACAGACCACAGAAATGTAACCTGAATGTGTGGAAAAACTTCTTTACTGTGAAGGTGAGGGAGTACTGGAACAGAATGCTTAGAGAGGTGGTGGAATCTCTTTCTATGGAGATATTAAAAAACTCTCTGGACACATTCCTGTGCAACCTACTCTGGGTGAACCTGCTTTAGCAGAGGGATTGGACTAGATGTTCTCAAAAGATCCCTTGCAACCCCTACCATTCTGGGATTCTGTGATTCTTTTTGCCATCATCTACCAGAGGAAGGAGAACAGGACCACCAAAGATTTTGACTCTTTTACGTAGCTTATCTCATATAATTATATTGTCCTATGATTTTCTGTGTTTTTTACATCCATTACAGATGCAAGAAATCAGATAATGAGAACACAAAATTTCTGGGAACTGCTGTAAACTGTGGGTGCTGGTTGGAGGGAATGGGGAATTTATAAACTCACAGTATGTTCCAGCATGCCACCATCCTGATTCATGGTAATTTTATATAATGGCCTGCAAAGGTGATTTATTCAGTTATTTTCCCAACCTTTTTACATCCCAAACTATTTACAGTGACATTTCGTTTTCTCCCTATTTGAGCATACACATTCTCTATCCTGCTCAATTATTCACAGGAACTCTCCTATGGAGAAGTAATGACAGAATGACCTTTTTTTTATGCATAGGTAATTCTTTTTTTCTGACTTCTCTGTGGTTATTACCTTGACCTGTTCCATGCTGCTATATAGACAGTACTTCTAAATGATAATTTTCTTAAGAAACATTCTGATGACTTTCATTATTCTCTCACTTAATACATAGCAAAACAGCTGCTTTGGACACTCCAAAGAAATAGCTAGAATTCTTAGATAAGTTTTCTCTGCACAATTATCTACTCAAGGCTTATATAGATATTAGTTTCTATATATTGACTATAAAGATATGTTTAGACAAATAGGTTTGGTGTGAAAATTTGAGATTGAGATAACCATATTTAGCTCTTATTTCTAAATCTCAACATAGATGATGTTGCAGCTAAACTGGAAGGGCAAAGAAGTGTACGAATATATGCTCATATAAAGACTTTTGTATTTCTCGTAGCATAAAATCCACTGAATTCTTGCATGGCTCCTGGATTATGGCTTAGCAATCTCTAAACAGCATTGATTTAGATGACTCCTTAATATCACAAATATTATGCCTATCTTGAGCTCAATTCCAAAGCTCTCAATCATGTCAATAGCAGTAGGAGGCAGGCATGGATTTTTAGAATAGGTATCTTTTATTTGCAATGTTATTTGTTTCTGCTACAGCAGGTGAGATGGTTAAAGAGCTGTGATCTATGTGCAGTTTTTATTGTTCTCACAAATAGACACTGAAATGGTGGTTACTCTTCTTTTACTCCATCTGTGACCCATCCAACAGACAATAGTCACTGTTCATGAGCGTTACTTGCAGCTTTTTTATGGAAAAAAACAAGTAGCTGTTGCTGTGGTATAATAAAGAAGGCAAGTATAAAAATTATATTTTGCCATACATATATTTTCCCACATATGTAATAAAGTATTTAAAAACATCTTACAAGAGTAATTTTGCTGCTAAGTATATGTGATGGCCAACAAGTAGGAACCCAGAAATTAGAATTAAGAGTAAATGTGGAGGAAATATATCTGAAATGCAGTGAAAATAAACCTGAAATTTGATAAAAACAATGACCAAAAAACTCCAAAACTGGATGGATATAATTTACAGGATAAAACATTGAAATTGTTGCTTTTCTTTTATATCTTACAGCTTCCTAAATTGTTACTGAGATCAGAACTTACTGGGAAAATATTTTAAATACAGATATTTTTAAAATTACTATTTCTACTTCATTCAAATTTACTGCTATTATCCTCAAAATATTTTCAATGACAATCAAACAAAAATGTTGACAAAACTAAAACATGGGCTTATTGCATAATATTAAAATATTTTTAAAGTAGTGCAAAGTAGTTCAAGAAAATAATTTAACAATTCTAGTAGTGTTCTAATTTTTGTAAAAGCATTAGATTTACTAAAATTGGTATTTTATCCCCAAAAGTATTGGCTCTAATGATTTTTTTAAAATTTATATTCTGGCTATCTGGATTAAATATAGCTTTTTTGTGATATTCTGGACAAGAGCTCCCTTTACTGACAGCACAGCATCCACTCTATGTAAACATTTTAAAAATAATTCTGCTTACATAAAACATACATATATTAAACCCCTAATCATGTCCTTTGAAGTCCCATTTTTTTTCCCAACAATCTGTCAAAAATCATGCAAAATAACACATTGTAAAAGGATGTTCCAAACCCTAAAGTAGGTTAACTTCATGTGAAGTATTCCCCAGGGCTGCATCTTGTCTTCAGACCATCACAGGTCAATTCTGCAACAGATAAGCTAAACTCTTAAGGACATCTTCTAGGTTATTGCTAACAGCTACCACTGAGACACAAACCCACATGAAATAAATATATTACAGTTGCTTTGTTTGCTTTAATCCTTGAGTTTTAAACAAAAGGCTTTGGTTCAACAAATATCAACCAGAAACTTGCTTGGATATACAAATTCCAAATGCAAAAGTTAGAATGCAATTTAAATCTTTAAGTCACATAGTATAAGAATAATAATCCAAATCTAGAAATGTCTTCTTGAAAGTCTTAGTTACAGTTACTTCAGGATAACTGCATCTACACAGACATTGACAACTGTCATTTTTCATTCTCCAGGTATCCTTCTAGTAGGCTTCTAATCTATTTTTCCTTTGTCGTATATGCTACATGTAGCGTTTTGGTATATCCTTTAGTTTTTCAGACAGCACTCAACATCTATAGACATGTCAACTATATCCAGCCCTGTAGAGTCAAACAGCACCTTATCTTCTGATTGCATAATGCTTGTAGCACTGGTAGCCCAGATGCAAGAAGGAAATAGATAGTGCTTTGTATTCTGAAGTTGGAAAGGAAAAGCAATATAGATGAGTACTTGACCTACTTATCTGCTATAAACACTTTTTTTTCTCTCTTTTTTTTTCCCCTCTGAAGTCCCCATGCTATATACCACTTAGAATACATATAAACTTTCTATTTGCACCCAATGTGTGCAGAGCTAACCTCATGTTATATAGAATGTGAGCTAGTACGAGAGATTAATCTTCTCTTTCATTCTAGACCCAAATTTTTGTTTATTGATAATAAATAAGAATCTATATAAACAAGTTTTATGTGTAATTGCATACCATGGATATCTGTTTGTAGTCTTTCTTCCTAAATATCAGGAGAGTTCAGTGTAGGACTTCGTGCCTGAGTAGGCAGCAGGGGGTTCTGCATGAGTATAACACTTGACTTAGAAGCTGATACTCAGGGTAAGGAAGTTTACTGGTGATTAAGACATGACAAGCATGCTGATGTTGTGGAAAAGATCTTTCTTGATCCCTTTACTAAACCCAGAAGTTGACTTTTACCTAAATCTCATTCTCAGTGTGGAATTATATATCCTTGCACTTTTAGAAACTTCTACTTCATTTTAAAACCATAATAAATGCTCTGATTATTGGAAATCATACACGTGGCCTTGTCATTCACAACTGTAAACTGGAATTTAAATTGTACTGACATGGATAGAAATACTGTCACTTAAACCATTTATAAGGCAGTGTAGCAGTACTTAAGTTGACAAAATCATTGCTGATTTACATCAGCAAAAGATCTACCATACTGAATTTAAGTTTAGTGAGTTCTGTTGGATTGGTTAATATGGTAATTGCTGTGATTTGTGTGATATGTAGATATCAGTATAATTAGCGCCAATTAAAATGCAATGTAGTCCTAGATTTTCTTGTAAATGTACAAGACATGAAGAATATTAATTGGTTTGTTTTTTTTAAGAAAACTAAGTATTTATTACTAGTTCTGGAATGTAATCTAGTGGTTATTGTTTTATATCCACTGAAGAAAATCAAGGTTTCACTTCATACATTAAGCAGGGTGAATCAAATTGCATATGACACCTCTCCTGTGTGACAAATGGGTTTGTAAAGTATTACTTGCACAGCGTAATGGTAATTTGTCTACTTGGTGGCTGTAACAAACGCATTACATTTTTGTTTAATGGTTATAATTCATCATTTCAATACACAAAACACGGGCAGATACTTTATTTCTCAACAGGGAATAAATAGGATGTCAACACTGAAGTTACGTTTGTTTCTAAAAACAGTGCTACTAATTCACTCTTATGTCTCCCCATAAGTGGAAGCCAGAGAGTGACTGTAGGTCTACATTTTTAAGAACAATCAAAAATTATTCTGAAGAAAGAACTATGCTGCATGAATGTTCCATGCTCATTTGAGGAGATATAACATACTGTGTAGATGTGGTAAAAGGCATTTTTTTAAAGGTTGTTTGAGACTGAAATAATGACTGTTTTATCTACATTTGTCAATGTGGGCTTAGAGAATATCTGAATTTTTAAGTAAATCCAAATGATTAGATCTCTTTTCCCCTGCACAACTCCTTAGAAAGGTTTGCTTCCTCCTGACAACTTAAAAAAAATCCCTTGCTTCAGTAGACCCTAAAATACAGTAGTGCAGATAGAAAAATATTCTCATATTGTGTGCAGTATCTCCAATAGAAAGTCTCAGTAGTAGTATTTAAGATAAATGGAGATGCACACACCCATTGTGGCTTTTCTGTGTTTGGCATGTAATAAGGATTTTTAATCTATTCTATTATATAAAAAAATGTGTGGTAATAATTATTAATCTCATTTAATGTAACTCTAAGATGATCTCAGCTGGGTTTTTAGATCTCAACAGGTTTAGCACACCAGTGATCATTTTTATATGAGCGACTAATTAAGAGTTGCAGACTTCTGAAGAGGATTATTCTGGATTAGAAAATAAGAAGTAGGTTTAGTATTTCTTCAGAGGCATTTTATGTCTTTAATCTTAAAGGTAGAAATTTAGTTTTTCCCCATGTGTTTGGTGTAGAGTAGAATAGACTACACTATTTCATTTTGAAGAGACCTACAATAATCAACTAATTAAACCACATGCATGACTAATTCAGGGTTGACCAAAAGTTAAAATTTATTGTTAATGGCATTGTCCATATGCTTCTTAAGCACTGACAGTCTTGGGGCATCTGGGCATGGAAGTAGGATACCCTGGGAAAGCTGTTGATTCACTGTTCCTGGAGTTATCTAAAAGACAGGTACATGAGGTACTCAAGGATACGATTTAGTGGTGGACAGGTAAATCTGGACTTGATAGTGTCAAAGTTTTTTTTCTGAATTATTGGTTCTAATATTTTATGATTCCACCACTTCTCTAGGAAGCCTGTTCCAGTGTTTGATCAACCTTGGTAAAAAATGCTTCCTAACATCCAATCTAAACCTTCCCTGGTACATCTTTGAACCATCTCCACATGCCCTATCACTGAGTGATAGGACAGTGAGAAGAGATCAGCACCTCCCTTTCCACTTCTACTCAGGAAGCTGTAGAGAACAATGAGATCATCCCTCAGCCTCCTTTTCTTCAGACTAGGCAGACCCATAGTCCTTCATCATTCCTCATAGGACATTCCTTCCAGCCCTTTCATCAGCTTTACTGCCCTCCTCTGGATGCATTCAGGTACCTGAACATCTGTCTTGATTGTGGGGCCCAAAACAACACACAGCAGTGAAGGTGAGGCTGCACCAGTGCTGAATGTATCGTGTCTTTTGACTGGATAGTTATAGGTCCTTTCCCAGTTTATTCTGGCACCTGGAGTTACTCAATCACAGGTGCAGAATCCAGCATTTGGCCATGTTACATTTCATCCCATTAAGCATAGCCTAGTGCTCAAATCCATCTAGATCCCTCTGCAAGGCTTCTAGTTCCTCATGAGAGTCAACACTATCTCCTGTTTTGGTACTATCAGCAAAGTTGCTAATGGTGCATTCATCTCCTACATCAAGATAATTGATAATGCATTGAACAGGATTAGCCCTAGGATTGAACCCTGAGGAATTTCACTGGTGACTGGTCACAGGCCAGATGTGGTCCCATTCTCTACAACCCTTTGAGCCCTGCTGTTCATCCAGCCCAATGTGAACATACTCAACTCACAGTTGATAAGTTTGTCCAGAAGTATGCTGTGAGGATCAGTGTCAAAAACCTTTTTAGAATCCAGAAATCTGCATCTACTACCTTCTTTTCCTCAACTAGATGGGTGGCTTATGTTGACTGTGCCTTTCTTTAAATGCCTTTCAGTAGTACCCAGCATAATCTCTGTAATTTTTTCCAGGAACTGAGGTTCGACTAACAGGTCTGTAGTTCCCTAGGTCTTCCCTCATGCCCCTTTTTGTAGACTGGACATGCACTTGCTAGCTTCTGATCAGCAAGGACCTCCCCAGACTCCCAAGATCTTTGCTAGATGGTTGAAAGAGTTCCTGTAATAACATCTACTAGCTACTTCAGGCCTTATGGACTTCGGTACAGTCAGTTGGTATAAACAGTTGCTTACAATTTCAGTGTCTGTAGAAGAAAAGTCATTGCTCCTACAGTGTTCTTAAACTCAGAGGGCAGAATAGCCCAAGGTCTATCAGTATTGCTAAAAACTGAGACAACTCCCCCTTCCAAAATGATTCTACTTTGCTTCTTTCTAATTTTTCAGGTGCCCTTCTTTATCAAGCATTGGTCCAATGTTACCCTTATATCTCTTATTATTAATATACTTTAAAAGGGCTTTGTTGTTGTCTGAGGCAAGAGTGGCTAGTTTTAACTCAAGTTCAGCTTTGACCTTACATATCTTCTCCCTACATATGTGAACCACAGCACTGTAATCTTCCTACAAAGACTGACTTTGCTTCCAGAGATCATACAATTTCTTTTTTGACCTGAGAGTTCAGCCAAATTGATCTTCTGGCTTGCTTGCTTAATTTTCAATGTCATGAGACTGCCTGCTTCTTTGCTTTTAAAGCGTATTTCTTAAAAACTGACCAGTATGCATGGATGCTTAAGCACTCAAATGTGGGTTCCCAGGGAATAATGCTGTAAAGATCAATTTCTTTATCTGTATTTGTTTGTATTTCTTAAACTTTCATCTTACTGTGAAACTGTGTGCTTGGGGTTTTAAGCAGTTTGACAGCAGCAAAGGAGAGAGAAGGGAGCACAGGAGGAGGCACTAGACTGCTTTGAACTACAAGTGAGTCCTGGATCCCTCAGCCTCAATTAGGGAACTTCACAAAAGAGATCTCCATGCATGATTCACTTTGAGAACTTTCCAAGTAGAGATACTGTGCAGATGTGGTGATACTCCTCCTCTGTGCACCTCCTATGCAAATAGAGGCAGAGCTCCTCCATAAAAAAAAAAAAAATAAAAATCTGTAGAAAATCAGGCATGAGAGTGAAGAGACAAATGTGGATGAGTCAAGACTTGCTGGTTAACCTAAACTAAAACAGGGAGCTGCACAGGCAGTACAAGCAGGGACAGGGAACATGGGAAGTGTATGGAGATGCTACATGGTTTTATAGGGATGAGGTCAGGAAGGCCAGGGTGCAGGTGGAGCTGAGCTTGGCAAAAGGAAGTAAAGACTAAAAAGAAAGGCTTTTGCAGGTACATCAGTCAGAAGAGGAAGGTTAGAGAGAATGTACCCCCACCGATGGCTAGGAATGGTGGTCTTGTAAAAGATGAGGAAAAGGCTGAGGTACTTAACAACATTTTTGCCTCAGTCTTCACTAAAAACCACTCTCCTAACCCCTACTGGGATGACAAGATGGTGATCTGGGGGGAAAACTCCCCTCCCACAGTAGAGGAGGATCAGGTTCATAACCAACTGAGGAACCTGAACATTTATAAGTCTCTGGGAACTGATGAGATGAATCCCAGAATCCTGAGGGAATTGGCCAATGTGGTTGCCAAGCCACTCTTGACGAAATTTGAAAAGTCATGGCAAGCAAGAGATGTCCCTGCTGACTGGAAAAATGCTAACAGTGTGACTACTTTAAAAAAGGGTAGAAAACATGACCTTGAGAACTACTGACCTGTCAGTCTTATCTCTGTGCCTGGGAAGATCGTGGAACAGATCCTCCTTAGAAGATATGCTGAAGTATATGGAGGATGAGGAAGTGAGTAATGGCAGCCAGCACAGCTTCAACAGGGGCAAATTACAGAATCACAGAATCATAGAATCACTAGGTTAGAAAAGACCCCCAGAATCATTGAGTCATAGAATCATAGAACAACCAGGTTGGAAGGGACCCACCGGATCAATGAGTCCAACAGTTCCTATCAAACACTAAACCATGCCCCTTAGCAGCTTGTCCACCTGTGCTTTAACACCTCCAGGGAAGGTGACTCAACCACCTCCCTGGGTAGCCTGTTCCAATGCCCAATGACCCTTTCTGTGAAAATTTTTTTCTTAATGTCTAGCCTAAATCTCCCCTAGTGGAGCTTAAGGCCATTCCCTCTTGTCCTGTCCCCTGTTAATATATCAATATGTCCAACCATTGCTATCAACCATTAAACCATGCCCCTCAGCACCTCATCTACCTTTCTTTTAAATGCCTCCAGGAATGATGACTCGACCACCTCTATGGGTAATCTCTGCCAGTGTCCAATGACCCCTTCCATGAAAAACTTTTTCTGATGTCCAGTCTGAACGTCCCCTGATGGAGCTTGAGGCCATTTCCTCTTGTCCTGTCCCCCAACACTTGGGAGAAGAGACCTGCTCCCTCCTCTCCACAACCTCTCTTCAGGTAGTTACAGAGAGCAAAAAGGTCTCCCCTCAACCTCCTCTTCTCCAGGCTAAACAACCCCAGATCCCTGAGATGATCCTCGTAAGACTTGTTCTCCAGCCCCTTCACCAGCTTTGTTGCTCTTCTCTGGACTCACTCCAGAGCCTCAACATCCTTCTTGTGGTGAGGGGCCCAGAACTGAACACAGGATTCGAGGTGTGGACTCACCAGTGCTGCTTATAAGGGCAGAATAACTTCTCTGGACCTGCTGGTCACACCATTTCTGACACAAGCCAGGATGCCATTGGTACACAAAATCATACACAAAATCTGTATGACCAACTTAATGGATTTCTCTGATGGGGTAATCGCATCAGTGGACACTGGTAAACTGACGGATATGATCTATCTAGACTTCTGTAAAGCCTTTGAAACAGTCCCACACAACATCATTCTCTCTACATTGCGGAGATACGGATTTGACGGGTGGACTGTTTGGCGGATAATTTAGTGGTTGAATGGTCGTCTTCAAAGAGTAGTGGTCAATGGCTCAAAGTCCAGATGGAGATCTGTGACAAGTGGTGTCCTTCAGGGGTTTGTACTGGGACCAGTGCTGTTTAATATCTTCATCAATGATATTGACAGTGAGATTCAGTGCACCCTCAGCAAGTTTGCAGATGACATCAAGCTGAGTGGTGTAGTTGCCACATCGGAAGGACAGGATGTCAGGCATCTGGTCAGCCTGGTGAGAAGTGGGCCTCTGAGAACCTCATGGGGTTCAACTAGGCCTGCAGCTAGAAACGATTTGCAACAAACTTTTCCTAGGCTTGTCTGTGACAACAGTATGGGATCTCCCATAAGGGCTACTGATCCAGAGGTCTCTCCTAAATCCCTATAGAATAACTCATCAGTGTTAACATCATGGCTGGGGGATCAGTAGTAGACACCCACTAGCACACCTGATTTGTTTTCCATCCCCCTAATTCTTGTCTAGAGGGTCTCAGTCACATCATCCCTATCTGTAAGGATTGTAGACTCAAACATCTCCCTTACATACAATGCAACTCCTCTACTTTGCCTGCCCTGTCTGCTGTGTAAAAATAATCAAATGTACGAAATTGTTCTATGATATAAAAAATGAATTTTTTTTTTTCTCTTTTCACATTGGGGTGATTTTTTTTTGTAAATCTAAAATTATTAGCTCTCCACATCTGGCATTTTATAGCAGTAAGATTTGATTTATTTTTAAAGAAAAGGAAGGATTTTTAAAGGAGTGTGTTTTTCTGGCCTGATTTGCCCGTTATTCTAGGCCCTTATAGCTTTGATTCCTATTCCCACAATGGGAAGAATCTTATTAGCTGCTTATTAGCTGCTTAGCAAATTTATTTATAGATGTTTACAAAAAAAATATGCAGATAATTTGATTCTGAAAATAAATATGAACTTAACTTCATGAACAGGAAGGTCATGATACCATCCTGTGAAGTATCTTTTTTTTTAGATTTCAGTATAAAAATTGTCATAGCCACGTAATGCAAAATGCTGATTAGATATAAAGGCACTATGCCAGTTTGAATCCATTCAGAAATTTATGGTATGTTAGCATTAGAAAGGCTTTGCACAAGATCAAATACTGTTTGTTCAAGACTTCTAAACTTTATGCTAAACAGGTATTGTCTGTCCTCCTACAGCTGATATAAAGAAAACTGGCTATTCCCACAGAAAAACAGTGAGGACCAAAGGTGTTTGTGATGTATGTTGTTTGATGTAGTTGTTTAACAGATGTAAGATTAACAATCGTGAAACTAACTCAAGATAAACCTTGCTCTATGAAGTCAGTAAAACTAAAACTATCCCTAATGTACTATGTTATATTAGCATAAGTTTCTGCACAATAGAAGTTTAATAGGTAGCAATTAGTGTCAACGGCAATGGAATTGCAAGTAGCAGCTAATGATAGTTTGACCGAATACAAAATTGCTGAATATACAGAATGAAAAAATATGTAACAGTTTCACATATATTTCTTCTTTCCTTCATGTTTCTTGGAGCAGAAAAAATAAATCTATTCCAGTTTGCCCATGGTCAAGGAAATGGAAAAGATCTTTAAGGAAAATGAACAGCAATTTTGTCCTAGTAGTGCCTGTTAACCCAGCTATAGTAGAAAGATTTTTTGAAGAGACTTTTTCTATTTTTATAGCTGCGTGACTCAGTTTAATGATTGAAAGTGTTAGGATTATTCATAAAAAAGAAAACTCTTGAATAAATTGAAATTTAAGTGAACGATGAAAAACAGTATCATTTTGTATCATCAAATAACTGATTATTTTTTAGATAGCAAAGCAGTCAGAAATGCCACTGATACATCTATCTAAGAAATAGTGTAAAGAATTTAATATTGGATGCAAAATTCTGCTTTGTTATAATGGAAACAACATGAAAATTTTTAATGGGGACTGAAATGGAGAGCGAGTGAGTACACATAGTTCCCTAAACGGGTAAAACTAGAATGCACTGCTACCTGTAAATATGAGCTAGGATACTGAAAGCTTAGTTAAAAAGATTGAAAAATTCCAACCTAAAAAAGGGTGTTTGGAGGAAAAAAAGAAAATAATCAGTGGAATGCAAATGTGTAAAGCGAGACAGATGTTACTTGTTGGTCAGCAGAAGTAGTTACAAGACTTAAATTAACAGAAAACAATCAATATTCAAAATTTCTTCATGGCTAACCATGTATCTTTTTAATTAAATACCATACGGGAAATACTATTTAATATTTTAACTTGGAAGAGATAGTTTACTATGTCTTAGAGGACAAGTTTAGAAGTCTGATTTGTATTGATGAACTTCTGATAATTGAATAGGGAAATATATTATTATGTCACATATATTAAGAAAAGTTCTATTGGGATAGCAAAATTGATATTTTATATAGTACTTGTTATGATGTTCCTTTGGCAGGAGAAAAAGCAGGATTTGGGAGATAAAAATATTTATCATTATTCTTGTATATGTGCCTGAATTCTCTCAATGCCTTAACTCACAGGGGCTCCAAATATATTTTTCTCTCAGATGGCTCTGCAGAATTATGCAGGGAGGTAACCCCAGCAGGCAAAGTCTTTTCTCCATCCATGCTGCAGCTCCTTAGGGGCATCCAATTGCATAATGCAAAATAAAAACATAGGAAATTGGAAAAGCAGACCAATTTTTAAAGCTGATCTATCTTATGGTTTTCCATGGTAAAAATTGTTTATCAAATCTCCGAAAAAATGGAGAATGCATCATGTTTTAAAGCTACCAATATAGCAAGATAGTGTCGCTAATAATTATATTTGGTAATACAGACAGTATGAGAAGACATATGCACATAGAGGTCATACGTAAATTTTATTCTTTTTTATATAGGCAATAATATGCCATTTATTTACTCCTCGGGCATGATAAAAGCCATCCATGAAATATATAGGTCAACCCACATGAACAGCAACATTTTTACATCATAACTATACCACAGTTCGCTTTTACATGGGACTGTTGCCAAATAATTCTTTTGCATGTGCAATGTAACATCTGAAAATACTTAAGGGCTATTTACTTGTGCATGTAGGCTGGAACTTTAATTACAGTAAACTCAAATGTAGAATCTTCAAAGAAAGCATACAAAGATTCAAAATATAAACAAATTCTATAAATTATCATTTTAGTAAAGAAAAATCTGAAATTTCCAAATTTCTTGAGACTTAAAGTGAATGCCCTCAGTAGTGTATTCTACATTTGAAAAGTCATGGGCTGATATACCTTGAAAATATACCATGTTTCTAAATACAGAAAACATGTTTGTGATAGGACCCTACATCAGTGACCTGAAGGAGAAAAAAGTTATGCTTAGAGTAAATTAGAATCATAGAATCACCAGGTTGGAAAAGACCCTTACCGGATCATCAAGTCTAACCATTCCTGTCAAACACTAAACCATGCCCCTTAGCACCTCATACACCCGTGCCTTAAACACCTCCAGGGAAGGTAAATCAACCGCCTCCCTGGGCAGCCTGTTGCAGTGGCCGATGACACTTTCTGTGAAAAATTTTTTCTTAATGTTCAACTTAAACCTTCGCTGGCAGAGCTTGAGGCCATTCCCTCTTGTCCTGTCCCCCAACACTTGGGAGAAGAGGCCAGCACCCTCCTCTCCACAACTTCCTTTCAGGTAGTTATAGAGAGCAATGAGGTCTCCTCTCAGCCTCCTCTTCTCCAGGCTAAACAACCCTAGCTCTCTCAGCCACTCCTCATAAGCTCTTCACCAGCTTTGTTGCTCTTCTCTGGACTCGCTCCAGAGCCTCAACATCCTTCTTGTACTGAGGAGCCCAGAACTGCACACAGTATTCAAGGAGCGGTCTCACCAGTGCTGAGTACAGAGGGAGAATAACCTCCCTGGACCTGCTGGTCACACCGTTTCTGATACAAGTAATCTACAAGTTTCCAATGGGTCTCTTCAAACCTGGTGATTCTATGATTCTCCACAACTTACTTTTAGGTAGTTGTAGAGAGTAATGGGGTCTGTAGATCTTTTTTTCCTAAACACAACATACAAATAATGTTTGCACAGGTTGTTGTATATCTATACATACAATAGAAGTCATTAGGAGGGAATCTTTCTCCACCACCTTCTTTTTCTCTTTCCAGGGATTTGCCAGACTATGTGGAAAGGTACTAGTAGCCTTGGTAGTTTTCCGCGTTCTTTGTTCAGTGCTAATGAAGAAAAGCTTCTTGACTGGAATCCACAACAATCAGCAAACTAAAAAAAAATTTGTTTAGAAGCAGTCTGAGGGCTGGATAGCTGATCAGGGCAAGTTCTGTGATCTCACTCCTTTTCATTTCCTTTATATTTCGTTGATGATTGTAAGAATTTTCTTTTATTTATTGGAAATACACAATCTGCAATCTTTCTTCTCATGTAGAGTTCATTGACAATACTTTTTGAAAGACTGAATTGTGCCGTGAAAGATAGAGAGGTTTCCATGCTGCTGTCCCTGTCTGAGAAACAGGAGACCCTAGGTGAATTTCCTGTTCAGTAGGTTCAAAGTCAATACCTTGCTTCCTATGCTAATTTGTATGACAAATGAGGGGACCATGAGAATTATTTCCTTCTTTTGAAACTGTGCCATTACATAAGTAGACACAGAAACACATACACACAAGTGCGCATATATGCAATCTTTATAAAAAAATGTTTAATGAAAGCAAAGAGAAAATGTGTAAATAAAAATGCATTCTTCAGGAATAGTCTGGTTTGAGTTCTGACCAATTTTGATGTCACATCTATATTAAATAACTCAGCATTTCAAGATGTACCATGGACATAAGGATTTTTTGCATAGATGGAAGGTAACGAATAATTCTGACATGGAAATATGAAGCAATGAAATATTACTTGGGGAATCTAAAAAGCCTAAATAAACAAATTTAGTGAAAGAAGATACTTGGTAGTTTGAAAAGGTGAAAATTGTTCAAGGAGACACATTCTAAAAGTAAAGTGATGATTTGAGGGGATTGATTCTTCCTTGCTTCAGACAATAGAGATAATAAGGAATTATTTTTCTACTAATTCAAAAAAATTTCTTTGTATCTGGTCTGTATCTAATTTAAATAGCAACATCTACAAGTGGATGTGGAGACAGAATTACGTTACATGGGCTTCTGTGAAATGGATGTGTGCTTGTGATTACTATTCAAATAGAACAAATGGGAACCTTTTCAATGGTAAAACATTAATTAGAAGCTTTGTTTAAGAGCCATGCCAACACAGAAGCACAGAACAATGGGGATGTGAATTTCCACAAAAAATTCTGGCTAAATTTAACAGTTAAACTTGAAATAGAAGGAAAATTATCTTATAGATGCTCTTTCCAGCGTATTTGTTCTACTTCAGCAGGTATAATATAGGGACTTCTATGGGCAAAAGAGAAGCATCTATCTAGCACATGTTTGATCTAAGTAAGAATGAGAACGTATGATACCTCACAGATATTTTTGTTTTCATTTAGAAAAAAAAAAATCTTAGATTCCTTTTATCTTACTTTCCACAAAATAGTGATGAATAAACAGAGAATTTATTTTCCTAATTCTATTTCAACAATAATGAAGAAACTTAGTATTCTTTCTTCCCTCATGACAAAATATGTTTTCGGACCTCATTACATTAATCTCATAAAAATATCACACAGTTTGTGCAAATAGCTTTGAAATGGTTTCTGTAAAATAAAAGCAAAGACATTACAAATCAGAATAAGTATAAAAAAAAAGTTTAAAATTGAGGTATTTTTGAGGAAATTAACTTTCATGTAAACGGTATATAGCACATTGATAAAGAACTGCAATGATGTTTGTATAATTTCAAAACCACTAGGAGGGTATATTTTTGCAAGGATAATTTTCTTTATTATGCATTTTTTATGATAATATTGGTTGCATTTATGTACCACCAGTTCTAGTTTAGATGATTTAGGGTTTAAATCCCTCAGGCAGAGAAAAATCTTCAGTCCTCTCATGTACTCAATGAAAACACTAAGCACTAAGATAAGATTAATGTTAGAGGAACCAGACAGCCAAAATTCTGACTGACAGGAAACAAAGCTGTTTTACCTTTCCAAATATGATCTTTCTGCTGTCAAGGAATAGTTCTTGAATATTTTCCCTGAAAACCGATATCCTAATTAGTGTCAGCAATCTGTAAACAGGAAAATCCAATGAAAGTAGGTGAAAGCATTTTGGTAAAACATGAGAAAATGTAATTTTTTGTTTCTTTTTCTTCCCCTCCCCCTGCCCCCCAACTTCTGAATATAGAGGGCATCCTATTAACTGAGTGTAAGACATAAATAATTTAACACTTGCTTCTTTCTTTAAAAACAAGATAAATCCAAATACCTTTTTGGGGTTTTTATCCCTGAGTTTTACTGAAGAAGACTTAATCTCCCTGTATTAACGAAAATCAAAGAATATTTTAAAAGCTTGACAATATAGACTACATTAGATTAAGAGCCAAAGAAGCCTATTATTAAATTGTTTTCTTGTTAATAATTGCGAGACCTATAAATTATGTATCACTTCACTGAGATTCTGTATAGAAATTCAAATGAAACATCATTATGATCATTTCCTTGTGAACAAAAGATAACCTATAGGCTATATTGAAATAGGATAAAGAGAAAAGAGGAAAGAAAGACCTGAAGGGAGTTTGGGTTTGTTTGACATAAAGCTTGCTTATGAATACTTACCAAGATTTTCTTCTTTTTTTAAGATATGAGAAATCTTTTCTTTCAATAAGTACTTCTTAAAATTTTTCATTTCTTTATCAAATTTAAGATCAGGAGGTACATCAACCCTAAACAGGTTTTTTAAGACATTGGAAGTCAGATGTCAAAGCCATAGTTAAGTACTGTGACTGCTGTTGAATGAGGTATGAGGGTGATATTTCTCTATTTCCTTTCTAATCTGTAATGAAAACTAGTTACATTAGCAGCAAAAGCCTACTAGTATGTGTTCATCAGTGAAGCGAGGGGAAGAATGCTTTATTTTCAACTCTCTTGGTTTTATTGCTTAGGATGAAGGCAGAAATATATTGAGTTTACCAATGAAGCTGTGGGTCCTATATGCACATTACAGAAGGTAAATGTTAGTTACACTATATTTGTGGAGTAGAGGCAGAAGTAATGACTCTAATAGTTGCCTACCTATAGATATGTTTTGGTAAAATATCCAAATTCATTAATTAGAATTAATGAATTCTAATGAATTAATTAGCCTTAGAGCAAGGCTACTAGAGAATCTGCGTGTCAGAGGTTGTGTCTACGAACAGGGGGTTTTTTCAGATTTCTACTTAAGGATCATGGATATTTGAATGTAAGATCTCCATACCTTAAAAAAAGAGAATTTAATAAACCATTGGTAAATAGCAAATATGAAATGATATTTTTTTTCTCATTGTTTCTTTTCATAAATATAGACAAAATTAAGTTCTACTTCTTGACATATCAACATTTGCTATACTTCTGTTTACTTGTAATACAGTAAGTGTACGCTCTCAACTATATCATAATTCCATATTTGATAACCAAAAATATTGCTCAGACTCTTGCAATATTTTTTCTATCCTATGTGGAAATGTTTTCATACCTGGACGCAAGAACTCATGCTGTACCCTGTGAAAAGGGTATGACTCAAAATCATCCTTCACCTGTTCAAAATGAACTTGATTCCTTTGGCATCCATTTGCTGTATACATTTCAAAATAAAAAGCAGTAACAACCAACACATCACATTCAGGCTTTTGTAAACTGCTCCTAAGCAAACTTTCACATAGCATGGTAGTTTTTTTCCTGGAGAAAATCTAGCTGAGAGAATCCTCAGGAAACTCAGCCATTACAAGTCTCTGTCTGAGCACATTTTTAGAGTCTTGACTTGCCTTTGTAGCTGTTCATACAGTATTTCTCTATCCTGGTTTTGATACTACATTGTCTTTGTTGATTTAATATGTATACCATTTTGATTCCATAATTGTGTGAGATAGATACTCTATTTTTACCCTCTTTTAGTTCAGAACTTATACTGTGTTCTTCCTAAGGGAAATACAGCTGAAATAACTACCTAGTAGTATTTTACCATTCTATTTTTCTCGTTTTTTTCTGTTTGTGGTTCAGTAGTCATATTTTCAGCTTGCATGAGAAACAACCAAAGTTTGAAGTATTTCCACCCACCCTCCTTCCCCACCCTTTCTATCCCAAATGTGGTTAAGAAACTTAGGGAAAGCTGCAGAGGATAATTTTACTCCCCTGCCCCGCCTAATAGATGCACTGAAGCCTGTGAAGGAATGCATAGACAAGAAGATAATTATAATTGATTGTGACTTTTTGCATTTATCACTAGGTTCCTTCCTGTTTGCTCTTGGATACTGAAGCATTTTCTCCTTGTCTCTGTCAAGTTCTATAGGATCATTACAAACAAATTTTACATCTTTGTAACTTCCACACTCTTGTGGGAATTGTTTTACTGAGACATACTGAAGGTCCATCTAGACCATAATTTTTTCACTGTCAGCACAAACTAGTAATGTCCAGACAATGTACAGAAGGAAAATGCTGATATAGGCTGATATATCCATCAGTATATTCTTCCAGATTCGCAAAATCCAATTTGTATGGATTTTATGGGTAGAGGCGGCATGATTGTGCTTATTAAGCACTGATAGAATTCTCTTCCATGAATCTTGCTTGTCTGATACTATGTTTGCTTTTAGTTAACTTGACAGCTTTTGGCATGTTCACTCTAAACTGCAGTTCTTCTAATACATGCTCAAAATTACAAGAAGAGTGAGACTAAATACTGAACTAGGCGTTTTGGTTTAGCCATTGAAATTCTAACTTTTTAGGTGATACTTTCATATGGTATTTGAAGACTCTGTTTTGGAGATCTTGTCTTCTAAATTAGCCTGTGTAAACCTGGTTCCAAGGCAGGTAGTGTAAAAACTCTTTGCTGGTCCAAATTCTTTAGAAAATCTCTCATGTTGATTAGTTAAAAATTTTTCAGCTAATGTTTGCTAGGCCCTTTAGAATCACCTTATCTCAGGTGTTAGAGGGCAGCAGGGAGACTATGGATTTTTGTAATGTGCCAAAAAAATGCATGATATTCTGGCCGGTAGAAAAGTAAGAGGTAGGTCATTCTTATTGCCATTTGCCATATTCCTAGTCATCAGCACAACCAGTAAGCAATATCGAAATCCTTCTTGGCTTACAGATAATACATAAAAGTACTGAAAATAATAGAGAATTTTTAATCTTTAGGCCATAATTTGATTTTCAGGATAATATTATTTAAAAATTACAATATTATTAAGTTTTTATAATAACTGTAATTATGCCTTTTATACTCTGTTTACTCTATATATGTAGGGAAAATGTACTAGATAGTCTTAGGAATTGGTGATGTATGCAAAGCTATATATATTTTTTTTTTTCTGGCTGGTTAAATTGAGTCACATACTTCAAATTTCAAACTCAACTTTGCCTATACATATAAGTAGTTATTATTTTATAGTAAATAATATTGAAAAGTTTAAAAAATATAATTAAAAATATTCCCCCTTGTTTTAGACAGCACTGGCTTATTCTAGTATATACTCTTTAATAGCAAGTGATAGCATAGCCATTGGTTATGGAAAGGTTACAAAGTTATGCAGCCAATGATCAGGCTTCAAAACATATGTATTAATGTTGGGTGAGTGGATGCAGTTCCACTGAATTTGTATTTAATTTGCCTTACCAAATGTCTTGGCATATACTTCTTTAGCCATCCATGGACAGTGGTTCTGTTTTATTCTATGAAACAGAATCAAACAAAAAGCTCATTCGTGGGTATGTGCCTCTGTAAACTAGAATTATTACTCACTTTTCACATGCTCTCCACTGGCAACTTGTGTGACTGTCACATCCAAGTGTCACATAGGAGAGAGGCAACATTTTGAATACTTTGCAAAGGGGTTGCTTTTGATTATCTGCTAATTTGAATGGCAGCTGAGGAATTAGGCTTCTTTTTTTATTATTATACTTATGTCATTTCAAACTAGACTGCCTTAGTGCCTGACCATTCTGCACCTGCAATTGATGTTACTTGTCACTGCATTTGGAGCTTCACTGACAACTGTTTGCAGCCAGTGCTCTGGGAATAAGTGATGCCCAGCTTTCTAGTAATGCATCTGTCCAGTGATACTTGGGGAGTGTTGAAAAGTATCTGATCATATTTCACTGTCTGAAAACTTAGCCTGTGTGTGTCAAGGCATTTGTTCTGAAGCATATTGTGTTCTGGGATTTGGTTTGCCTTGTGAATATGAAGCTGAGTAATAAAAAATTGTTGCAGGCCCATTAGATTTTTAATTAATATTTTGGTGTGTGGTTTTGGATTTTTTTTTTTTATGTGGGATCTGTAAAGTACTGTTTACAGAGTTGTGGAGAAAGACAACTGGACAGTTTTTCAGTTCTCTTTCTTCTGTGAACCTCGGGAGTGGGACAGAAATGAAACTAGTGGTATTAGTATATAGGAAGACTGAGTGGCATTTGCAACAGTGATTCCAGAAGTAATAGTAAAGAGGTTTTATCCTCCAGTATAATTAAAAGCAGCAACAAAATCACAAAAGCAGTTGAAGAGATGCATATTTGCTTTGTTTTGCGTTTAGTGTTCTGAATCAAGTGTTGAAGAAAAAGTTAAGTAGTGAGGTTTATTTCCACAGAAAATTCCAAGTAAGAACTTAATCTGAGAAAAGTAAGTAGAGCCCTTTATTTTCAGGTTCCTTGTGTTTCTTACATCAGTTATAGGAGTTTTAGCTTGTCTTGTTTTTGCTTTACAAGCAATTCCTCGTGGTCACATTGCAAAAAACTTCAAAAATAGTTGCATAATTCAAGGAAATTATTAGACAAAAAGGAGTTTGTTACAAAATTGCTGTTAACAACTTCTAGTGAAATACACTCCAAGAATATCTTCTTTCAATAGATAGCTCTGGAAAGGCAACCATTGTTCCTCCCTGAGGAAAGTGCAAAACAATATCAAATACACAACTGTCATGCTGATCAAGTTTACAATTTTTGAAAAATTACGTAAGTATTTGAGGATGACCTTTATAGTGAAAATGAAGTATTGTGATTTTCACTGGCAGTATCTTCTGGAATTAAGTAAATATATATTTTTAATAACTTCTATAATTTTGAGATATTCCCAGATGTATTTACCTGTGCTGAAATGTAGTCCTTTTGACAATGGCCAAACAGTAATAGTCACATAGAAGCACAGAAACATTATGGCATTAATAAATGCTAAAAAATAAATAGAAGAGCAAGGACTACTATGAAAGTGTTGAAACAGAAGTGACTACAAAAATTTGTAAGTGAACTTCTAAGTCTTTTCCCATGTTCTCCACTAAACTCTTTGAACCCTGTGTTTTGTTATTTTATTATTAATTTGTTTTTTTCTTTGAATCTTCTGCTTGATCAGAGCTAGACTGAGCATAATTAGATAACCTTGCTTGATCAGCATAGCCTCTTGAAAGACCAAAAGACAAACATCAGGCAGAAGGTATCACTGTGTTGCAAAGAGATTCCTTGGATCAGGCATATTTTATTGCTTTTTGTTTGATTTTTCTTTTCTATAACTTTAGGGGCAGGAGTGTGGAGACATTTTACAGTGAAGAAGCACTTGATGCCGTAGGCCTTGTTGATATTGAGCAACTCTGACAAGACCTTGAAACACAGAACTAAGACAAAAACAAGAGCTAGTTCGGTGGGAACAAGTACCAACTGAGAGAAAAACAAAAGAAGAAAAATATCAACATAATTCATTTTAGTGCAACTTGGTTTTTTAGCATGTGCAGTTGTTTAGCCAATAATATGTTAGTAATAGCTTTATGGACAACTAACTTTAGTCAATAATAAACTGTAGATAGCCTCATGGACAGCCTGTTATGTAACCCAAAAGGGTATATAAAGAAACAGCTAACTCAATAAAGGGTCTTCGATCCATCAGATTGAAGTCTGTAAATTAATCCCCTCACAGGAGATTTTTATCCCCACTCCTTCATGGTCTGGGAGGTATATGATAAGTACTAGAGTTCTGGCTTTTATGTGAAGCTCTGAAGCAGTTTCATTAACACCAATAACGCCAGTCTCAATTTGGTGCCTCACAAAGTAATGGGAAAGATTATTCTAAGAGTTATTGAAAACTACATGAAAGACAAAGCAATAATCAGTCAAAGCTAATGTGGGTTCATGAAGGGAATGGCTTGTTAACTCGATGTTATTTTATAATCAGTTTAGGTACCTAGTGTGCAATGAGAAGGCAGCAGATATGGGATTTTGGAACTTAAGCCAAGCTTTTGTTACTGTCTGTTGTAGTACCTTTGGGGGCAAACTATGCAGCATACAGACAGATATGTACACAATAAAATGAGTGAAAAATTCATTGCAGAGTCAAGTTCAAAGAGTTGTATATAATGGGGTAGTACCTGGCTGGTGGCCAGTCACTTAAGCTGTTTCCCAAAGCTCAGTTTTAGGAGCAATTCTCTTCAATGTTTTTGTTACTGACCTGGACACAGGATTGAGTGCATACCAAGTAAATTTCCCTATGACACTAAGTTAGGAATAATTGTTGATTCCCTGGAGGTTAGAGAGACCTCACAGGAGATTTTGATAGATGAAAACTCTAGGCAGTCACTAACTGCATGGAACTTAACATGGGCTAATACTGGATTCTTCACCCGGGAGAGAGAAATCCTGAATGTATCTATAAATTGGAGAACAAGAGGCTTTAGTGCAGCCCTACAGAAAGGGCTCTGGGATTTTAGAATCATAGAATCACCAAGTTGGAAGAGACCCACTGGATAGAGTCCAACCATTACTATCAAACACTAAACCATGCCCCTCAGCACCTCATCCACACGTAACTTAAACACCTCCAGGGAAGGTAACTCAACCACCAACCTGGGCAGCCTGTTCCAGTGGCCAATGACCCTTTCTGTGAAAATTTTTTTCCT
>WAAB01020691.1:33872-80073 GCA_013389865.1 Piaya cayana | reverse complement strand
ATTCAAGGTGCAATCTCACCAGTGCTGAGTACAGAGGGAGAATGACCTCCCTGGACCTGCTGGTCATGTCATTTCTGTTACAAGCCAGGATGCCATTGACCTTCTTGGCCACCTGGGCACACTGCTAACTCATGTTCAGTCGGCTGTCAACCAACACCTCCAGGTCCTTCTCCTCCAGGCAGCTTTCTAGACAGACCTCTCCCAGTCTGTAGCTCTGCATAGGGTTGTTGTGCCCCAAGTGCAGGACCCGGCATTTGGCCTTGTTAAACTTCATACCATTGGTCTCAGCCTATCAGCCCAGCCTGTTCAGATCCTTTTGCAGAGCCTCCCTACCCTCCAGCAGACTGACACTTGCACCCAGCTTAGTGTTGTCCGCAAAATTGCTATGGGTGCACTCAATGCCTTCATCCAGGTCATTGATAATGACATTGAACAGATAAAGTCATTGAACGTTTTAGGTTGATGACAAGCTAGCAAAAGTCAACAATGAGCTCTGGTAGCCAAAACAGCCAACTATACTCTGGGATACATTAAGCATGTACAGTTAATTGTTCAAAAGAAACTATTGTCCAGCTATACTCAGCATTGACAAAGACTGATCTCAAGTACTGTTCGCATTTTTGGGCTCCACAATAATAGAAAGTTATGAAAATATTAGAATTGTCCAAAGGAGGACAACAAAGATGGTGAAAAGACGAGAGGGCATGACTTAAGAGGAGCAGCTGAGGATGCCAAGTTTATTTTATACAGAAGAGGAGAACTTGCTGTCTACAACTTCTTCATGATGGGGAACAGAAAGGAAGATGATGAGTGTTTCTCTCCGATGTCCTATGACAGTAAATGATGGAATGCATTAACACTGCATCTTGGGAAGTTCTGATTGAATATTAGGAAAAGGTTCTTTACTGAAGGGGTGATCAAGCACTAGCATAAGCTTCCCCAAAAGTGGTCATGGCCCCAAGTTTGTCAGTGTTCAAGAAGAGTTTGGAAAACTCTCATAGCTATGTGGTTTAACTTTTAGGTTACCCTGTGTGGAGTACGGAGTTAGACTCAAAAATCTTCATCAGTCCCTTCCAACTCAGGATATTCTGTCACATGATTCTATGAAAAAAACTTTAAAATGGATATAATTAAAGTTACTAAAAATGGTTTTGGAAATGCATGCTTTTCCGTTTATGTAGTTCAAGTAGGGATTTCCCTGTTTCATTTGTATAAGAACTTTTGTGATAAGGACTGTAGTTCCCTGTTAGGTCAAATCAGCAGTCCCCCTAGGCTATAGGTTATCTACAACATCATCATACAGAAGAAGCTATTAAAGAACATCAGAATTTTATAGCCATTTTTTCCAGCTGTACTGGACTTATTATGAATAGGGTAGACAGAATAATACGATATATTCCTACATAGTCCCTTTACAGTCTATTCACTGATTTCCTATTCAGAAGTTTCCGAAGGGACAGATGAGGAAGGAGGATTGGAGGCTGTACTCTCTAGAGCAGTAAACGAATAGAACATGAAGAGCTGTCTCTGAAGAATGACCATGAGCCTGTTGAAAGCCTGTGGGTGAGAATTAGAGTCAGAGGCAACAAAGGTAACCTGATGGCTGGCGTATAGTACAGGTTGCTGGATCAAGGGAATGCTATTGATGGAGCTTTCTTTCTCTAGCTATGGGACACACCACACTCTCAGGCTTTTGCCCTTCTAGGGAACTTAAGCCATCACCATATCTGGAAAAGCAGCATGGCAAGCTATAGGCAAGTCAGGAGACTCTTGGAGTACATTGATGGTAACTTCTTAAGCCAAGTAATAAACAGCTTTACCAGAAGAGGTGTGATACTGGACTTGATGGTCATCAATACAAGGGAGCTAATCAGTGAAACCAAGATCGGAGGCAACTTGGACTGTTACTACATGGACTAGCCACACATCTAAAATAGCATACCTGGGCTAACCACTATCTGAAAATCTGACATCCATAACTCAGGCTGACATTACTCAGGTTAAAATCTACTTTCTAATTAAATGATTTTCATAGCCTTGTTGTAAACTCTACAAGGACACAATCCAGATCCTAACTTCCTCTTATGCCTTCTCAGGTTGTTTTTTTATTTTTATGTTTTATTTTCTGTGCTTGATCTAACGCAAAACATTCAAATCTTCATGATACTTTTATTCTGCACTGAGATTTTTGTAGTCTTTCAGTGACAACACTGGAAAATCATGGTAGAAATTGATCACAAATGATCATATTAGGCATCACTACTGTAGGTTGTCATTAAAGTTTTCCTTGTACTGATTTCTGATTAGTACTTAAATTACTTCATACTATTAGTTGCCTAGGATTTATCTGTCATTACAGAGTTTGAAAATAAAAAAGTTACAAGGAAGCTTTATTTTCAGTTTAAAGGATGGTTTACTTTTTCCGTGTAGTGTCATTTACTGCTAAAGAGTTGTGTAATGTTGATTAAAGTTTAGTTATATGTTTGTTATATTCTGCTATGAATATTAATTGCAGTGTCAAGTTAGGCAGGCTGTTCTTCACTTTCTCCGCTAAACGCTGTGCATATAGTGATGATGTACATCTGCATAAGTTGGATGTAGCTTGCTTTAGTGATACCATTCACAATCTTTTCCACCACTGGCTTCATTTCAGTACTGAATATATATGTACATACCTATGCTTATGTATCAACATAAACCTGCAGTTTCATATTGGCTTATATTACTGGGACTGCTGCCTCTGAGCTAAAGTGTGGTTTACCCTGTATCGAACTGAGTTATTGTGAGGCTGGTTACTATAGATGCAAGGTCTACACTTCACTGTAATAGATACTTAGGTGCTTACAGTTAGTATGAAAGCATAATAATCCTGTAAAATAATAATTAATATGCCACTTTTTAATGCAAAAGATGATACAGAAGTTAAATAACTTGAGTGTGTTGTGACAGGACAACAAAACAACAAATAAATGTATCTTGTCTTGAGTTTTAAGCTTGTTGATTAGACTTTTAGCTTCTAGTGCCTCCTTACTCTAATGTGACCTGTAGAACTAGCCTGAATTTCATTTAACATTTTTTATTTCTTTTGTTCAAAAAGTAGCAATAAATGAACAAGCAAAAAAGGCATATGATTGTGTGTTATATTATATCCAAAAAGAAATGGAAGTGATTGATTTTTTCCCCTGAATATCTAACAGAAATCCTGCTGTTGCCACTGCATAACATTTCTAAATAGAAAATCCAGATTTTTAAAGTTGCAGGATTTTCATTTATACCTAGTTGAAAGGTACTGACTATTGTATTTACAGTTAGTTGGTGGTGAACTGGAGGAGAGGTGGAGAAAATTTGTGATTTTTTTTCACAGCAGCTTGATCTAAGGACTATGAAAGACTGTGACTGAAATTAAACATTTAAAACTTGCTCTGAATAACAGTTTATTAGTGTTAACTTTTATTTTAAAGAAATTTAGAAAGTGATTGCTCAGCAATTAGAGGAAATTGAAGAATCTGATAAAAACTAAAATCTACTGCTGACACAGACTGCTTAGATCATGGTGTTTTGCTTCAGTGGCTCTAGTAGTGTGCTGAATTAAACAAAGAATACAACTTGAGGCTTATGATATTGCTGGCACTGTGAGAAGCAAGCAGTGGCACACATGTACGGTTCACATGCAATAAAACATTGAATATCTTCTCTTTGTTGCTTGAAGAAAAGTTCTCTGAGAGTCCTGACTCTCCTATGATATTTTTGAGTTTTATAAAAAAAAAAAATGTTTCATATTCTTCTTCTTCCTCATCATCACCACACAAAAAGGTATACTTTGCAACTTCACCTGAAATAATCTCTTTGGTAGTCCTTACTATGTGCATCCTGTAGGCACAGAAACTCCCTTTTATTGCTTTAACATTTGTATGTTGATAAAACATGGAAGCATAGAATTTTGTTATATGATTGTTATGAGTGTTGCTGAGAGGTAAACTCTTAAAAGCTCTTGAGATTGAACACCACCTACTAAAGCCAAAAGACTTTCCCAAACTTTTACTAAAGGAAATGAGAGTTTGATGAAATCGTATGGGTAAATGTATGGAGGTAGATAGATGATATCTGAATTGAACGTATTTCTGGATTTGCTTGAACGTCTGACATAGTTCAATGTGTGGACAACCACTTTCACTAAGTATTTCCAGGACAAGTTACTGCAGGTCACCATACAGGTGTTGTGATATTGGAATAACAATCTAAAGTTTGAACCACAGTAGTGATTAAGTATAACCACTTCATTTTGAAAAAAACTTCAAAGAAACATCTTCCAATGAGTAAATGTAGGGTACATATATAGCAGTTGCTTTCTAATGTGAAAAGGGTATGTGATTTTTCCATATATGTTCACTTTTTCTTATCTGGGATGATGATAAAAGTATCCCAGAGCCATTAAATTTGCCTGTTGGTGTCTCTAATTTCAAAGTATTTAGGTTGTCCCCACACTTATCTCTACAGGCATACAACATCAGTGATGGAAAAGAGACCTGTGTATAAACTGGTATCCTAAGATGGCCTTATTATGCACTGTAGCACAACTTCTAGGTTTCATACCCATAAATCAGAATGCTATACCTAATTTTCTAGTTGCATAAAGATTTGATTTGATTTAAGAAGCTGCATGTTGGGTATTCTGAAGGTTAGGCACCTCTATTTAAAGACAATTATCACTTCCTACTGTTGCTTTGACCAGTATCACTATAAGAAAGAATTAGGAGCAAAAATGTTATTGTAAAATGCATGTTTAATTGTGACATGTGCCTTAGTATCTCTTCTGTAATTCCCTTTTAATTGCTGAGCAAGTTGCAATAATTCATCTTGAACTTGAGGCCCTGCATTTAGATTGCACTGTTTGTTAAAGAAAAGAGGTTATAGCACTATAGTGAGTGTGAGATTTTTTTCTGCCATCATTAACTTAATTTTGACTTTAGTGGCAGTTTTGAAGAAGCATGAATTCTTCCCTTTTTTTTAAACTTTCCTTTAACAGTGAATCCATCTCAGTTTAACACTAATTTCTGCAGGCTAAAGAAAGAGTGAGGGAAAAAGAGAACATAGGCATAAAAAAATTTTTAAAACCACAACTAGGGGGCAGGTCTCAATTCCTTCCACCCAACCTTAGTCACTAAAATCAGGACCTTTGTGTCATAGTCACTTTAAGGAAAGAGACAGGCTCATTCATGGGTGGTTGACCATGAGATCTGAATCATCCTATAGAAGCCTTCCTCTTTTTAATCCACTCTGGAGGGATACTTATTTTCTAACTAGGACTTTTCAGCCTATTGCGATTCACTAAATAACTGTGTTGATCCAAAAGCCAGTGATTATTGCATGATTCAGTCCCTCTGGCTCTTCCTCTCTGCACTCTTATATAATCTTTCCAGTCCTTTTCCACCTGCTGGCACTGGCAGTGGTTTGATTCTGAAGTTATTTAGGGCACAAAACATTCAAGAAAATATTGATTCTTTACTATGGTAACTTTTGATGCCTTATGTCTTTAGATGGCCAGTACATAGCCAGATGAGCATCAAGGGTCTCTTACATCACTATCCATTTGGTCAACAAAACCAGGTTTTTTGTAAAACTTTACCTATACTGAAAAGTGGAAATGACAGCACAAGAAAAAATGTTAGTATGAGGATAGTTTGAAACAGTAACAATGTAATCTACAGAAGTTAAGAATTCAAAGAGTTAGTGAGGTATGGAATGAGATAACATTTTAATAACTAGGATTTAGTGTCTCATGTTAAAACTGACAGAAATCATTCTCTGGTTATTCTCATTTCATATTTTTTCAGGATGCCTTTTGAAACTATGAAGTTGAGAAAATGCCTTCTTAGTTTTACATGAAGATACAAACTCCAATTTGTCATTCTCATAAAAAGGTGCCAGTCAGTAGAATGACACAGGCAAATTATTGTGCCACATAATTCAAACAAAAGTTTCACGTAGGTCATGCAATTTGCTACATGTTCTGTCACTTCACTAAGTGAATTTATGATTTATATGCTTTTTTTCCCACCATGGTCTTAAATAACAAATTCAGCATTTATGCATTTGCAACAAAGTTTACCTTAAAACTCCTATTCTTGCAAAAAATCAAGAATTGCAGAAATAGAGTACATATAGAAAACTGTCAATTTTAAATCTTGTCTTGACATGTCTATCTCATATTTCCTCTGCGATTATACTTTCAAGAACAACTTCCAAAAATATTTGAATTAGAAGGCGCATAATTCGAACTTCCAATTGCATTTGTAATTAAAGACACTTTTGCAATATTCAGGCAAGTTAGAATAGTATATTTTAAAAGTACAGAGACTTTTGTCAGAGAATATCATAGAAGAAGTGAGCTTTTCTGAGTTTATGAAAGGGTTAAAAATACTGTCTGTGATATGAGGAACTCTTTTGTTTACAGTATTTCCAGGCCAAATTTGTAAAGTTTTCAGATTTGGATACCTTGCATGGAGAAAAAGAAACTGTAGTAGAATTGAATCTCAACCTTTGATATCGATGTTGCTCTTCTCCCCTGTGTCAGACTCCTTAAAATATTGATTGATTTCTTAGAACACTGGTGAACACAATACTTTAAAGTGAAATGTAATCATAGAATCATAGAATGGTTCTGGTTGTCCCATGACAGGGACACTTTCCACTAGATTAGGTTGCTCAAAGCCTCATCCTGCCTGGTCTTGAACACCTCCAGGGATGGGGCATTCATGACTTGTCTGAGTGACCTTTTCCAGTGTATCACCATCCTCAAAGGAAAACATGTCTTTGTAATATCTACTCTTAATCTACACTCTTCCATCTTAAAACTGTTACCTGTCATCCTAACACAGCACTGCCTGACAAAAAGTTCCTCCTATTTTCTCTAGGCCCCTTTTAATTACTGGAAGGCTGTTCTAAGGTCTTCCATGAGTCTTCTCTTCCTATATAGAGCTTGCATTTAGGTTCATGCTTTTCAGAGATACTTAATGAAAGGGTGTGGAACAGATGTTACAAACATTGGACCCTTCCTTTCAGTTGCAATTGTAGGATGCTTTCTAAGATTTTCCTGGGAGACTACAAAAGAGGTTGAGTATGCTGAAGAAAAAACAAGTGTGGGAGAACAATCCAAGTAGCTATAAAGAAGAAATAAATTGTTTATCATGGAGTGCTTATCTTGAATTCTGCCTTACTAGCTAAACAACATAATTTATATCACTAGTTTCATACACTTTCATTGATTTTTAGATTAAAAATATAGATGTGAATATTATTTTACTTTTGCCTGACCCCTTGGTCATTAGCAATCTCTTGTCAAGAGATTCCTATTTCAAGCTCACAATATGTGGTGAATCAAACCCATGATTTTAGAAATTTACCCTATCTTGAGTAAGAGCTTTCACCTTAATAGAGAGATATTGGACTGAAGATATTCAAGTGTATTTCTGCACCACATTTATTCAGGAATGCTGCTATTTCCTAAAGGAAATTTCCTATTTCAATGGCTGGCTCTAGATTTAACAAATTGTGAATTGCCTACACACAGAAAATCTGCCTACACAGCTCCTTCTAATGTCTTCTATTCATGGTCTCTCTGGTCTGTATCACTGTGCTAAAGCACAAGGATTTCAGCAGTTTCAAATTGTAAATACAGATTAAATTAGACTGTTTTTCTAAGGTCCTACCCTCCTCATCTCACTTATCAAAATCACCATGTCTTTCCTGCTTACGTGCGTAATGCAGTTCTGCTTTCTACAAGTGAGACCTGCATTTTTAGTTCGCAGATGTATGCCTTTTCATGTAACTGTATTGAAACACATGCATGAATGTGTATTGGCCAAAGGAAATAGCCTACCTTTTTTAGTTACCACTCCAAAAATGTCTGTAAACTTTATGTTTTGACAGTGGTCCTTTTTTCTTTGAGATTGTTGATAGGTATTCAGTAGATAAAATCAAAAGAAGCTTACTATATATGACCACAGGTGGAGGTTTTGTTTACGGTTATTTCTTTAAATATAACATGAAGCTAGAATTTAAGCTAATGAAATTCTATTTTTATTTGCACACTCACAATTATTTTAATAAAAAGTCTAGATTGTCTTTTCCACTCCTTGAATAAGTTTTCTGATACCTGAATAATAAAGTAAATCTGCTGAAAATCCCCAAATCCTAACTCTAAGAGGTTGCAAAAACTGCAAATTTCCGAACAGAAAGTGCTGTTAAGAAAATGTAGAGACAGGAAGAAAGAAAAATTGATTTGCCACTTGCAGTCTTGTGCAGTAAGTTCATTCCTAATTTATTAAATAAGCTTATTTTAAAATTATAAAGCTCAAGCACTCTCTGACAGAAGTTCCTGTTGCAAACAAAGAAATGGTTGCTGTGACAACTTAAAATTCTGAAGACCCTATTGCCTGGTGTAACTTTCTAAACTTAATAACTTTCACAAATTAAACCTTTAGAATTAATAATTCCCAACAACCAATCCACATGCTTCTGGAAAAAAAAAAAACATTTCAGGATTTCACTAAAAATTTTTCTCCAAATGGTTTACACCTAATGCAAGTGGACATTCACACAAAAATTCTCTAAGTTAAGTATCTGTGTGCTTCTACTAGTGCAGTTATCACAAAGCTATTTGGAGTTTCATTTTCCAGGGGAAAAAAAAAGCCTTGTGTTGGAAGGAGCTACTGGGATTTTTTTGTTTGGTAGGGTTTTTTTGCTTGCTGTTATTGGAGATGAAGTAAATATCTATGCTGACAATAATAAAAAAAACCCTGAAGCTTAACTTATTCCTAGGGACAGTTTCCAAACATCATTTTTACACATTCCTTGTAAGACACTTTTTGCATCCATATGGACAGTTTGAATTTGCTGGTAGGAATGAATTGATTTGTAAGATTTAAGAAAAACCCTCACAACAAAATTTCTAGTACCACTTTCAACCTTATCCAGAAATGACTGTAGATGCTGTCATCAGGCAAAGACACTCTGTGTAAAAAATGATATCTAACTGAACTTATTTGTCTTAACAGAGAGACCAGGTAATTTTCATGGGAATTTCTAAATGTAAATATTTCACAAAAAAAAAAAAATCTTGTGTGCTTGTAAATCTCTCACAAGGTTCTGATAACAGAATTTGATTTTGCAAGCCTTTTGTTGTTGTTGCGGTTGTCACTGTTAATAAACCTGGCTCAATCTAGTAGATAATACTGTGACTGTACCATAATGCCTTATACATTTTCCAGGCTATCTAATAATGTCATACTTCATGCTCTTACACAATGGAGAATGGTACCAAGAATTTTTGTGAAGCTCACAGTTAACTAGAAAACTAACTGGATTATTGAAGATGGGGAGTCTTTTGTTTGCTTAATTGGTTTGTCTATGTAAGTATTTACAACAGGAGATTCCTGCAGCTGCAAGTATGAGTTTACTACTGTGTGAGAGAAACAGTGAGCCTTGGGTAGCCAATTAAGAGATGCAGTATAGTGATTGCTCCAGGCTGGAAAAATGTCAACATCAATTTCATGTTCCTTACATTAAACCAATCAGCAATAGACTTTGTTTAAGCTCCTGCTCTCTTGCAGGTTTTTGGTTAAATTAGATTTTATAAACAGGCAAACTGGACTGAGCATTTCACCATTTTGAAGCAGATTTTTTCTTAATGCAAGTGAAGGTTAATAGGAAATGCAAATATCATATGTATACCAATTATTCTTTTAAAATATTTCAACTTCTGCACCCCCTTCAAGTCAATTTCTGTCCATATAGAAAGAACTCACGATGAGTTCCTGAGAGTTTAGTAATTTGCAAATATATAGGCATCATGAATACAAATGTTATTAAATATTCCTAGGTTTAAGTGATACCCAAACAAGATGTGTTGTCCAATTTCATTTAGCTACAGCAATTTGATGGTATCTGTAATTTAATCTTGTTTCAGTGCAACTTCCCCTTCAACACAGAGAAATAGCACTTTCCACCTTCTATTAAATTCATAGTTGTAAAACATCTGAGGAAGTGTTCTGCTCAAAAAGTGGTTATAGACATCCACTGTCTTCCAATATTTATGTATAGGGTATAGACACAGGTTTAAAGTGCAACTTGCATTTTTTTCAGATTAACTCCCAAGTACATCTGTTTCAAATTCAAGTGCCTTGTACTCTTTTTTTTTAGGTCTAATAAAGGTTTTCTGAGGAAATTGTCAGATTCTGCTCCTTCCTAGCTCGGACTTCTTCCATGGTATCCTGCAACTGTGACTCTTAACACTTCAGTGCAACAAAGCTCAGGGAAAGATGGCACATTCTTCTTGCACTTGAGCCCTCAGATAAAATTTTCCTTCCCTACTAAAGAGATAAGCCTTTCAAGTTGATCTAAAGAATAAATCATTTGGATGAATGTGGTGCAGCCATGCAGCAAGGCTGTTCTATCCTTGTAAAAAAAAAAATAGAAGGAAGACATATCTGTTATATATTATGACAGTTTCAGGTCTCTGGATTACAATCATCACAACTACTCTGATCAGCCCATGGAAGGGTGTCTTTATGAGTTGTACCACTAGAATTATGAATGTGATTTATGAGTACTTTTGCATGCTATGTATGTGTCAGAGAAATTGTCTGTATAAACATGAACACCACCTTCCTCATCAGACAATCCCTAAAAACCGCCCAAACCTCCAGATGTTATTGGAGATACCATAAGGGTGATTTTTTTTTGTTCTGCTTTAAACATTTCTTTGTCATAGACATTTAAAAGCAATTGATATAAATTTGTACTTCCACAATAATTTTTTTTCCTGAAAACCTTTTAGTATCTACTCCTTTCCTTCTTCCTACAGCATACTTGTAGAATTTCTGTCTGGATTCAGATATCCTCTGAAAACAGATGTTGAAGATATTATTTCAAAATCACAACTTTAAAAGATTTATTTAGATTCTTCATTGAGATATGATCAAACATGCCATTTAATCAAAACATTATTTCTAGAAGAGACCTTGGAGATCAGACATGTATATTCTTCAGCATTTAAGGGGTGGTCTATTTAAGACTACCTGAAATTTACATCTGTAAAGTATTCTCAAACAAATGTTCACCTAATTTGAGAATGTAGGGCAATTTCTCAGTTTGTTGCTGCCTCCCATGAAGTTTCTGGCATGATGGAAGCCTGCAGGAAGCTTAAAGAAAGCTTAATGTTGGAATAGCCATTGTTAATGTTATCATGCTTGATTTTGTACACTCGTTACCAAATTAACCAATCAAATCCACCAAGACCACACATTTTCTTGAGAGAAAATAGCCTTTAGTGAGTGTTTTGTTTTCTTGCTTGCAATATGAAAGTAAATGAAAAAAGTCCAATTAAAATTATATTTGTAATCAGTCCTAAGTTGTTTTTGCAGAAATTGATATACCTTCTGCACTCCAAGGAGGCTTGACAGATAGCTATCTGATTTTTTCCAATACTTTCAAATATGCAGTCTGTCTTCTCCATCAATATTTTTAAAAATCTTAATGATTTCTACAGTCTAAAGGTGCTGTATTTCTCCAGATCTATTAGCTCCTGCTTATAAAGATTGAAGGCTTTTACTATTGAGATTACCTTTCTACCAGCAGGATATATCAAGCCTTAGAGGTACTTACTGGAAAGAGAGTTACCTACTTCTGAATATAGTTCTGGGCTGCAGTGAATGAATGCTTTGCCCACTAGAATTACCTTATAGATTTCTACCAGCAAGATACATCAAGGTTTAGGGATACTTATTGGAAAGAGTTGTTTACTTCTGAATATTACATTAGAAGATATAGACACACCTATTTTGGGGAGAAATTCTTGCTTCTTTATTTGTTTTTCTTTATTTAGTTAATTTTTTTAATGATTCCTTAAGAGAAGGAAAGGGAAAAAAAAAGACATGAGAACTTTAAAGAACTTTTCTCATGAGTTCAGGGTTATCTCTTTCTGTTTCTTTTCTAGAGAAAGGAGCTGCATGCACTCCAACTAGCCTGAACTACCCAACTTTGTGATAAATGGAATAAGTGGAAATTCAGGCCAAATTAAGATTATTAAATGTTTTATCATGAATATTTAAGAGTATCTTGATTGGTTTGACTGTAAGACCACCCCATCTTGAATAGAGATTCTGAGTGTAAATTGTGTGAGTTACTTATGGCTTAGTTAAGGAAAAAGTAATCCTATTGCATTACTCAGCTTCTGGAAATAGTTTAAAGATTTTTTAAGTTCACAGCTGCATCTAGGCTATTATGTTTAAGCATGATGGCCAGCAATAGATATTCTTCTTTAACATCTAATATGTTTTGTTGCCTTTGATATATTTCAGCACTGCATTGCACACTTACTTTCCTTTTTTTGCTGTCTTGAGCTTTGCTACGTTTTAAGATGTCTTCCAGCTTCTTTTCTGACAATAAGTATTCCATGTTCATTCTTTGCATATCCTTGGGATATGTAGACTTCTTCTGCTCTTGGGGTCTTCAGGTAGGACATCTGATTTCTGAATATTCTCTCTGTCTAATGAATTTAACATAATTTACTTGCACAGAATGCCTTGTCATCTTAAATGATTTCTCTGTACATTTCTAGTTACAGGATTTCTTTTTTAGATGGAGTAGCTGCAGTTCTACATAATATTCAAGACATGGACTCACCAGCTACCATTAACATCACAAAGTCTTTTTTCTGATTTATTCTGTTTCTTTCCCAATATTTTTCACACTGCATTGTCTTTCTAACTGCTAGGGAAGACTGGGCTGACATTTTGAGAGATAAGAAATTGTGGTTTTGCATTATTTTTATAAGTGATAATATCTGATCTGGAGTCCATCACTCTCCATAGGTAGAGTGATGACTAACCATTAACCAATCATTACCCAGTGCTAAAATATATGTATGTATTTAAAAATTTTATAAAAATCTGTGGAAGGAGTAATTTCTGCACTCTAGGAAATAAATTTAGACCAATGATTACCACAGGTCAGGTGAATATCATAACCTGTAAAGATGTTTAGTCCAAAGATGAAAAGCAGTCCACACAAAAAATAGCATGCATGCAAGCTTCAACTGAATTTAGATTGTATTTCTTATTCCCTGATTTTAAATAAAAGGTCGGAGTGTAAATATGCATGCATATGTTCTATCTGGATTTCTGTAAGGCCGTTAATATGGTCCCACACAACATCCTTCTTTTTAAGCTGGAGACAGATGGAGTTGATGGATGGACTGTTTGGTGTATGAGGAATTGGTTGGATTGTTGCATACAGCAGGTAGTGGTCAATAGCTCAGTGTCCACACAGGGATCAGATACAAGTGGTCTTTCTCTGAACTCGATACTAGGACAAGCGCTGCTACTATCTTGATCAGTGACATAGACAGTGGGATAAAGTGAACTACCAGCAAGTTTGCAGAGGAAAGCTGAGTAGTGTGGTTGACATTCCTGTGGGATGGGATGCTATCCAGAGGGACCTGGATCAGCTTGACACATGGGCTTGTGTGAAATTCATGAGGTTCAATAAGACCAAGTAGAAGTCCTGCACCTGAGTCAGTCTCACCCCTGGTATCAGTACAGGCTGGGAGGATAATGGATAGAGAGCAACCCTGCAAAGAAAGACTGGAGGATATTGGTGTGTCAAAAGCTGAGCATGAGCTGGTAATGTGGTCTTGCAGACTGGAAAAACAACTGTATCATGGGCTGCATCAAAGGAAATGTGGCCAGCAGGTCAATGGAGGTGTTTCTGTCCCTCTAATGTACTCTAGTGAGACTTTACCTGGAGTACTGCATCCAGCCCTCAGCATAGGAAAGACATGGACATGTTGGAGTGGGTCCAGAGGAGGGTCACAAAAATGATCAGAAAGTTGGAGCACCTCTCCTTTGAAGACAGGCTGAAAGAGTTGGGATTGTTCAGTCTGGAGAAGAGAAGGCTCCAAGGAGACCTTATTGTGGCCATTCAGTATTTAACTGAGTTTACAAAAATGATGAGGACAAACATTTTAGTATGACCTATCACCTATGGGGCTCTGAGAAACCTGTTCTAGTTGAAGATGTCCCTGCTCACTGCAAAGGGTTTGGAGTAGGTGGGCTTTTTATGTACTTTCCAACTGAAACTGTTCTATGTTTCTATGAATACTCAGACAGAAAAGAAATATAAATGAAAAGCATATGTACATGACTTTGAACCTGATTAACATACCCAAAGGATTTTTAAATAGCAAAACAGTGGTACAGCCACTTGTACCATGTTTTGGAGAAAAAAAAATGATGTGAACATTACCCCCATTGCACAGCTCATGGAGGAATTCAAGAATCTGTGGAAAGGACTGAAGGGGAACAATGCCTCTTAAATATTTGTGTAATTATAGATAGAAAGAGCAAAGCTCTCAGTTAAGTAGTAGAGGGGTAGCAGTCTGATTTTGGCAAACACAAGGCATCCACTACAGAATGTTTGACGGTTCTAGTGGATTTGTCTTGTCTTTAAAAGCAGTTTCCCATCTGATAGGTTAGTAATGAAATTGGAAGGCTTTAATTAATCAAAAAGGTGAAGATTTGGGCCAAGTAGTTTATCTTCATGTTGTCATACTTGAAAAAAGCCAAGCAAAACCAATAATATCTCTTGCCAGAGGTAATGAAAAAGCTAGAGATTCCTGTAGATTCAAAGAAATATGTCATGTTTGATATAACTGAATTGTGGCAGAATTATTCTTACAGATAACAGATTTGTTAGGTACAGCTGACGTACTATTTGAATTTGACAAGAAAGGGGGAAGAGTATATTTATATTAAAGATACCATTATTTCACAGATTATTAAGTAACATGAAAAGGTAAAAATTAAACATGCAACTTTTAAAACAGTGCTAAAGTTCTCTGAGGAATGCAAGCAGAAAATGAATAATTTCTTAGAGCAAACCTTGCATTCTACAAGACCAATTCAGTAGTGAACTACATTTCAGCAGGCATCAAAGAATTAAGCACTGATAAAAATGTTGCTGTTGCTTAGTCCGAACAGATTAGGATCTGGAGCCATATAAATGATGTAAATGCATCATGGTAGTTGGTAATGTGTATGCTGCTATAAAACATGAGTTTTACATATCTTATGTCACAAAACTGTAACTATGTTTAGACCAACTGAACTTGAGTTAAGCTAAATAATTTGTTAGATCAGCAAATATGGAAGTTAAGAGACAGATCCTACCTTGGGCCTTTCAAAGGGTTAAAACTTAGCAGGAACAGCTTGAGTGCCGAGTAATAATAAATTTAACATTTACTTTTTTTTTAGATTAGGATAATATTATCACATCTCACTATTTCATATAAAATATCAGGCACTACTAAGATTAAAAAAAGAAGTTGCCAAAATTCTTACTGAATTGCTCTGTATTTAAAATTGTACTTGCATTGAGGCTTCTCTGTGCAGAACTCAAAAATCTCCCTTAAATGATAATAAAATTTCTGATTGAGTAAACAATTTTTCTCTAAGTCTTTAAATTATATGTATTTTTTGCTGTTGCTTATCTACATTTTGCCTCTAAACTACTTTCTTTCCTTCTGTTTTTCCACATTTTATGTCACTGTATCAAATGGTTTTGCCATGTTATATCCATAGCTCTATATTTGCTGACTCTGCTATATGAGGTCATTGAATGACATTGGTTTTATTTGTTATTGTGAAACTCTTTCCCCTCATAAAACAATTGATTGAGCTCTAGTGATGGCCATGGTCAACAGAAATGGAGATCTGTAAGAATCTGAGATTGAGGAACCAGATAGGATTACGATATGTGCATACTGTTTATGTTCATGAACATACATATAAATATACTTTCAATCTCTTTCACTTGTGTATTGCTTAAAGGGACAATTGGTGACGATTCACTTGACTAGAAATAAAATGAAAAATTAATAACAATTATGCATAAAAATTAATGGATTTATAAACTGTATGTTTAAAAAGTACATAATTGTTTGGAGAAACAGTTAACAGAGCCAAGTATTTAATATATGTATTAAAAACAAAAAAAAAATCACAGGTCACAATAATTTTCAGACACTGAAAATATTGCAGAAAAGAAATGCTTCTGTGTTGCATGGGAATCAAACATGGGCAAGTATAGATTCCATGTGATATTGTAGCAAAGAAGGGAGATTCTCTCTTAATCCTTCTGCTCTTTAATAGCTATACTGAGTGCCATCATCTTGATAGAATAAATGCACTGATTTACATGAGGCACAGGCATCTCATTTATATACCTTCAGGCAAATAGTGTGTTTGTGTGACTAAACTTCAGCATATCTTTCTGAGATACCATACAGCAGGAAATCACATTAGTTTCCTTGTGTGCATTAGGTTTTAAATGTAAGAAACTTATTTCTTGCAGATGTTGTTTTGTGTGCCTGTGCAAAAATATCATTCACATTCTGGGTAGTGCCTGGGTAGTCCATAACCATAAATTAGCTTTTTGCTACTTAGATTTCTTATACATTTGCATGTAACTGTTGTATAGCAACATCTCTTTACTCATTGTTATCATTACCGGGCTGCTCTGGTTCAGAGCATGACAAATAGAATGAGTTTAGTTAAACTAAAGCCAATGGTTTGGCAAAAGGCATTGTCTAAATCTCCATTAAGAAGAGTAAGTGAACACCATATGGAAGTGAAAGTGTTTAAGGCAGTGAGATAAAGCATCCACTTTTCCTCAGTAACAAAAATATATTTGCTACAATTCTCCATTAACTCGAGGCAGAGATGATACTGGCTTATTAATACAAGCTTGGAATTCATGCAGACGACACAGCTTTCCTTTTCACTCCCTAAAAATGTTTTCTTTCATTTCAGTAGCAGTTGCTCTGCCAAGGACTAGATTTTTTAAGATATGTATATCTGTAAACCTTATTTGTTATTTATGCTGCTATTATCATAAAATCTGGTTTGGTAAGAATGCATTTGCAGTCAAAATATCTTTATTTTCAACCCAAAACAGAGCTATGTAAGTTTAATTGCATTCATGTTGTTTTCCGTAAGATCAATAGCAGTTTGAGTTTACTAACAAAAACCCCCACTAAACGTGTTTCCATGAATATTAACAAAAATCAATATGAATTTCTAATTAAATACTTGTTCTAGACAAAAGTAACATGGCTTAATCTCTCAAAATGTCTTTCAAGTTCATGAAGATAGAATAATTCTGTTGTGTTTATATCATGTTTATACAAAATGGTACTTGTAGGGGTGGAAGCAGTAAAACCCATTCCATATCAGAAATCTTGTATTTTTATGTGTTCAAGGATATTACATAGAATTAGTTAAATAAAATTGTAGCCCTTCTTGTTCCTATCAGTGAGATATAATTCATTTAAATAATAGAAAATGACAGACGGAATTAGCAGTTTAAGAATTTTGTTTGTAAGAAAATTTTTCTGCAGGAAACTATTGCATACTTGGAATATACATAGGAGGAGATAAAGGTAATGTTTATCATATTTTCTCAGTTTCTATCTGGACAGAAGTTAGTATTAAATCTTGCCTCAAAGTAAGAGCTTTTAAGGAAAGGAGTCATTACACAGATTCCAATCAGTCATCGCATTGTAAATCTGGATTGCCTCTATTGAACTCAGCAGCGTAACTCTGGAATTACTGCAGTGTAATTTGGCACATGCAGTATAACAAGATAAAAACCCCAGTGGCATGATACAAAATATATATATGCACATAAAAATCAAAATTCTTTCTCCAATGCATTTAGTGGATCTGTTTAAAGTTCTTTGCAAATGAGCATGCCAGAGAAGCAGGTTAAATGATATGCACAATGTTCCAGGCTACAACTGGAGGAGCTGATTTCTTTGCAGCTGGTTTTGGTATCTGCTCACTGCACAGCAAAAAGAAATAAAGACAGTGTCACAATCGCTTCAAGAACTGCAGGTTGTAATGGTAAATGCCCTCATGAGCAAACATTCTGGAAATCATTTAAAAAGGTTTAATTAGGTAAAATCACCAAAAAGTTCCTCTTTAATTTTTTTCATAAATATTTTTTGAACTTGAAATATGTGTTTTTACCAATACCGAAGGTGAAAAATGCTGAGTTAACCCAAATAATTTTGTAGATTACATTTGTCTTTCAATAAATGAACTTTTCCTCATCGATTCTCATGTATGTATTTTCAAAATATATGTAATTGTGTGGTAGGATATAAAGTATTATTCACATGTTTTAGGATGACTGCAATTCACAGGAGGGACAAAATAGCAAGTGTTAAATACAACTTACCCTTGGACTGCTTCTATAAAGTTCTTAGTATCCCATCACATCTGACTTTATTTTAGTATATGAATGTCATGACTGAAATACCATGGTGTTACAATAGTTTGTCCATTTAAAAAGTAAAGATCCATTAACCCAGGTACTCAAGTTCCTGTTAGTCACTTCTGTAAACAAAATAATGTTAAATCAATAGTAACCTCAATTCAGAGCCTAATATAGACCTTACATGTGTAAAGGTGACATCCAATAAACATGAGTTTTCATAAATAAAATTTATATTAGAACACTAATATGAAAACTGTGTTTGGGAGAGGTCACTAACAAGCAAAGCAAAAAGTCTCTTCTATAGATCCACAGAAATGCTTAAGTTGGAAAAGATCTTAAGTTTATCAAGTTCAACCTTAAAACTGACACTATCATGTCCATCAATAGGCCATGTCCCTAAGCACCACATCTACAAGTCCTTTAAATACCTGAAGGGGGGTTGATTCCATTGCTTCCCTGGGCAATCTGTTCTAGTGCTTGCAATTCCTTTGGTGAAGAAATGTTTCTTAATATCAAGTCTAAACCTCTTCAGGCAAAACATGAGGCTGTTTCCTCTTGTCTTTTTCTCCTATTGTATGCTGCATAAGGACTAAACATTTTCTGTAAATTTGTTTTAAAATAATTCTTATTAATACCCTTGTTTTCTGTTAATTTAAGGTTAAATCCAGTAGTTCAAGTAATAAATTGCACAAGAATCCTTAATGAACTTGCCAAGACAGTAAGTCCTCCTAGATTTGGGAATCTTGCCTTGAAATTGAAAATAAAGATACCATAAATACATGTACATGAACATTCTGGGAGGGGGGGAAATGCACAACTTACAAAGTTAACTCTATCTACAGTGATATAAAGATTTTTATTAATTTTCTAACCATAAACATGCATGGACCCCACTAGTCAAACTAAAACAACTCAGCCAATAATAAATGTATCTTAGAACATTTACAAGCTATTAAATACAAAAACTATTCTCATAGTCTTGAAATCTGCTGTTCACTACCTCCTGCCCCTGTGCGAAATGCAAATATACACAATGTTGACTGGCTAGTTGCCATTATTCCAAACAACTACCCACTTGTTAAATTATATGTGTCATTTTGAAACTGACAGCCTTGTCTCTCTGGTCTGCTTCTAGGAATCTGTCCAATAAAATATGTATTCAATAAGAAAATATTACATATTGTGTTCTAAACACAGATCTCTTCATAGCAGGAGGAGTATAAATGAAAGAAGCAGAAAAAAATAAGCTGCCTTGTTTTTCATGAAGCTAGTGGTACATTCTAAGTGAGGGAGAAATAAGCAGCACCTTGTTTCTGGAGCTTTCTTTAAAAGGAAACATGCCCATTCACTCAACTTACTGTTAGTTTTTCCATTCTCATTTGCACATATATCACTCTCCTATCTACATTAAAAACTTTATATAATCATTTAAGGATAAAATCTGGTTTTATTACATTGGTATAGGGTCTTGTCCTTAGCTAACATTTATTTCAAACAGTGTACTCACACACAGAAAATGGTATAATCTGTTTCTGCAATTGAAAAAGATTTACTTTTGGGGGAGGGAGAGAAAAAAATCTATATATTAAGATTTCTGACAGTCCTGACTGCTATCTTAGTTCCCTCCTCTTTGAAGTTATTTGTATTTCAACAGCGAGAGACAGAATTGACATTTTTTAAAAAAAGGTTTGGGTTGTTTTTTCAACCCCACTCTGGGAATAATTAAGATTTTTGGGCTGCTTAACAGTTTAAGACCATTAGGAATAAAGTGCTTTTTAAATTTACATCATGCTTTTGAGTAAAATGTGATATTTTCAATAAATTCAGTAAATCAAGAGTAAACGGTTTGCTCAAGCATTCTGTCTCGTATCACCTGGATGGCCTAGAAAAACAAGCTAATGAGACAAACAAGAAACCTTCACTCTAATCACTGACAGACATTGGAGAAGTTTCCTTCTGAACTTTGTAGATCATGCTGCTCTTTTCTTAACGAGCCTAAGATTTGTCAGCCTATCTGTAGTAAAATAGAAGGAACTTTAAATGCATTGTATACATACCAAGGCTGTGGAAAAATTTTGCAGTTCCTGAAGTTAAATGCAATGCAATTGATACATCATTAGAGACACAAAGTTGCAAGTTAAATTAGTTATTGAACTACTTGCAGGCTGATACCATCTTTTAATTGTTACTGGACAGTACCACTGACAATCACATAAATATCACACCAAAACCAGTTCAATATCTCAAGCATATGGATACTGTTGTCCTTGAAAACACTGTTAAGTCAAAAAGGTTGCTTTTTTCTTCTTTGTTTTATATGAATGACAAATAATTTCAGCTGTGGAAGGTTGGTTGTACTGCCTTTGAAGAATAAAGGGTGTATGTATACCATGTCAGAAGACTGTAGGAAAAACTATGTCTTAGAATCATGATAGTCTAGGTGGTCCATGTAGAAACACTGCTAAACTGTCTCATGAACATAAATACATAGTTCCACAGTAAGCCAATAATTTGTAAGTTAAATCTTCTGGCTTTGTTTTCTTGTTCTATGTGCTTGCATTGTTGGTATACTTACCTTTTCCTTTGTTGTTTTGTTTTTTTTGTTGTTGTTGTTTTTGCTTTTAATTAACATGGCTGTACAAAAAAGACTGGGAATAAAATAAAAACTGTCCTTGGGCTTGCCTTACTCCACACACACAGCATTGTAAGACAAAAGTGGCATGGCTTATCCCTGTTCCACTCATAATGCCGAGAGGTTGACCTTGCATGTGAGTAATAACACAGTGAACAGGTAACATATTCCAAACCCATTTCCTAACTTGTCTCTTCAAGTTTGCCTATTTTAGTAAGTTTGGGATAACATTGAAACTGCTAAAACAGTATGGTTTACCAATGCATTCCAAGTTAGGTTTTGGCCATGTTCCCTATGACAGATTCAATGGCTCAGGCACTTTTAATAATGCAATCCAACATAGTTTTCAGACATGTTTTCTGTCACAGATGTAAAGGCTTAATTACCGTCACTCTATTTTAAGAAACATTTTGTCTACATATTGCAGGCTGTATATGATAAAGAAGAGGACAATGTCTTACTCTAAATCTTCAGAAAAATACAGCCCACTCACTACTTACTTTCATGGGTAATACTATAGCGTCATTCTCAAGAGGTTGTATTGTCATATTATTTTATATTTGTGGCTTGCAGATATTTTTATACTACACCAAAAGGTAGTGATAAACACAAGCTTGCTTAACATACAGAAACAAGGCAAACATCTTTCTGAAAGTGCTATGTCATAGTGTGTTATTTACTGATGAAATCGATTTTTTAATTACAATGAATGATACTTGGGACATGGCTTTATTACCGTGTATAAGTTGATGTATTTAAAATAAATTCCTTTGTGATAAAACAAACATATTTCAAAATCTGTAGCCAAATAAAAGCCTGTATATGGAAATTAGTTCAGACAGCTTCCAATCAAGAGCTGTCACAAATTACTACCATGAGTACTGGATACAATGAAGTTATATACTAGACCTCTAGCTTCAACTAGAAATTCTAACTTTTTACATGTAAGTCTTCTTGAAACATGGCTATCTCTGAAAAAAAAAAAGAAAGAGAAAATTAACTTTGACAAGTCTGATGTTTTACGACTATTTTAATCCATATAATTCTCAAGAGAACTACATATGGTTCAGACTTGTTGAAAATTTGGACAGGCGAACAAGTATAAGCATAATGGTTTTGCTAGTGACCAATGGAGCATGAGCTGGTGATTTTCTGCAAACAGCTGTGCTTGTAAAGAAACACACTATTATGGAGCTCTCACTTCATCCTCTTTGTTGAAAGGAGAACCCAAGGGAAGGCAGGAAAGAATGTCCCCACTTTCCGTGCTTTTCTTTACTTTAGTGATTGCTATCTGCCAGGACAGCACATGCAAGATTTTGGTGGAAGAACATGCACATAGGTAGCTGCTGCTCAACGTGAAATATGTTAGGTTTGAAGGACATTATTACAAAAAATAGACCAGCTACACGCCAGTCAGAAGCTCTGCACTCAGGTTTTCTTTATTATCAGCAGGGATTGAAGGTCAGTAGTTTTGCCATCTAAGCTAGCACTCAGTTCGTTCAAACTTCAAACAGCTTCATGTAAAAGGTTATACTTTGGACAGAAGCATAACAAGAGGATGAACTCTAACAAATCTACAGATCAGCCAAGTGAAAGATTTCGTAAAGACAAGAATTTGGAGAACTGTGAAAACTTCTCAATATTCACTAGGAATGTGAGTCTATAGATATTTCTTTTAAAAAAATATTATATAAGCTCTTTTTTTAATTGCTCGGTTTTGTTGTCAGTAATTTACTGAACAAGCAAGATTAACTATAAACAAATGAAGAATTTTCATAGCTTCTTTTGAGGATACAGCTTGTGTTTTACAGTTATGTGCATGTGTACGTGAGTGTGTGGTGAAAGGGAGAAACTAAAAATGCTAATATTGTAACTGTAAGTCACATTCTTTTCCTTCCCCTCATTAAGTTTATAAATAAAAAATGTTCAGTTTCAGCTCCAGTAGAGAACAGATATTTTTGGTGATAAATTAATTAATATAAAAATAATGTCAAAGGGAGATTAATCTTTTATAAAATGCTGTTATTTCAGTAATATTTTTTATTATTCCCTGAAATATTTAAAAAAAATCATGGTTACTTAATGTTGTAAGTGAAATTATAATATTCTGGCAAGTTTCATACAAGTCTTTTAATACTACAGTATTAAATAACTATATTAGTTTACTTTGTATGCTGCATCTAGTGTTAAGTATGATTAAAAACAAACATAGTGACAAGTCTTTGTTTGGGTGATATTTCCTTTTTCCTTATAAACAAGTTTTTTTCACATTGGATATCTTCTTCCTTTCCCTGATAAGATAACATCTCATTTAATGAATGCTTTTTCTTTCTTTGCTGAAGATCTGCATTTTGGTCCTGATCCAAAAAGAAGAGAAGTCAGTGAAAATCTTCAGATTTGTTTCAGAGGGTTTTGAGTCAAGCCTTTAGCTAAGCAGCTGTTTGGTACTTCTAAGCAGTGTAAATTGCTCATTTGGATGATGCATTTTTTCTGTACTGTACAGCTACTCCATGTAATTTTTTTGTTAAATAACATGCCTCTTTACAGGTGGCATATTCTAATTTAATCCTATGTACGTGATCTGAATATATCTTGCAATAAGGATAATTGTTAAATGTGATAACTTATTTGATTGAAGTAAAAAACAAGCCTGTCAAACAAGAAATGTTGAATAATACTGTTTCCAGGAAGCAGCTAACACTTGTGACATTCTCTTCTCTTGTAAAAAGCTATGATGAAAATGAAATATCTCAAATACAAATTCTTGATGTCAGAAACACAGTTAAGGTTATAAATAGCTATTTTTAGTGTTTAAAATCATTGACCAATGTAATTTTAATTTATAAGGGATCTTCTGAAGTTCTGAAAGATTTTGCAGGACCTCCATGCTTATTTTTAACCTGCTTAGTGGGAAATAAGATAATTTAGTTTAAATAATTTCACAGTGATTTTGTTGTTTTTCAAAGTTACTACATGTTACTAAAATGACTGGTTTAGCCCATTCTATAAAAGGGTATTGAAAAGTTAGTTTGCATTAGAGCTAGCATAAGTTTCCCTTCTCCATCCTATACCTTGAATGCAGAATTGCACAGAGAGTTAGAGGATGTCTGAGGCTAGTGGCACCTCTGGAGATTTTCTAGTCCAACTCTATATTCAGAGCAGAGTCAGACAGTGCAGGTTGCTTAGGACTCTGTCCAGTCAAATTTTAGCTGTCACGAAGGATGGAGACTCCAACAACATCTATGGTCACCCTGTTCTGGTGTTCAGCCATGTAAGGAAAGTTTTTCTTACATTCATACAGAATTTCTTGTTTCAGTTTGTGACAACTATCACTCATTCTGTTGCTGAGCACCAATGATAAAAGCTTGTCTCTGTCATTCTTGCACCCCTAATAGGGTATTGATATAAATGGGTAAGATTCTCTTGAGATTTGTCTTCTACATCCAGCCCTATCAGCCTCCGTATATGCCAGATGCTCCAGTTCCCTAGTCATCAACACACTACAGGAAGGACTGTTTCTTATGGTATTTCTTTACAGAACTAGCATAAATGCTGACATGCAAATGGGAAAGGGTCAGTCAGTGAAACAATATTTCAGCAACGTCAGATTCACTCCTGGAATGCAGGAAGTATCACTTTATTGTTCAAAAATAACCTATTTCCAGACCTATATTAATTCCTCTATGACCTACTTTCAGCAGCAGCTCTTATTTCAGCAACAGAAGATTCAGATCTGTGAGAAGCTCACACTGCAAAAGTTATGTGCCAGCTTCTCATATTCTCACAGACTAGAGGCAACAAAATTAAATGTGATTGTTGTGGTATTCTGGTATATTCATATCAAAACAGATTTTTTTTCTTCTTGTCCATAGCTAAGGCTTTGACTTTTCGCTAGGAAAAAGTTATGCCTATCCTGATAGGCATAATTACAGAAATATCTCTAGCAAAAAAACCCAAAGAAAGTGGAACAGAAAACTGTGGTCATAAAAAAGTTGAAAATAACTGAAATCTCAAGAAATGCATCTTGTGTAACACAGATTGGGAAGCACTCACAGTAACTAATTTTGTTTTGGTTAGATGAATAGAAATTACTGACTAATTTGGTGGCAGTTTTCAAATTCAGCTTATGAGGGCTTTTTGGTTTTGATTTTCCTTTCTGTTCTTTGTTTGTCATGTTAAGGTGAAAGAACTTAGGGCAGATGGGAACCCACTAGAAACTGAGTAAATTGTTTCTGAGACTATTCTTCCACCTGTTTCTATTTTCTTCTTGACTTTGTTCATTGCCTTTAAAGGGCAGTCAATTAAGAAGGAACAAATTTTTTTATTTGCTCTAAGCAGATTTTTTTTATTTGATCCCAATCCAAAATCTGCACATCCTTTCTTCAACAGTTGCAAAAATAGTGATGTAATTTGAGCATCAGTATTGTCACTTTATAAATATAGTCTTTTATGAAAAAATTGCTTTTATTTCCTACACTGATAAAATACATATTGAGAAAAACATTGAACATTCTGCTGAAATATATTGTACTTAGAGAAGGCACATGGATTATGTTTATCCTATGAACTTTTTCCTTGAACTTTTGTTTTCATGCCATGTAGATGGATATGGCCATTGAATATACTTCTAATATTAATTAATTACTTTTTAAAAAGGCAAAGAAGTTACCATACCACTTCAGTACAGATTGTAGGAAAATGTAACAGAACATTGTAGCTTGCATATACAGACACTCAATGCTTTCCTAGTAGTAGCAAAACCAGTAATGATTTAAATAGCTTAAAACTACAGTCCTCTTATATTTAATGGAAATTTCAAAAATTAAGCTAAAAAATTCCATTAAATTGATCAGAAATTTGTTCTTCACATCCTACGAGTACTTCTGGAAGATTCCTTTTACTGTAGATTTCTTTCATGAATTAGCATGAGCTTAAATATTTTACATGAAATTATCTAATACTGTCTGGGGGAAACTTTTCAGTTTCCTACTGCTATGACTTCCTGGTTTGTGTATGTGCATATATGGTATCATGCCTCTTTCTAGAATGAATAGAGCCTATTCTGTTCTCATGGTTTCGTCACTACGTAGAGAAAATCAAACACTGCCAATGTGAATATCATTTTTTTTCTCAATGCAGACAATAAATTGTAAGCGTGGCTAGTAAACAGATTTTAAAAAATGAACAAATTATTAGTAACTGGTGAATGGTGTTGGTGTTGCAAGATCTTGGTAGAGCGGTGGCTTCTGTGAGAAGATGCCGGAAGTTTCTTCCATGTCCAATACAGGCAAAGCCAGCCAGCTCTGAGACAGATGCATCACTGGCCAAAGTTGAGCCCATCAGCAATGGTGTTAGCACTTCTGTAATAACATCTTTAAGAAGAGGGGAAACCTGTGTACCAGCAGCCAGGAGAAAGGAGTGAGAATATGAGAGAGAAACAATACTGCAGACACCAAGGTTGCTTGAAAAGGAGGGGCAAGAGGTGTGCACGCACTGAAGCACAGATTCCCCAGCAGCTAGTGGTAAAGACCATGGTGAGACAGGCTGTGCTCCTTTAGCCCATGAAGGTTAACGGTGGAGCAAATATCCACCTGTTGCCCATGGAGGACTCTACATTGGAACAGATGGATGCAAGAAAAAGCCTGAGACACTATAGAGAACTCATGCTGCAGCAGGTCTGCTGGCAGGACTTGTGGCCGTGTCAGGGAGAGCCCGTGCCTGAAGGTCTGCACCCCATGGAAAGGACTCATGTTGGATCAGTTCATGAACAACTACAGCCCATGGGAATGACTCACATTGGAGCAGTTCATGGAATTCTGTGGGAACTGGTGGGACCTGGCACTGAAGCAAAGGAAACTAGTGAGGAGGAATGAGTGGCAGAGACTATGTGTGATGAAATAACTGCACCTCTCATTCCCCATTCCCTTGCACCATTCAGGGGGAAGAGGTAGAGAGGATCGTTTATTGTTCTGTCATAATGAAGTCAATTCACGTGCAGCATGAGAGCTAAATTATATATTAAATGATAATTGACAGTCATTAAGAGTTGAGCAGGATTTCAGTATGTACTGGAATTGGTGCAGTTCCTGGTCTGCAAATGTAATTTCATCTTCTGAATTCTGCCCAGTGCTTTTTGTCATAAGATGCCTTTACATTCTGGATATAGTGAAAACATGGGTGCAATTACAATACTAACTTTTAATTTAGTGATGGACACATATATATATGTCTGAAGATAATGCAACTTCCATTCTGAACCCCAGTTTACAAATCTGACACCTGTCTGACAAACCATTCCAACTCTCCCTAGCAACACACCAACTCTTCACAGTAAGAACCCATCTGTCTGAGTTACAAATCCAACTGTTCACAAGAAAATCCAAAATCTTTCCAGGACCAATCAATCTCAGTATGCTGCCAAGCTATTTCCTCCTCCATGTTAAAATGACAGAAGTTCTTATGCAATAAACTACTGCTTTTTTAAAGGGCCAAATCTGTTGTGGTCCACTGATCTTTCGACAGTTATGTAGCTCAGATTTCTGTCACAGAAATTAGATAACAAAAAAGGACAGAGAAAAATCAATTAAAGATCAGCACCTGTGCCAGATAAAACAGAATAATATCTTTTAGCTATCATATATTCTTACAATGACTTCAATACTGGGCACATTTCCATATGGGAGTACAAAGCATAACTTTGAAATGAAATTGAAAGGAAGATAATTTTCTGCAATCACAGAGCACATTTTACACTAGAAAGTAATGCAGTATTTCTTTGACTGAGTGCTTAGTACTTCATATATGTTGCAAAATTCTAAATGTAATTATCTGTATTCATTTCTCTTGTGCTCTCTAATGCTATCAAAATAACCATTTGTGCATGTCATTCTCCCCTATTTCCAGCCTTATTTATTCTGTCTTTAAACTCTAGTGACTCAGTGGTTCTCTGTGTCATTTTTCTTTATCTCACAACACAGGATCACAGAATAATTCCAATGTGTATCTTTGTTTTCTGTGGTGCCAAAATTTAAATGAGGCTGGCAGGGGCCTTGGGAGATATTAGGCCACCCTAGAGCCCAAAGTAGAGACAGTTATGGAGTGAGAAAAGGCTGCTCACAGACTGATCCAGTTGTGGTTTTAAATCCTCCAAGTACAGAGACAGCACAGCTTTCAGAGCAACCTGCTCCACCACCTTACTGCCCTCATGAGGAAAAGGTTTCTCCTCCTAGCCGGTCTGAAAGTCGTCTTATTTTACAACTGTTGTTTCTTGCCCCCCTTTCCTCTTGAAATTCCATGAGGAGCCTGCCCTACCACCTTGATGACATTTGGGTAAGCTGTGGGTCTGTTAGGTGCAGTGAAGTCGACCCTGCCCATTTCTCCCAGTCTTTTCTCACAGGGTAAGTGCTCCAGCCTCAGCCATCTTGGAGGGCCTCCAATGACCTCCCTTCAGTTCATCCTTGTCTTTCCTGTCAGAAAAAAAAAAAAGGAAAAAAATAAATGGATTTGCTAGATGTCATCTGAGAAATGCCGTGCAGAGGGAGTAAAGCCATTTCTTCAATCTACAGGCCATGTCATTGGCTATTTACACAGCCCAGGAGGCCATTGTCTGCCTCTTTTCCTTTGCTGTTAGAACACAACATAAGGTCATGTCCCTCTCACTTCCCATCTCCACCCCAGAGCCATTCCTGCAAAGCTGCTCATTGCCTCTCTATCCCCAGAATATTAGTTTGTATTGAGAAAGTTTGAGGGATTTGGAATTCTTGGCATTTGTCCCTGCTGAATTTCATAATGCTCTTGGTGGCCCCTCTTCTTCAGCCTGTTTGGAGCATTATCCTTGAATGTATTGACCGGCAAATCTAATATGACATTATCTGCAAAGTTGGTGAGAGTGTACTGTGTTAACTCCTGCTCATCATTGATAGAGATGTTAAAGTGCAAAGGTGCTGGTGCAGCCCCCTGTGATAGTTTACTTGTCATAGGCATCCAGGTAAAGTATGAGCCATTAGCCACTTCCTGAGCCCCTTCATCCAAACATATTTGATCCACCTGGTTGTCCAGCCATGCAGACTGTTACATCACAACTTCAATATCATGGATGACACTGCCAAAATCTTGCTAAACTCTATGAAAATAACATCCACACCCATCCCTGCATCCACAAATCTAGTCATTTTATCACAGGAGACAACTAGGTTGGTTAAGCACAGTTTATTCTTGGTAAATCCATGCTGGTAAATTCTAATAAACTGTTTAATATCATATACCCATAAATGTGCTCAACAAGAATTCATTCCATGTTTTTCCCAGGAACTGAAATGAGACTAATCAACCTGTAGTTCCTGGGGTTGATGTTTTGGCCTTTTTTGAAGAAGGCTGTGATATTTGCATTTCTCCAGTCAACAGAAACCTCCTTTTCCTTCTCAAAGACTATGAAAAGAAAATAAACAAAAATTTCTATTTTAAAATATTTTATAAACTTGCACATTTTTCATTGAGTATATATTTTATTTTGTTGAATAACAACAGAAATGTTGAAACTATACATCTCTTCTGCAGATGGATTTACATTTGTTTTCACCTAAGTATTCATTTTCATTTTACGGAAGTTCTTTTAGGTGTGAATTACTGGTATAAAGTTTCTGGCTGCAGAATATATCTTGGAAGTCTTCAAGAGGGTTATTATACTGGCTCACTGTCAAGTGTACTGTAGCTTATAAGATGTCAGTGGAAATTAGAGATCAATGGACATTAAAATATGCATAACCAACTTAGTCAGCTGAGGAATTCTTGAATGATTCTAAATTAACCTGCTCTTCACTGAAAGGAAATTCAGGCAGTGCTTCAACTGAACAGTTTAAAGATTCGTCATATGAATTAGAAGTGTAGGCCTGAGTACACAAATTTGTTAACAGCAATTAGAAAACAGTAGTAATTAAACATGTTTCCTGAGAGTCTGGAAGCCATTTTAAATGGTTTCTGTTGCCCTCATTACTGCAGTTCATCTCAAGTTCAGTTAAATCATGTTCTTTAGGTTACAAGTCTTTTAATAGAAGTTGACATATTATTTACTTAAAATAATTAAAATTATGCAAAAATAACCAATATGACATATACTATTAAGTTATTTTCCTGTCTAGTCTCTTGTACAGAATTTGTCTGTTAGATCAGTCCTTAAATAGATGCTGGTGCTGTCAGCGTGCAGTGGCTAGAGTTCCTACCTTATGAACTTATGCTCAGAAATCACAATACTTGGGAAACTAAAGTGGGAGTAGGTTCATTTCTTGTGCATGAATTTTTGAGGTACCTGTCAAGAACACTGGCAACACAGAAAAGCTCTAATAGAAGATTTTCAACTCCTGCTGCTGAACAGTGTTAAAAAGTGAGTTCTGTTTTTTATTTTGTCTTAGTGATGTGTGAAAACCAGTTTTATTTATGCTTATAGCACAAACAGCACATCTTATTGGCTTTTAAAAATAGCTGTCTCCTTGTAAAATCTGTGAAAATCAGGTCAACTTTATTTTTGATGTTCGAACAAGTACTGAGATGCTGTGGATAATATGCTTCTTGTCCTTTATGCAAGTTGTTCCACATATGCATCTGTACTTTGTATTTCTGTAATGTTTTCCAATGTCCAACATGTGCTTAAGAGGAATTAGCATGTTAAAAAATAGATCACATAGAATATGTAGTAGGTTAAAATATAATTTGAATGCAAAAAAGAATAACACTAAAGCTGATTAAACTAATCAAATGATTACTGACATTATAAGTAGGTCTCTAGATACTCATGGCATTTTATAAGCAGTTAGAGAGCTTTGAGTTTGGAGAGGTGATCTAATAGTCCTGGTCAGTAAAATCCAACTCTCAACAGATGTTCTTATTCAGATGAGTTGCTTCATACATCCTGAATAATCAGATTGTATATGGGTGGCTTGAACTTCATCACTTCGTGCAAAGAGCTGACTTCCATCTCTTCGGGTCATGTGAATTTAATTTGGAATCTGCAATATAATGGAGGGTAGGCTTTGTGCACAATTCATGTGCCAGAATAACAACAGGGGATTTGTAGAGGTGAGTGGATTGAAGAGATGAAAGCAGTGCTGTATTATACAGTCTCACTCTAAACCTAATTTGGAGATAGAATTTCACCTTTTCAACTCTTCCCTACACTCGGTTGCCAAGCTCAATTGCTCAGGCTTTATACATGCCACAACTTTGGCCCTGCAGTCAGAAGCAGAGATATCACAGTTAGTTGATCTAAAATGTGTATCAGCACTAGGCACCACTCATAAAAAATGTTTAAAAATGAGTTAAATTAAGCACTGAATATTCAGATGTTGGCTACTACATTAAACTGATGAAACAAAATGTGTTACAGTCTCATGGGAAGCAAATGGAGGAAACAACTGTAGATCTAATACTGCAGACCTATTTCCCTCCCCAAAACACTACAGAATGAAATAAAAAGCAAGGTTGTTTAATTTTCCACGTTTGGTTTTACAGATGTTTATATTTATTTTTTAATATTATTTTTACAGTAATAGAAGAAGGAAAGTGAAGCCATAGTTATATTTTCCTTCTCTTGATTGCTTGTTTTCTTCTACAATGACAGAGGATGTTTTTAGCTCTTCATACACTTTGATCAATTCTTGGAGGGTATAGAATTATATCATTTTAAAAACTAGATAGTGGCAGACAAGGAAAGATGATATAAAAAGGACAAAATAAAAGGGTAAATGGAGGAAAACGAAAACAAGAAGTAATGCAGAAACATACCCTGATTTTATACATTGAAGAAAACACAGGAAGAACAGATTTACTAACACTCTCAAATCCTAAGTGGGGAAGTGTATATCTAATAAAGACCCCCTGAACTTAAATTTCCTGATTGTAATCAGACTATTTTCTGTTTTCCCAGTGAATATATAAATAAATGCTATAATAATAGTATTTTCTATTAATGGACACACATGAGATCATTTTAGGTAGTTTTACAATAGAAAAGAGTCTAGAAGAGGAAAAATTCTCTATTTGTGATCCATTTCACATCTCATATTTATAATCAAATTTACTTGTCTTGTTACATTAGATGGAACACAAATGGGTACTAGGACAGAGAAGGAAGAGCAAATTGGGACAAAATTTCACAGGGAAGTCTTATGAAATTAAGTAAAAGTGCTTGAGTTCTTTATCTGAATAAAAACCTAACCCAATAAATCTTTATCTGAATCTTTGATTTCTCCTTGTCCTATTTAGAAATACATTGTGAAAAGATCAGAAAATATATGTTTGTTATATATTTTTAAAATTACAAAAGCATTCCTTCTTATAATGAAAAGGAATCATTTTGAGCTTGAAAATATAATGCAAATTGCTACACTTAGCCTTTAGCGAAACGTTCTGCATCAAAGAGCTGTGCTAGCTGAGGCAATAGACAATGTTTAAAAAGAAATAATGAATGCAGAAAATAAAGCTTGAATTTTAATTCTCATAGCATATGGAAAGATAGATAATTTTATCTGTGGAGTCAAATTCTTGTCCTTAAATGCAGACTAAACTTTAATATTTGATCCTGTTATAGTTCAGAAACCTGTAGTCCACAACTCCAGAAGGTCTTAAAAAAAGACAAACCAGAAACTATGCAATGTTTTCATTTTTGAGTATTCAAATGGATGGAGTGGGCTCACTTCTGAAATGATACATTTGTAAGAAAATCAAATTTCTTAAAAGAATCACAAAATCATAGACTGGTTGAGACTGTAAGGGACCTCCAGAGGTCATCTATTCCAATTGCCCTAGGGGGGTCAGCTAGGATCTCCTTGAACTGATTGTCCAGCACTGAGTCCAGATATCTTTTGAATATTTTCAGATGGAGAGTTCATGACCTCTCAGGGAAAACTGCACCAGTGATCAGTCATCATCACATTGCTTTATGTTCAAACTGAGGAATATACTAAGGAACCCACAACTGAACAACATACCCTGTGTTGCATCACTAGTTCAGGGTATAGGGGAAAGATCACCTCCCTCAGTGTGCTGGTAGTACTGTATCTAATGCAGACAAGAATATCATTTACCATTCTTTGAAGCAAGGGCACATCTCTGGGTTATGTTCTACTTGGTGTCTGTCAGAATCCCCAGGTCCTTTTCTGTCAAGCTGTTCTCCAGCTGGGTGACCCTCAACATACATTTGTTGTCACTCCACTTGTACAGGACTTTGCACTTCCAATTGTTGACCGTCATGAGGTTCATGTCAGCCTATTCCTCTTGCTGAAGCAGAAAGCAGAGACTGCTGCAAAAAAAAAAAAAAGCTGCCTCAGTTTGCTGCCTCCGGTACATACACTAATACAGAGTTAACTGTGAAAAACCTGCTAAAGAAGCAGGACATTCAAATTGCTCCAGTAGATTCCACAGGTTAATTAGTTCTGATTAGAAATATACTTTGTAAGCTTTGCTGCATTTTTTTTTTGCTAGTGTGGCCATCCTGCTTTAGAGTGAACTGTGTAGTTTTTGCAGTGCTAGGTTGTACTTGTGCACAATAAATCTGTTAGTGTAGAACTACATTGTATGCACATTACTTAAAAGATGAACACCTGCCTCCTATGTTGATTTAGCTTCCATTCAGCTTTCTAGTACTTAGAATAAGCAGTTACTAGTACTAAGGAGAAGTTAAATTCTCTTTTTTTACTTTAGGTAAGGAACAAACAACTACTGTAATTATCTTGGTTTCTTTCATACTTTTATGTATTTTGCATTTACCATCAGTTACAAGAAACACCATTTATAATGCACGCAAGGATATGAAAAAAAGCAGCTATTTAGATTTCAGACTTGTAACAATTTTTTAGAGTAAGGTAAGCAGATTCTTCATGGTATGAGAAAGGCTTTTTAAGGATTTGATTCCTCATTTGTATGTCTAGCTTTATTTAGTAAATATAAGCATCTAATTATAAAAATCAGCATAAGAAAATCTTAAAGGCCTTTAGTCCATTTAAAAATGTTTACTTTTATTATTTCCTCACTAACAAGATAAACTTTATATATCATCCCCACTTGGACTGACAAATATATTTCACAGTTTTGTTCACACGACTTGGCCAGCAATTCTTGTTCAAACGTCCTGCCTCCTAATTTCTGTCTGAATTCTAACTGCTGTCTGAATTCAGGAATTTATCATGAATTTAGATAATATCAATTATTTCAATTGCACTGATAATTATGCACAGATTTTGCACTAAACACAAACATGTACAGGTCTATAATAGCTATCTGGTTTTAAAACTAGATTTGTTCCTTTATTTTTTTTCCAGCAGAATTAGGAAGCAAGTGTCATTCTTTTTTCATTGCAAATGCCTGATTTTTTTTTTAAAACCCCACTTTTTGCTAAGATTTGAAACAGGCCCCACTAAGAAATGTGTATTTAAGGATTATTTTTGTGAGAAGACAGAAAATTTATTTGTACTAGTCTTCCAAAGTATGCAGGTAGTAAAGATTCCTGACCCATGTCTGCAGTGAAACCTGTAAGGAATACTCTTGCTGAAAAGTAATTGGGGCATCTGGGGGCTGGAAAGACTTATAAGATGAAAAGTGTTGTGAATGACCTTTCAGATGCTGTCAAATGACTAGAATGATCTTTGCTTCAGCATTTCTCTTAAAAGCCTGCAAGATGACCAACAAAAAAAGCCTCTCTCCTCATACCATATGAGCTGTTTAAAACAGACCATTCTGGCAAAACTACTTCTTGGTTATAGAATCATCCTATAGCAAGCCTGACTTTTTTTTTTTTTATGTTCTTAAGGAGTTGTAATTCACTGTCCTTCTCTTATGGTCTTTATCATAAACTGACTCTTTCAATCTCCTTGCTTGTCAAGTATTAAGGTGAAAAAATCTTTACTAAAAAAATCCAACAAAATTGTGGAGCAAGATGTTAATGGTGTCCTAACACTATTTTTTTTATAAGAACTGTAATATACTCTTCACTTGTGTAGCCAAACCCTGCTTCTCAAGTAATGCACTCTTTCTTAGAAACCTTAAAAGCTCTTGTGTCTGATATATTTTATCCTTTCAAACAAGTAAGCATTGGCTGTATTCTGAGGTAGCTGATATTTTTTATTGCTCTTCTTTGTATTAGAACTGCATGGTTTTGTGTGCTCAACATCCTAGGTAATTCTACCCTTTTAGAAGTAATTTTCCTTGAATAGAGATTTTCGTATAAGCACTGTCTTCAGACAGACTCTAGAAAAATAGGGAGAGAGTAACTATTACCGAAGGTGAACTTCTTGTTTTATAACCCCGCATGGAGATAAATCTTAAAACTGATGAATTGTAAATATTTTTTAAAATAACTTAGAAGTCATAGATACGAAATATACGGTAGCATGTTGTTTAACTAACTACTTATAGTTGAAGAACTATATTTTTATCATTATAGGAAAGCAGAAGATCCATGCTTTTATCCAGGTACCACCTTTTCAAGTCAAATTTTGGAACTTGTTAGCTACACAATATTGTATAACTTCCAAGATATCACTGTGAATTTAAGATCATTAAATCAGTGATTTACTTCTGAAATTATTGTTAATATAGGCAAAATTAATCTTTTATCAGACTAAAATAACAATCTATCTCTTATTCTTTGCTCCTTACGCAGTCCAAGAAATCTAAGATTATAAGTAAAGGTCACAAAACTGAGTCTCTGAAAGGAAAATAGATAATACATTCCTGTGATCGATTATGTCTTCTTTAGCATGACTATTTCTGAAAATGTAGTTCATATGTGCCTATAGTTACAAGCTGATATACAGTGATCCGATGATGCAAACGAAATATAAACCTGCCCAAAAAGAAACTTGTAGTTAGAATGAACTGAATTTTTACACCTTTAGCCATAACCACTAGTTGCTTATTCCAGGAGTGGTTTCATTTAATTCAGCAAACCTCATACCAGTAATATATGCCTGCTTTCCACTGGTGTGCCTCATGTGCTAAGTACTTCCTAGTCAGAGTGTTAGCAGTTGATATCTGCTTCCCACAGATGGAAACAACTACACAACAAGAATATCAAGTCCTTAACAGACATGTGTAAACCAAAATGTCCAGAGCAATTGCCTGAAACAACTCATACCAGAGTAATTGTTTTTGCTTCTGTGAATTTTAGCTCAAATTTTAACAAAGAATGGTAAAACTGCATAAAGTACATCTAAGTATAATTTGAAGATCATGTAGTTTAAGCATTTTCTATTACAAACTTAAAAAACCCAGTATTGTTCATATCAGATACTTGGATGATATTTCTTTTTTCCTTCTCTAAGTAACACAATGAAAGCTACAGATCAGTAAGTATTCCAAAAACTAGTAGAAAGCAGATGACTGAAGTTACTAGAAAACTTGTCTTCAGATACAGAACTACTTGTTAGATGATTTCTCTCAATCTTCTAGTGCAAAACTTTTTAAAAATCACTTTAGGTAGAACTCTGTGATACTTCTATCTGCTTAATTTGTAAGTCTTGCATGGCATAAATATTTCAATATCTTTTATCCTCTGTTTATTACTTTGTATCATTTATTAGTAATATACTCCAATGTTTACAAAATTAAATGTGTTAAAGAACAAGAACTAAGATTCTGGCACAGCAACTCAAGAGGATTTTGAGTTGGTAGATATTCCAGGACTCCCATATTATCCTATAGGGAGTCATTTTCTCAAGTAGTAGATTAAAAATGTACTACACTTTTATTTTACAACATTGTTTTACAGCATTCATTTTAACAGAATTTTTTTCAGTTTCAGTGTCTTGAAATTCCATTTCTTGCCTCATACAAACTGCTCTATGAACAGTGTTTTTCTGTTCTTGTTTAGTTTCTGGAATGCCATATGACAGACAGTTGGAGACAACTACAGCTCTTGATTAAGAATGTTCTGCATGACTGTCTCAGAACTGCTTCAGATTGTTACTGAACACAAATGAATGGTGCCATGAAGGAGGTGAAGTGTATTTTAATCCTTCATTCCAAAGCAGTGAAATAATTGTGAAGTCCCATAAGAAGCACCAACAAAACTTTTAGCAGCGACGTATAAAAAATGTGTATTTAAGTTTCTGCAATTTACTAACGTTGACATTTCATTGGAGGTCTTTTGAAGAGAGATAGATCTTGTAATATGNCATACCAGAGTAATTGTTTTTGCTTCTGTGAATTTTAGCTCAAATTTTAACAAAGAATGGTAAAACTGCATAAAGTACATCTAAGTATAATTTGAAGATCATGTAGTTTAAGCATTTTCTATTACAAACTTAAAAAACCCAGTATTGTTCATATCAGATACTTGGATGATATTTCTTTTTTCCTTCTCTAAGTAACACAATGAAGGCTACAGATCAGTAAGTATTCCAAAAACTAGTAGAAAGCAGATGGCTGAAGTTACTAGAAAACTTGTCTTCAGATACAGAATTACTTGTTAGATGATTTCTCTCAATCTTCTAGTGCAAAACTTTTTAAAAATCACTTTAGGTAGAACTCTGTGATACTTCTATCTGCTTAATTTGTAAGTCTTGCATGGCATAAATATTTCAATATCTTTTATCCTCTGTTTATTACTTTGTATCATTTATTAGTAATATACTCCAATGTTTACAAAATTAAATGTGTTAAAGAACAAGAACTAAGAGTCTGGCACAGCAACTCAAGAGGATTTTGAGTTGGTAGATATTCCAGGACTCCCATATTATCCTATAGGGAGTCATTTTCTCAAGTAGTAGATTAAAAATGTACTACACTTTTATTTTACAACATTGTTTTACAGCATTCTGTGTATTTAAGTTTCTGCAATTTACTAACGTTGACACTTCATTGGAGGTCTTTTGAAGAGAGATAGATCTTGTAACATGCAGACATATGAATTGACATAAAAATTTAAACTGCAAACTTAAAAGGAAAATTCAGACAAAAAGTACAGAAAATATACATGCAGTTACAATAAACAGTGAGAGATTTTGTTTCAGTTTTCTGAGTATCTTAAGAATTTACTGGTTTTCTTAATGCAAAAATTTTTACTGAGGTAAAGGACATTTTTATTAGGTCAATAAAACTTGAACGAAGCCTTTTCCTTAAAAAGACACACAAAGGCTAGGAATGCTTAAATGTTACATCTAGCTCTAATTATCAGTTTGCTCTAGTATCAGCTGATATAAGTACCTTTCACATTATATCTTGGCATTCATTTCTATGACCTTTTCATCAAATATAATACAAAAAATGCATCTCTGGTCAGTGGAGATGAGTAATTGAGGCATAAATCTGAAAAAGTAGAATCTCTTGAGAGGTCGCTCTCTCTCTCCCCAGTGCCTATAGAGGGAGCCTGGCTGCCACATTTTTTAAATTCTGTAATTAGGTGAGATGAATCCCCAAACTTCATATGACAGCATGATATATGATCAGTGGTGGTACACTCCAAACAATTAAGCAAGTGACTTCAAATCTCTGCATCCTCATGTAGCATGTGTTATACAACTCAAAAAAAGGATTTTTCTTTTTCCTAAGAAACACTGCATATTTCTTGGAAAACAATAATACAAAAAGCATATATAATATTGCTACATATTAATGTTTAATGGTCCATGAGTTGAACCCATATTTTACCTATGCTTTAATTTGTATTTGTCATTAGTAGTAATTAATGTAAAACAATAAAGCAATGAGAAAATTGTGGAATAACAAATTTTGGGGATACCTGCCATAGCCCATTACAGTAAAATATTCAGAGAAAAAAAAAGTTGTATATAGCAAAACCAAGGAGATAAGTAATATCAACATGGTTGGTTAGTTAAGTTAATTTAACTTCCTTTTATGATAGGAAAACTAAATTTTTAGGCAGAGAAGAAATAGTTGTCAAGTATTTTGAATTTCAGGTCTTATCTGTGTAAAGTCTTGTAAACAGCTAAGGGAAACAGAGAAAAATTTCCAATTACTCACTACAAAACTGAAAAGATGTACTGAGTGATGCTACTCAAGGTTCTGTCTTTGATCTCATTTTGCTGGCTTTATCTCTGGTTTGCTTTATGTTATACTAATTTTCCAGATAAATGCAGACTAGAATATATAGTTGCAATGTGGTAGGGCAGGATTGCAATGCAAGGAGGTCTTGACAGATGTAAGAAAAAGACTGGAAAAAAATATTAAGGCAATTCAGAAAAAATATGTGCAAAATTCAACAACTTTGTTCCCTGTAAATGCATCTGAATGAGTATCATTATAGACATCAGTTGCAGAACATTTGAGCAGATGAGCAACAATTTGTCATGATGGTATCAGTTAGCCTAAAGAAGAGAAGCTTGAAAGGAAACATGATGACCTTTTGGGATATTCACAAAGTAACTACTTATTCTTGGTGTCAACTGATGCTATGGCAAAAAGAATGAATCAACTTGCAGTGAGAGGAACTCAAATTATGCAGAAGAAGATGAAGACAAAGGAATAATTTTCCAATTCTAAAGGACAGTGATACCTGGGAATTTAATGGGACCTTGTCAGTAAGGAAGAAGTGGCCAAGATCTCCCCCTAATTATTTTTTCTAACCTGAAGTGGTACCATGATTCTTTACTTTGGAAGCAGAACTTCATAAGTCATGTTTCTTACTTGCATCTTCTAATGAAGAACATTTTTTTCTTTAATTATTGAATTTAATAAGTTTAGTGACTTATTTGGAAAGGAATACATTTTTTTCCTAAATGTAGTTAAAGTGATGAATTTGGGACCAATCAATAGTTTATTTTGCTATTTCACTTGCATTACTATTTCTTAGTAATCATTAACACTCATGTTCTGAAACAGTTCAAGTTGTATAACTGAAATTTGATAACCACAACACTATTTTCTACTTGAACAAATAATAAGAAATATATGTATTAATACATGAACATCTATACATATATATATGGTCTACTATTCAAAGAAAGTAAATTACTCCATTAATGACAAATGGTAAAGGTATTTGTTGCTCTGTTTTGTGGCTGAGCACTTGGAACTTTGCCATGTATAATCTAGTGGCAGCTTGAAAAGAAAATTGAAACAAATAATTTCATTTTATCACTTCTTTGCCTTATTTCAGAAGTTCAAAATCTCAGGATCAAAGACTGTCTCTATGCCATGTATTTCTGCTGTTGCTCTCTTAGACTTTGTGTTCTTTTTGTATCACTGAGAATAAAGAAAATTGCAAGAAATAAAAAAATGTAGAATAAACATGTAAAAATGTAAAACCAGATTATTTTTGGAACATCTCAATTCAATATTTATTCTCTTTAATCAATCACATTAGTCACTTCAAACATGGGGAAGCATAATGCATGTTGGTAGAGAAGTTCAGCAAATTTTGAGAACAGGAAAACCTTCAAGTAAACCAAGTCTTACATATCAGGAGAGCTCAAAAGCTATCAAAATTTTTAAAGATGATTTAAACAATGCAAAGTATTATCCTAGAGGTTGATCTTATGTGTTCAATTGTATGCCTTCTAAGTACTTGCTGCAAAGTCATTGAGACTACTTGGAATGCTTGAAGTAAGTGCATAAATCTTTATAATAGCAAGGCTCAAAAATCAATGTGTTATGTACCTAATCATTTTATATTAAGAAAACACTGGCAAAAAAAAAAATTACCTCATCTGTCAAAATCCGAGGCATCTATTTTCTTTATTAAAAATGACTACTTATAGGACATGACTCTCCAGTAGAAGAAAGGGATCGCCTTGATCACTAGGCAGCTGATGGAGAACAGATTTTAAAGCTTCTTTTGCTGTTTTTGTTTTGGTTAGTTTCCTCTACTATTTTGGAATGTAGGAAAAAAACCAACTTGTCTTTCTTCTTTGTGAAAATAGTAACAGCTTCAGCATTTAACAAAAACCAAGGGGATAGAATGATGCTTTACTTTAAATATAAGAAGCTCAGTGACCTGTTCAGTTTCTGAGGAAAGATAATTTGAATAAATGTCCTAAAAACTTGTTAATGATAATCATTAAATAGCTTCTCTTAAAAAAGAAATTTTAAGCTACATCTGGTTTATTTTTACTTTAAAAAAAATATATATATATAATACCAAGGATGAGATTATATTTGAATTTTGAAACAGTTTGTGTTTACAGCCTAAATTCATCACAGTTTGCAGCAATTGTTTAAGTACCTAAAACTCCGAATATGCTAAATGTTGAATGATCAGAGGAACTGGGGGGAGGGGGGTGTTACATATCTGTAGGGTTGAAAAACCTCTAATTATTGGGTTCAAGCTCTTAAATGCTGTGTATTTCTACAATAAAATTACAGTAAAGTATTAGCATTGCTATAGTTGAGCGTGAAACCACTTCTCTGTATGAAGGTCAAGTCTTCTATTTAATCAGATATTAACATATTCATTGAGATTGTCTTGAAGTCTGTTGTCCCTCAGGGACTGCAGAATAGGCTTAGTGACCCTTAATTATGGTCACAGAGAAAGAAAGCCATTAATGAGATGGTGCCTTTTGCCTCACAGAGCAAAAACAGAAGGGAAAAAAAAAAAAGCATGGCCAACAACAAAACCACAAATCTAACAAAAAAATTACTCTGAGCCTCTCCAGAATTAATAAATTTGAACCTAGCATTTAAGGATACTTATATCAATTCAATAGGACACTTGATCCTCCCAAGTTCTGTTTTGTTTTGGGTTTGGTTTTTTGAAGATAAAGGTTGTGGTGTGATTTAAAGCAGCCAGGGAAAGAACACAATTTTGGGACCCCTAAAAAATGCTTGTTGTAAGGCAAGAAGCATACCAGGGCCATAATTTTCTGCTGCATTCTAAGAGAAATTGGGAGATCATTAGTTAACCTACTGACTAATATTGAATAGAAGGATATAAAGTGTTAAGTGTTTTCCTCAGTGTAAGGGAAAAAGGGATTAAAACTATATGTGTGGTACTGTTGTTGTAAGTGGCTTACATTAGCCACCAAGAGACACCATAGTTTGTAAGTGGCCAGTTTCCATATTTCTAGAGCATTCTGCATCATCAGGTGATGAAAGGATAGAAGTCAGATCAAACTGACGTAAGCATATTAACTCTGTTACTGTCTAATTCAAGTGGTAGGAGTGTTGTTAAATCTAATACGCTGATGAGCTAATTATGACATGTGAATGAAAGTCTGCTTCATACTTTTTACATAAATATGTATGTGTATTTATATTATATGCACACACATACTAGGACACATAGAAGGATGCTTACGTGTGCATATATATGTACAAATGAAGATACTGGGCCTAATTTAGTAGCTTAATATGCTCCATTACACTGAAAAGTAATGGTTAAAAAAACCCCCATAGTTCAGCTTATCAGCCACACATTCCTAAACTAAATGAGAGACAAGTAGGTATCCCTGAAAACCTATCAAGACAGATTAAATTTACTCAAGTTGGACACCTCCTTCTCTAAGTTGACTAGCAATTGTGGAAAGAAATCAGCCAAATTACTGTAAAGACCATAAGTGGATTTAAAACCAGCCTGAAAGTGGGTTGCATTCAGGTTTTATCATATATATAATTTTTCTGAACCTTTGTGGTAGCTGCTAAATGCTTCTGAGTCACACTCCAAGTTTAGGTTATCTACAGAGATGGTGAATTTATCTTACTTAGTGTCCAAATTCGTATTAATATAAATCAAGGTCAAGGTTATAATTAAGAGTGCCCACATACAGTCATCAAGTTCCCTCTGACAATACCACACAGTACTAGAAGGTAACCTATACCTTTCTGGAAGTGAACCTGAAGCCCAAGTCGCACAATCAAGGCCATCATAAGCTACAAAAAATCTTCAGATGTGGATAAGCAAATTAAATGTCTACCCAAGTCTATAGCATGACATGTAGTCTAGAAAATGGTTCTATTAATCATGAAATGATCTTAAACATATAACTAATACATAACATCCCCATATAGACTTCTATAATAAATTCAAATATTTGAATTTTAAGTAAATCTCACCCCAGATAACATCTTAAAATATTCTAAATATCAGTAGTTTTAACCTCTGTATTACAGAAAAGATATATTTGCAATTGTTCTGGTTTTACTTCAGTGGAGATCTGTTTTATTCTGGCAGAATATTCATCAATGATTTAACCTTTTATTCAAGTTTTGGGTTTAGTAAGTTATTGCAAATAGCTATGAAAAGATCATTGTTGAGTACAAATTCAGTGGATTTTTTCAGGATTTTCTTCAGTAAATTCTCATGTCCATGTATGCAGAGATTGACATATGAAGTATGTTAATAAATACCACTTAGAGTATTCTAACATAATAAAAACTTGAATAAAACAAGCATCTTTTTTAAACACCCAGTGTCTTCTGACCAATAGGAACAGTACTGAGAGGGTAACGACCTGCAGGCAACATCACGCTTGATTCTTTTTGATGGCTTCATTTTTAACTGATGTTAAAGCTTGAGTTAAACACTTTACATTCCCTTTCCTGTAAGCAATTGTTTCTCAAGGGATAGCATGTTGCCCGTGGCCATTGAATAAGGTCACTGACTGATGAAGGCAGACCTTTTGATTAGCAAAATGGAAAACTATAACTAGCAAAAAGAAAACACATACATACAAAAAATAGAGTCAATATTTTAATAAACATAACAAAAAAAGAAATGGTCTTTGAGGAATAAAGCAATTTGTATAAATATTTTATCAAAAGGATAATTTTTTTTTTGCTGTGTTCCAGCTGTTATGAAGATTTCATTCACCTTTGGTGAGCAGTTAACAGGGTTTCAGTCTCAAGAATGGGAATTAAAATCCTTGATCTTGCAAGATTTTGTATACATTTGCTTGTACAAACAGCCCATAAGAAAGAACTTTAATACAGGTTAGGTAATTGTATAAGGAGAGAATAAAGCTGAAAAACTTCTGAAAGAAAGAGAGAGTAGGTTGTTTTTTTTCCATATGAGGGGTTTTTTGTGTGAAAATTTTATGCTGTATCAAGCATACTGTATATTTGAAATATACCTCTAAAGGCAATGAGAAAACTATTGATTTTCAGTGAGCACAAAATATGTAATAAATCAATAATAAAAAGCATACTAATAAATAGATAGAATAAGTACTAATTCTGTCAAACTAGAGAATATTATGAAGGGGAAGAATTTTATATAAGATACAGGCATTAATAATTTGTCTAAATGTGTATGTTCATGTAACATACATACACACTAGATCTAGTTAAGAATTCTCTTGAAAGACTGAAGATCTGAGATCTGAACACTTTTAAAAAGCTAACCTGTCAAGAAAGATCTTGGGAGTGTATTTGGGGTTGAAACCCTTTCTCTTATCCCAGTAAAGTTTGTATAAACTGTAATAGGAAACATGCTAACATCTGACCAGTGGCAGGGTTTGCCTCTACACATAAAATAATCATTCTCTCACCTCATAAATGCTTGAACATATCAGTCCAGGGGGAAGTTGTAAAAGTGGACATCTAAGGCAATTAACTATGTAATCCTTTGCTTCTAGGACTGACATTTTCATGGTTGTGTTCGGAGATTTAATATTGATGTACAACAAATCAAAATTCTCTTAAAAGGTAAAACTGGAAATGTTATTTCAAAAGAAAGTAGGGAAATATATCATGTATTTTAAATATAACAGGGTTTGCTCATGAGTCTAGAATATCAACATATCAGATTCTGTAAAACAGTCCTGACTATTTTCTAATTTTCAGCAGAAGTTGATAGAATAATGCTTCAGTAGTTTTTCTGTTCTTTCTAATTAAGCAAACAAACAAAAACACTCCCAAGATTAAAATGCATGCAGAGCTCAAGAGAAATTTAATTTAAAACAACTTTACAGGAGGGAGATAAAAGTAGTGTACTGTCTCAGCTTAGATAAAATCACATACAATGAAGAATATTACCAAGAGTAGGAGGAAAGAAAGTTACATCTACAAGAAATAACTGTATGCCTTACCGTGTTTCTCTCAGGAGCTAGATGAGTTAGAATGGTTAGGGAATGTGAGAAGGATGACAAAATACTCCTTAGTTTTGAGAATCCTCACAATGACATTCATAAAATTTCCATGCAAACACAATTTTATCTTTCCATAAAGGATAATCCCAGAAAAGGTTTCCACTTCCTGAAGTATATACTGGGTATTCATGACAAGGAGGCATTTCATGGGTGCTTTCGAAGAAACCCTAGGAAAAAACCCACATCAAGTGAGCACAAGAAAAATGCATATATATACTATTAAGGGCTAACGCATAGATATGTAGTTAAGAGCTAAAGCACAGATACACTGCTATGAATGAGTTGGCTACCATGCAAATGTTTCTTAAGATGGTCTTATTTCTTTGCAGAAAATTAATGAACATATAATACAAAAAGGTTTTCCATATGATATTTTTATTTTCTGTTGAGTACCAGTTAAAAAGCTACTACAAGATGTGGTTTACACTGCATAAGGTGGTACTATACCTTTTTAACACAATAGGATCTTGTAAGAAAGGCTGAGAAAGAATTAAAATGCTAGTGAAGAATATTTCAGTGTGGTTTCTTCAGTCACATAGGTCATCATATCAGAACCTAGAACTGCATATAATATATATTCAAGTTAGAAGACAATATTTCTATGAAATATTTATCACTTCAAAATGAAATTTTAGATGGAAAGAGGTGGCCAACAAGCACTAACTTAGCCCATCAGTAAGCCAAGAATATAAATATGACTCATCTGTGGCACTGGAACAGGGTGCCCAGGGAGGTGGTTGAGTAACCTTCACTGGAGGTGTTTAAAAGACAAGCGGATAAGGTGCTGAGGGGCATGGCTTAGTGGTTGATTAGAATAATTGGACTCAATGATCCAGTGGGTCCTTTCCAACATAGTGATTCTATGATCTCAAACACTGGAGACTTAAGTTTGCCTTCCTACTCTGCCTGATTTCAAACAGTAACCTGTGTCTTTCATGCTCAAGGTGAGCACCATTACTAATAAACTATAAAATTAGTCTCTTTCTCTAACCTAATGAATATTCAGTTATATAAACACACTAGGACAGTCAGGTAAGAATGAATGAAAATAGAGAAATTCTCATTATTCCTACAGATTATCATGATTACAAGGGACAACAATTTTTAAAGAGTGTGGATGACTATAAGAATAGCTGGTTTCAGTAACAGCTTGAGTAGACTTTGAAATTTACAGCAAATGGATTGTTCTCTAGTCCTATGCCCT
>WAAB01020691.1:6449-32229 GCA_013389865.1 Piaya cayana | reverse complement strand
AAGACAATATTTCTATGAAATATTTATCACTTCAAAATGAAATTTTAGATGGAAAGAGGTGGCCAACAAGCACTAACTTAGCCCATCAGTAAGCCAAGAATATAAATATGACTCATCTGTGGCACTGGAACAGGGTGCCCAGGGAGGTGGTTGAGTAACCTTCACTGGAGGTGTTTAAAAGACAAGCGGATAAGGTGCTGAGGGGCATGGCTTAGTGGTTGATTAGAATAATTGGACTCAATGAGCCAGTGGGTCCTTTCCAACATAGTGATTCTATGATCTCAAACACTGGAGACTTAAGTTTGCCTTCCTACTCTGCCTGATTTCAAACAGTAACCTGTGTCTTTCATGCTCAAGGTGAGCACCATTACTAATAAACTATAAAATTAGTCTCTTTCTCTAACCTAATGAATATTCAGTTATATAAACACACTAGGACAGTCAGGTAAGAATGAATGAAAATAGAGAAATTCTCATTATTCCTACAGATTATCATGATTACAAGGGACAACAATTTTTAAAGAGTGTGGATGACTATAAGAATAGCTGGTTTCAGTAACAGCTTGAGTAGACTTTGAAATTTACAGCAAATGGATTGTTCTCTAGTCCTATGCCCTCACTGCTAATTTGTTTGTGTTGCTACTGTCAGCACATTGCAGCTTCAAGATCACCCCTTTACTTAGCCAGGCAAACTGGATGCATCTTTTTCAGGATGTATGTCACAGTCCTTTGTGTGCTTACATAATCTGTTTACAAAAGAAAAAGATACAATCTTTGTAAGTTCCGAAAACGTAACTTCTTATGCCAGATGGGATATCAATCCTTAATGCATTACAAGCTGCTTTTCCACGTCTGCTTCTGTCTTGGATGTCTGAATCTAAATGGCCTTCATTACCCTTCAGACTGATTTAGCCTTTCTTCAATACTTCTATTACATCCTTTCTAAAGAGGAAAACCTGTGATCCATACATATTAGATTTTTAATGAAGAGCTACCAAATAAAATTATAGTGAAAATAGCTACTAGTGAAATTATTGAAAGTTTCGATATTTCCTATTGTTAGTGAAATATCTACTTGTCTTATAGATACTTCAAAGTAATGAGTAATGGGAAAACCACTTAATTGAAGAAAACATGCTTTCAAAGCATGCTCACATATTGATATTATAGCCTGGAAAGAAAGGAATCTTAATCCCGAGAAAATATATTGAAATGCGTAATTTTAGGATTTTAAAATTAATACTTGATTCTAAAATCTCCCATAGTCTGTTACTTCATGTCTGAACTTAAGGCCTACTCCTTTTCTGTATTAGTTCCCAGCACTTGGAAAGGCAGTCATACTTTATTACACTCTGTTGTAAAAAATAAAAAGTAGTGGGTTTCCATTGCAATGTCATACTCATATCCACTTAGCAATAAGTGTTAACCCTAATCTTTCACCTTAATTGTTCTTATATGCTAAAACTAAATTGGTATTATTTGATGTAATAATAGGTACCACTTAATGCAGCTCTGCTTTAAGAACCAGCCACAGAAAGTTCATGAGCTAGCAGGAAAGGGTACAAGAATATAAATTGTTCTATCTTAGTGGTCAGCTTGCAAGTCAGAACACTTTAGACACATTTATATTCTTTTGCATCATAGTAAATGAGTTTTAAGTAGGTCAAATGGCAGGAAATCTGTCTTGGTGTGATGTGGTTCAACAGCCTGTAGGGGGACATGATTCATTGTACATTCTATATTGCTTCCAAATATAGCCCTGCATTTTTTGTGTTTGAAACATTTTATGAAGATGTTACTTGTAGATGATGTAATAAAAATGACACCATATATTTTTTCTATATTGTATTATATCAGTTATTTCATATTAAAGAATAATCATATTGTTTGTTAAAGTATTTTTGATGAATTAGGTTTAGCATTCATAATTATTAACATACAAAATAAATACTATTATTTAAGATCATATGAAAAATATTATAACCAAAATTTTCTCAATATCTAGTATTTAGAATGCATGAGAATATATAAATATATATGTGTGTGTATGTGTGAAAGAGACATAAACAGATACCAGGCATGTGGGGAAATCAGCTATTGTATTTACACATGCCTGAACAGCAACAAATTTTCTAAGCTAATTGGCAATGTGTGGTGCATTTCAAGGGCAGGAATGAACATTATTAATAAGCTGAGAGGAGGCATAGATATTTCAAAAGAATAAATTTATTTAGTTAAGCAGATGTTTGTTATTAAAATTATCTGTGATATGAAGGTATTAGTGTAACAACTAACATGATTTTTCCCCTAATTATTTCAATGGTACTAAAAATTTAAATCAATAAAATTGTTTTTTAAAAAAATCTTAAAAATATGATGACTTATGTTTGGGTTTTAATCAGTTTTCACATAAAAATTGTTTGTGTCTCAAATGGCTGTGGGTTTCGTAATGAAAATGTTAACTCAGGAAGTATCCCTGGCCTAGGGCTCAGTCTCCGAAAGCAGTTAATAACTATTGCCTAAGTAGAGTAAAATAGAGCAAGCAGAGTTTGATTCTCCTCTTGTATGTTCTTCCCACCACCTGCCAATCAAAAATCTAAGAATTCTTAACCTGCTTTAGCCATCCAGACACTTGTGGACAGTTTCAGGACTTCTTATACTCTCCAATCCCTAATAAATTTATATCACAATTCAAGGTGAGTTTGTAGTTTATAAGTGTCATAAGCTTCCTACTTCAATTAAGCTTGACAGTTTGGTTCTTTTTGTGGTGGAGAGAATGCTTACAATTCAAAGGCTCAATGTTATTGCATGTAGAGTTAATTCATAGCTCTTGCATTGCTGCAAAGGAGGTGTAACTTTGTAATTAACACTTGGAATGGAAGAGTTTCTGTATTTATATTTAAATATAATCTAACTCACTGCTGGGATCAATATGCTTGTGAAAGCTTAAATTAGAACTAAACTATCCTTCTGAGCAATATTGATTATTTATCGTTTACAAAAAAAATGTTCAGGATGTCAAATGGTGTGGTGAGACAAAATGAATGCTAGGGGTGTAGGTGAATGACAAGGCCTTTACTAAGTCCTGGGCTGAGTTAAACTAACTTAATAGGACATAGGAAATGACAGGATAGGAAAGGAGAAGAGAAGGTGCAGGACACGTGGCTGACAATGGTTTCAGAGCTGCATAGTTACAGTGTTATGAGGAATGTCTGGATTGCACTGCTGGTAAAGGGGTGGTCATGCAAGAGATGGATGAAATCTGTAACTGAAGGGGGTGGAAGGGCTCCTTTTTGGGGCATGGAGTCTTGCAGAACCAGCAGGAACCAGTTTAATCTTGTTAGTGAAACTACGTAAGGCTGAGACTGTCTAGGTAGTGATCAGGTTTAACAAATCTGGGGATGGGTGCAGCAAAACTGAGACCAAAATGGGGAAGTAATTGTTAGCGTGTTGCATATCTGGGAGTGGCAATGATGGGTCAAAGATGGGGAAAGGGTGTAAAAAGTAATGCAAATCAAGTAATGGGTAATATCCTGCAGTGCCCATTGGGCATCCTGCTCTTCATCACTGCATTGGGAATCATGGCAAAAAAACTTCATCTGTTGTTATGACCTTATTATAAATGCTGAACACACTTTTCCAGTCAGAAGGACAGAAGGGTGGAGGGCGTTTTCTCAGACTGGGAAAGGACCACCTGATGTGACCAGTGTTGGTGGTCATATCCAGCCTTATGGCACTGGTTTCTTCTCAGTTTCTTCCTAACAATGACAAAGCATCTCAGCAGTAATCTATCTTTGCATCCTTTGAAGTTGCATTGAGAACTGGTAGATGAAGTTGCTAAGCCACTATCCATCATATCTGAGAAGTCATGGCAGTCCAATGAAGTTCCCATTGACTGGAAAAGGGTAAGCATAAGTCCCATAGGAAAGGAAAGGAAAGGAAAGGAAAGGAAAGGAAAGGAAAGGAAAGGAAAGGAAAGGAAAGGAAAGGAAAGGAAAGGAAAGGAAAGGAAAGGAACACTGGTGAACTACAGACCACTTAGTCTCACCACTGTGCCCAGCAAGACTGTGGAGCAGATCCTCCTGGAATATATGGTAAGGCACATGTAAAATTACAAGGTAACTGGTAACAGCCAGCATGGCGTCATTAAGGGCAAATGGTGCCTGACAAATCTAATGGTCTTCTATGGCTGGATTACAGCACCAGTGGATCCACAAAAAGCAACTGACATAATCTACACGGACTTGTGCAAACCATTTGATACTGTTCTGCATGACACATTTGCCTTTAAATTGGAGACATGAATTTGACGGATGGCCCACTCAGAGAATAAACAATGACTGCCCATATGATAAGTGGTATTCTACAGGGATTGGTATTTGGACCAGTGCTATTTAACATCTTTGTCACAGACATGGACAGTGGGACAGAGTGCACCCTCATCAAATTTAACTACGACATCAAGCTGTGTGGTATAATCAATATGCTGTATGGAAGGGAAGACATCCAGGGGCATCTTGACAGGCTTAAGAAGTGGACCTGTGCCAACCTCATGAAGTTCAACAAGGCCAAGCACAAGGTACTGCACCAGAGCTGGAGCAATCTCAAGCTCAGTTACAGGCTGGGCAAAGAATGGACTGGTAGAAGTCCTGAAGAGAAGGACTTGGGGATATTGGTGGATAAGAAACTCAACATGAGCTAGCAATGTGCATTTGTAGCCCAGAAAGCCAATGGTATCCTGAGCTGCATAAAAAAGCAACGTGAGTAGCAGGTCGAGGGAAGTGATTCTCTCCCCCTGCTTTAATGAGACTCTATCTGGAGTACTACACTGAACTGTGGGGTCTCAAAGATAAGAAGAACATGGAGGGCACAAAGATGAAGCACTTCTTATGCAGATAGGCTGAGACAGTTGGGGTTGTTCAGCCTGGAGAAGAGAGAACTCCTGGAAGACCTTATTGAAACCTTCCAGTACCTGAAGATGACCTACAAGAAAGCTTCAGATGGACTTTTTACAAAGCCATGTTTTGATGAAATAGGCTGCAATGGCTTTAAATTGAAATAGGGCTGATTTGATATCAGGAAAAAATTCCACAATGTGAGGATGGTGAAGCACAGGAACAGGTTGCTTCACCTCATGGATGCCCCATTCTTAGAAGTGTTCATGGCCAGATTGGATGAGGCTTTGAGCAACCTGATCCAGTGGAAGATGTTCCTGCCGTTGCAGGGGGCTGGAACTAGAGAATCTTTAAGGTTCCTTCTAACCCCAAACTTTCTATGATTCTATGATTCCAGTCAGGACAAGAATCAAGGATTCCTGTTGTTTGCATCAGTGTTTAGAAGCAGTCATTGGATTTAATTTGCAAAGTTGCCGATTCACATTATATAAGCAATATGGCACAACTGCAGAAGGGCAATGTCTAATAGCCCCCTTAGATATGAAGCTTATGACAAAGTGAAGATATTCATGTAAGCTGGGGGGAGGGAAGATAGAAAGAAAGGAGGTTTAAGTTACAAAATGCAAGTTAGTGAACCTAGGAAGACATTTCCTGAGCTTTGTTGTAGATTGTCAATATCAACACTTGTATCAGGTTCTTGGGTAATTTGCATGAATTAAAATCTCTATTTGTTTTTATTCCTTTCCCATTCTATCATCCACCATGCCAAGTATCTTCTGCAAGAAAGCAATTTTCAACCTTCTTTGTTGAACAGGATGTTTAGAGTTCTGCTGTACTTTAATAATTTCCGGTTAATAGATGGCTCTTAATGATCATAGTTGCATAGTAGTCACATCCTGACAGTTTAGGGCCCTTTTATCTTCCAGCTGCAAACAGCAACACTAAATCATTTATTGAATCCACTTCTTCCCTAAAGAATAACTGCTGTCAAGCCTCAATTTTTAAGAAAAAATCAGTGCATATTTTACCCCCCAAATTCAGTTTTTATATGCAGTGCAATGACTGAAATGAGATCATTTCTTGATATTTATCCCTTGTTCAATGGATTCTGTTCTATTTGTAAGAATGTGCTCACTTTATATTTTCCTTGCTTCTCTTTATTGCTTTGTTGTTCTTCTAGGGTTTTCTCTTATTCTTGCTTTTAGTACTCTCTAATATGAATCAGTTAATTTAACTGTATAAATAGCCAGTAGCTGGATGGATTGACTCCTCATCCATTGGGCTATGGTATCCAGTTTATTCTACATTTGCAGATGCTCAGTATCCCTGATTCTGCAAGGTTTGTAACAAAACACTTTTTATCTGTTCATTTCTGCACAGACAAGGTAGCTTCACAATGAAATGTACTTCTTTTTTAACTTTTCCTACATACATACTTACAGTGGTCCTCAGTTACAGGAAAAAATGTACTGCTAAGTGTTACACTGTAAGTGGTACTCTACTGTAACTGGTAGTATTTCATTCTCTCCAAGCATTTTCAGGTGAAGAAAGAATATACTTTGTCTCGGGGCTTCATACTTCATTGATTTAGCCTGCTAGAAGAGAGAAAGAATCATCACACAATATATGAATCTTAGCTTGAGTGGGAAACCTTTTTTTTGTTTTAAGTGAGGCTGAGGCAATACATTTTCATGGTGTATCATCTTCTAACGTGGTTTTAGATGTGTAAAGTTTTAATTGTATTGACAAATGTATTATAATTCAATGTTCTTCATAACTATGGTTGAATATGATTAATAAGGAAGTCAAGGAATCAACAAATGTTTACAGAAGGATGGATTCAATCTCTTTTTTTTAAACTTATTTCCAGTGAAATTTTTGCTCCTTCCTTGGTTTCCTTAAGGCAGAAATAACTCCATTAACTCCATGAATCACATACTATTTTGACCTCATTAACAGTAAATTTTTGTTGGATTTGTTAAAAATAATTTAAGTAGTTGTACTGATAAGGGTTTTCAGTACTTCTACACATACTGTCTCCAAAACTATGCTGCAGAATCCAACTCATCTGGACAGTTGTTTAGCCTGGAGAAGAGGAGGCTGACGGTCGCTTCACCCAAGTGATCGTTGATAGAACAAGAGGGAATGGCCTTGATCTTCTTCAGGCGAAGTTTAGATTGGACATTAGGAAAAATTTCTCCACAGAAAGAGTTATCAAGCACTGACAAAATTTGCCCAGGAAGGAGGTTGAATCACCATCCCTAAAGGTATTTAAAAGGTGGGTAGATGAAGTGCTTAGGGACACGATTTAGTAGTGGACAGCTATGATTGGAGTTGATAATCTCAAAGGTCTTTTACAACCTAATGATTCTACGATTGTATGATCTGGACATAAAATGCCATTATTAAGCTGGTGTTGCTTTGGTTTCCTTTTTTCTTTTCCTTTTTATTATTTTTTGAAATTTTGGGGGGGGCTCTGTGGTATTATATTTAGCAATTCAGTGTATCTTTGAAGTATAGTGTATAGTAGATAATTAACAGTAATTAGCTGCTAATTAGACTTCCCAGTATAATGCTGCAACGAACATTTAATTGCAGTGATTATAGGAAGAAACATTTTTAAAAAGTCATTTTGTAAAGGTATCTATAGCTGAGGGAAAAGCTGATGCTTTCCAGTCTAAATAAACACAGATTTGAAGCTTAGTCAAATTAAACAAGTATCTACCTCATCTGAATTTCCTTACAGGCCTACATCCAAAGTGGGGCCTCATCTATTTCTTGTGATACTACTCTGTTAAAAGCTGCTTCAGATTTTAAAGGTTAAGCAAGTGGAAGGTTGAAGAGTTATACTACAGGTTCTGCATAAAACTAGAAATGTATAAACTATGCTTAGGCTGCCTTCCCAAGACACTCTGTCTTTCCAAGGATAACATTTATTGTGAAATAAATATCAGATTGATACCTCCGACAAAGTTTGTAAGAATAAGAATCACATTGTCTGATAAATAACAAAAGTGATATTGCAATTATAATAATAAACTCAAAGTATTTTTTAAACAAATCTTCACATCTTGTTTTTCCCGGAACTTATCACAACATTACCTACACACTTTCCTGTGTGTCTAGAGAGTAGGGAAAAGGCCTGGGTCAGGGTATCAGGACACTACATTTCAGGAAAGTGGACTTCCAACTCTTCAAGGAGTTACACAGTAGAACCCTCTGGGGGCATGGTCCTCTGGGACAAGGGAGTGGAACAGAGCTGGCAAATATTTAAGGATGCTTCCCATAAAGCACAAAAGCACTCCATCCCCAGATGTAGAAAATCAGACAGGAATGGGAAGAGATCAGCATGACTGAGTTGAGACCTGCTGGTTAAACTAAGGAAGAAGAGTGAACTGCACAGGCAGCAGTAGCAGGGATGGATAACCTGAGATGTGCATAGAGATGGTGCCCAATTATGTAGGGATGACATCAGGAAGGCCAAGACACAGCTGAAGCTGGACTTGGCAAGGGAAGTGAAGACTAACAAGCAGGGCTTCTACAGGTACATCATCAAAAGAAGAAGGTTAAAGAGGACCTACCTCCACTGATGGCTGGAAATGGTGATCTCGTATCAACAGATGAGGAGAAGGCTGAGGTACTTAACAACATTTTTGCCTCAGTCTTCACTGATAACTGCTTTCCTCACTCCTCCTGGGCCATGCGACAGCAAGACAGTGACCAGGAAGGTAAACGCTCTCCCACAGTAGGGGAGGATCAAGTTCGTAACCACCTGAAGAACCTGAACATATATATCTATGGGACTTGATGAGGTGCATCACAGAGTCCTGAGGGAACTGGCTGATGTGGTTGCCAAGCCATTCTTGGTGATATTTGAAAAGTCATGGCAGTCATGAGAAGTCTCTGGTGACTGGACGAGGGATAACATTGTGCCCATTTTAAAAAGGGGTAGAAAAGATGAACCTGGGAACTACTGACCTGTCAGCCTCACCTCTGTGCCTGGAAAGATCATGGAACAGATCCTCCTAGAAGCTATGCTAAAGCACATGTCGGACAGGGAGGTGATGCATCTAGAGGAGGGCCACAAAGACCAGAGGGTTGGAGCATCTCCTATATGAGGACAGGCTGAGAGAGTTGGGCTTGTACAGCCTGGAGAAAAGAAGGTTCCAAGGAGATCTTATAGAAACCTACCAGTACCTGAAAGGGGCCTACAAGAAAGCTGGAGCGGAGCTATTCATAAAGGCTTGTGGTGATAGGATGAAGGGGAACAGGTATAATATGGAGAGGGGCAGATTTAGACTAGACATTAGGAAGAATTTCTTCACAATGAATGTGGTGAGACCCTGGAACAGGTTGCTCAGGGAAGATGTGGATGCCTGTCACAACCCTGACCCATGAGCCACACATCCATGTCCAGCCCTGGCAAGGTGTGGGGGAAATGGATTCGTTTGTCTGTGTGGTGATCCAGAGGTCAATAAGGTCACTCCCAGGGTGAATATCAAAACAGTATTTATTTCTGGCTCCAGCAAACCTGAACACACCAAGATATCGGGGTGCTCAACAAAGACACGGCGGGGTGCAACTACCCAGTTACAGAAATGAATCCCTGAAACAATCCAAGTCCCTAGGATCTGATCCAACATGCACACCATGAGGTAATGGTGGGAGTGGGGGATGGAGATAGAGAAAGGGGGGGGGAAGAAATCACCACATTGGAGGCAGCAGACGATCTCGCAAACATGTGTTCCAGGCCACATGGTCCAGGCTGCTGCAAGAGTCAGTGTCAGCATGGAAGTGTGCCCCCAACTCCCCACCTTCTGAGTCCTTTTATCTCTGTGTTTTTGGCAGGCTCTGGAAGCCAGTAGGTGGTACAAAGAGCTGTGCCTGCTCCTGTCCTACCCCCTGCTGAACCGTGGCACGACAGACAAGCTGGTGCCACAAGTGGGTAATCCTCTGACAAAATGTTTAAGGCAAATACATAAACGCAGTCTGATTTGACAATGTCCCATCCCTGGAGCTGATCAAGGCCAGGCTGGATGGGGCCTTGGGCAGCCTGACCTAGTGAGATGTCCTTGCCCATGGCATGAGGGTTGGTACTAGATGATTCTATGATACCTTCCAGCAATAGCTATTCTATGATTCTGTGATTCTATGATCTTATTCAGTGAGGTGCCAAAAGGAAGACAACTGCTGAATGTGAGCTATTATTGTGCAACTGGAGGATGTGGCTGGAAGGAGATCTAGTGAGAAGTTAACCTGTGATATAGAGGTTCATGGCTTAGAGCAATACTGCCCCTGAATGGGATCATAATTATTAATGTTCATATTGCAAAGCTGTTTCTGCTGGAAAGGGAAGTCTTAAGTAATATTAAATGAGTTGAAGAGTAGGAAAGAAGTCAACATCCTCCATCCACAGCTTTTATGGTCTTACTGATTGCCTGTTCAAAAGTTTAGTGATAATGCTTACTGTGATCAGAGGATGATATTTTTTGGTCTCAGCATTGTGAAATGTTCAGATGGCATCACCTCCTGTATTGCCTGTCTCTTTCTCAGAAAGTGTCTCCTTGCAACCTAACTTTAGAGATGTTTTGTGATCATGGTTCATTTCCTGGAGGAGAGCACATGTATATTTCAAAAAGACTTGTTCCTATATCATACTACATTTATGATGTGAGGAAATGGCCTCAAGTTGTAGCAGAGGAGGTTCAGATCAGACATCACGAAACATTTCTTCACTGAAATGGTTATCTGGCATTGGAATAGGCTGCCCAGGGAAGTGATTGAGTCACCATCTCTGGAGGTATTTAAAGAGTGGGTAGATGAAGTGCTCAGGCACATGGTTTAGTAGGTAATGAAGGAAATGATGTAGACTTGAAAACAGGGCACTCCTTTGCAAAGGGGATGGTAATTACCTAGCAGAGATGTCATTCTCTTCTGCTACTCATCTTCACCTTCCAGCTTTACAAAGGTGTCACAAGCAAAGAAATGATATCTAAATTTTTTCCTCAATGACATTAGGTTTGATATGTTAGTTATTCAAACTCATGTGAGGAAAGGAGCAGGTCATGAGCTGCTTTCAAATTATACTGTTTAATGCAAGATCAGGGGGCTAATTATTTTGGTATTATCTTCCATTATTCAGGCATGGCTAAAGCTCTGAACTTGGTGTATAGATATTGCTAAGGGATAATACAAGGCAATTATGGCTTGTAGCTTTCTGTTTTATAAACACAGCCAAGACTGTATTCAAGAGCATGCTAATTATGCAGACTTTAAGCCCCTAATCACAGCAACAGGACTATCTGGAGTGCCTTCAGACTCACAGGACCTCGTATAACCGTATATACTAAACATGATAACTAGCAAGCACTTTCAGACAGGAATCTGCAAGTAATCCACCCTCCATGGCTACACAGGCTTTCATGGTTCAGGGATAGAGAAAGGAAGCTGAGGTGTGTTATGTTAACAACATGCTATGGTAAGGTCTGTACATAAATATCTTCTCACACATGTTTTTAAGATGTTTTGGCAGGAGCTGTGATTGTGTGATATTTAAATGAAGTTATCCTCTAGTTCTGGAAAAGTAAAAGAAAGTGGAAGAGGATTTATATCTGTCATACTTGATTTAAAGGTGTGGTTAAATTCACTTTCTGTAAATGTAAGAGGTACTCTGAAAAGTTTCTCAGCCAGTATTTTCCTATCTGCCTGCTAATGCCAGTGTCTGTACAAGCATTCTTCTATGCCAGTTCCAACAGTGTCATCTCAATCAGCATTAAATCATGGTGATACTAGTCCGTGTTTTTAATATGTATTATGGTGTAACCATGTCCCAGCACAGTCAGTGAACTAGCAAGCTGAATGAGAGCTTAATGACTTGTCATCATAATACAATGCAAAGCATATAAAAACCATATACCTGAACTGCAAATATTCCTGTTAGATTAGAAGTTCACAGTCATGTAACAGGATGTGCAGCAATATGTAATGTATATGTTCATCACTATTATCATATGAACAAGTAGAGAGAGCTCTGGATTCATGTTTGTTGGGTGACCTCACACACTGAACAGAAGCCACAGGTATTCTGGGAAGCAGAAGCTGTGTATGGTAGCCAGAGCCATTTTAGTGCTCACATCATGTTGCTCAATGTTTGAGGATCCTTGAAAAAGTCTTTTGGCTACATCTCTGCAAAAACATTTTCGAGTGTATTTTTTTCTAATGCAAGTTACCTACACCAAATGATGTATTTCAGACATGCGTTAAAAATATATATATAATTAAATATGTTTGGGGCAGATTGCAGGGTAGACACGGTACTATATAAGTTGCTTAAATAATTCAGGGGTCCTTCTGTTGGCAGAATGAAAGATACTGTCTGAGAACTGCCTGACTTTGAATAAAATATTTTAGTTTATCCATAGAGATGTTTAATTAATTCTTGAAATTTTATGGTCTTGTTAGGTTTCCTTTAGTTTTAAGTAAATTTTATAATGTCATTTACTCTATGACATTTGAAAAAAAGTAAAATGCGTCACTTTTTTTTTTCTTTACTTTTTCAGATTTCCTCTCACTCCAGGACTTTTCATTATATTCAAGAAAAACTGGGGAAGTCATCATTTGGTTAACATAATGCTACACGACTTCATGAATAAACTTCCAGCCATAAATTCAACCCACCTGTAGTCATACTCTTAGGAAAAATAAAAAACTGAGGCAGTCGGGTTCTTTTACATTATGTAGAAGAGTGTACTACACAGACACCAAAGACTTACATTATCTGTACCTAGATACAATATTACAAACTTCTTACTTCACTGGGCTACATGTTACCTACTTTATACAGTAATGAGATAGCTACAGCACTGACTGCAAGCAGTCTGCTTTTAGGAAATTGTATCTGTGAGAATTTTGGATCTTTAAGCTATAATTTTATTTATTTATTTATTTAAATTCCCATCACCTCCTTTTTGTGTTGTTATCTGTTGAATTCTAGCAGGTCAGTAACAGGCTATGGATTCTTTTGTTAAATTTCAAATAGCTCAACAATGTTGGACTAAAAAATCCTCTTAATCTTTATGATACTACTTTGTGACTTGGAACTATCCATGAAAGAAAAAGGAATAAAATAACTGTCAGCTCCAGACAGTTCTTATTGTTCCATTCCTAACCACTGAATTTTACTATGCTATTCTCATTCAGAAAAAAAATTACATATTTATACACACATACATGTATATATATATGTCTCATATCTAAATTGTAGCTAAAACCTGGAAAGTTCTACAGAAAACGAGAGAACTGGAATGATACGGATTTCTTGCTACTACTGCATCTAGGCATGGAATGGCTTTTATTCTGACTGTTCCTCCATATTTTCTCTTCTAAAATAGGAAATTCTAAATTCCTTTTCATGGTAAATTATCTTGATACTACATGAGTTATTTTGCCTATTTTATTTAAAAAGTGAGACTTATGACTTTTTTTCTAAAACTTTTTTGATAATGATGATATTCATTAATACTAAATATAGATGCTAAATAACGTTTCTTAGGAGGAATTAAACTAGTTAGCCATCATTTTGTAGTGCTTANTCATAATCTTAGGAAAAAAAAAACCTGAAGCAGTCGGGTTCTTTTACATTATGTAGAAGAGTGTACTACACAGACACCAAAGACTTAAAGGCAAATACATTATCGGTACCTAGATACAATATTACAAACTTCTTACTTCACTGGGCTACATGTTACCTACTTTATACAGTAATGAGATAGCTACAGCACTGACTGCAAGCAGTCTGCTTTTAGGAAATTGTATCTGTGAGAATTTTGGATCTTTAAGCTATAATTTTATTTATTTATTTATTTATTTAAATTCCCATCACCTCCTTTTTGTGTTGTTATCTGTTGAATTCTAGCAGGTCAGTAACAGGCTATGGATTCTTTTGTTAAATCTCAAATAGCACAACAATGTTGGACTAAAAAATCCTCTTAATCTTTATGATACTACTTTGTGACTTGGAACTATCCATGAAAGAAAAAGGAATAAAATAACTGTCAGCTCCAGACAGTTCTTATTGTTCCATTCCTAACCACTGAATTTTACTATGCTATTCTCATTCAGAAAAAAAATTACATATTTATACACACATACATGTATATATATATGTCTCATATCTAAATTGTAGCTAAAACCTGGAAAGTTCTACAGAAAACGAGAGAACTGGAATGATACTGATTTCTTGCTACTACTGCATCTAGGCATGGAATGGCTTTTATTCTGACTGTTCCTCCATATTTTCTCTTCTAAAATAGGAAATTCTAAATTCCTTTTCATGTTAAATTATCTTGATACTACATGAGTTATTTTGCCTATTTTATTTAAAAAGTGAGACTTATGACTTTTTTTTCTGAAACTTTTTTGATAATGATGATATTCATTAATACTAAATATAGATGCTAAATAAAGTTTCTTAGGAGGAATTAAACTAGTTAGCCATCATTTTGTAGTGCTTAGAATAATTTCAGGCAACCATGTTTATATTTATAGATACAGTTTTTACTTGTGTCTTGGTTTAACTCTAGTTGGCAACAAAGCAGCTCTCTCACTCCCAAATGAGTTGGGGAGGGGGGAAAGACTCAGAATAGTAGAAGTGAGAAAACTCATGGTTTGGGATACAGACTGTTTAATAGATAAATTAAAAAACTGCATGAGCAAGAACAGTAAAATAAGGAATTAATTCATTGGCAGGTAGATGTTCAGCTGCCTCCAGGAAACCAGAGCTCCATCACATGTAAGGATTACTTGGAAAGACAAAACACCATCACTCCAAATGTCCCCTCCACCATCACCTCCTTCTTCCCTTAACTTTTTTTTTTTCCTAAGCATGACACTGTATGTTACAGAAATTCTCTCTGGTTAAGTAGTGGCTACCTGTCCCAGCTGTGTCCACTCTCAGGGTCTTGTACACCCTCAACCTGCTCACTGGTGGGACAGGATGAGAAGCAGAAAAGGCCTTGACTCTGTGTAATCACTGCTCAGCAATAAAGAAAATATCCACTGTTTCCAGTTCAAATGCAAAGCACAATCCTATACTAGATACATGAAGACAATTAACTCTATCTCAGTCAAAACAAACACAACTTGTCATTTTCTTTTCAACATAAAAGAATCAATTGATATGCAAGGTTATTTGCTGGATGTGATGGGGAAAACTTGTAAAGAATATCTACTTTGTTTTTTCAGACACAAGAAAACATGAACAAAAGATCGTCTTTTATTATCACATAAGTTAAGTATTTCTGACATAGATGTTTGTATTTATAATTGAAAATTTAATTTGGCTTCAGATTCCCAGGAGAATATACACAATGCTTATACATTTGGAAAAAGAGAAACTATATTTGAAAGTCATTACAAAAGAGAAGCAAACACAATTAAAGTACCCAAAATTTTATTAAATTGTTTTTGATACTTTTAAAACTCTAATTGATTGCTCACTCTTATTTATTGGTGCAGCTTATATGTTAAGCTGAAGTTTTCCTTCTTTCATGTTGAATAAAGATTCTAAAATGATACAGTAAATAAAACTTAGCTACGATGGATTCAATTGCTTATATTGTACTTTTTCTTTATTTAATTTAACATCTTAATCCTGTTAGAGATTTCTAATTAGTTCTGTTTCCTTTTCAATGACATAAGCTTCTTTCACTTTATGATGAGGTCATGAAGTTTCAGTTTCTGAATTGAAATCTATCTCGTCTGTTATAAGTATTCTTTCCATCAAGATTGGTTGTTATTAAGTAGGACCATAACACAGAAAAATCATGTCTAGCAGGTCAGGGGAGGTGATTTTGCCCCTTTACTCTGGTCTCATGAGTCCCCATCTGAAGTATTAGATCCAGATCTGGGGCCCCAAAACACAATAGGCCTGGACTTGTTAGAATGGGTCCCAAGGAGAATCACAAAATTGATCAGAGGATCAAAATATTTCTCCTTTGAGGAAAGATTGAGAGAACTAGATTTGTTCAACCTAGAGAAGAAAAATCTTTGGGGAGACCTTACTTAGAACCTTTCAGTATAAAAAAGGGACTTGAAACAAAGATGAGGGCAGCTTTTTTTACCAGGGTCTGTAGTGACAGGCCAGTGATCAATGGTTTTAAACTGAAAGATAGGTAGGATATAAGGAAGAAATTTTTTTATTGTTATTATAAGGATAGTGAGAGTGCAACAGGTTTCCCAAAGAAGTTCTGCATCACTCACCCCTGGAGGTTTTCGAAGTCATGTTGGATAGAACTTCAAGCAACTTGATCTAGTGGAAGATACTCCTGCCCATGCCAGGGACTTAGACTAGATGAACTTTGAAGGTCCTTTTTATCCCAAGCCATTCAATGATTCTACAATACGGTCAGTTCTTTCTTATTTTTCTGTGCATGAAATAACATAGAAATTCTTTTTATCTAGTTGATGAGTTATAAACAGCTGAAGTAATCTTCCCCCTCTTCCACAAATGTCCTTGTGACTTGCAATAAGCTTATTAGATATGAATCTTTAAAATTATGTCTGTGTTGAAAAACTTATTAAATTACTATCTTTGTGACCTACTGCATTATGGATTCCTCAGTTCGACAGCTACATAATGTCAATGGAGAATTGGATACCTAAGTACTAAATTCACAAAAGCTGCAAGTTAGGAAGACAACCTCTCATAGAAAATTCTACCATAAGTTAATAATGGAGGAAATGGAGGAAGAGTTTAGTTCTGTTCATAATTCTCAGCAATTGTCTCCAACTGCTGGATCAGGAATAAAGTTTTCCTTTCTTTACCTTTAATTGACCTCCACATGTACCATTAACATACCCATACCATTCCTACCTCTTTTTATAATCTTTTAATAGTAGTTATGATAACATTAGAGAGAGGAAACAGCAAGGTCTTCTTTTTTTGTTTTTATGTTCTTGTGGGGTTTTTTTAATAATTCACAATCATTTTATGATTTAAGAAGTTGTGAATTCCAGTTCTATTTTGGTAATATTCATCTATTCATGAAACTTCTTTCTTTTTTTATTTTTTTCCATTTCACATATTTTTAAGGCAGCTGTTAATAAAGCATGGGCACAGTCATCAACAGTCAATAAGAATTAAACAATCTAGATAAGCTCATAAGGATGGGACGGAGTTGAGTTCTCCTGAGAAAACTCAGTGAAGATGTAATATTGAGGAATATTTCAAAGATTTGATAAAGATTTCACTGGATGAAATTAGGAAAAAAATTATCATAACAGTGATGGTATTTTTCAGCATATAGAAAATAACTATGTCACATACATGCTAGTGTGAGGGCTACTACACTTTTAAACCAGAAGAAAATCTATAATGCTCTCCCTTCCTCTGATGAATTTAAGACACTGTATGTTTTTGTTTATGACACTGGCAAGCTTTCTGATTTTCCCCTGATAAACCCATGACTAGACAGACTTATCTGTCAGGGCAAGGAATTTTAGGTGACATGAATGTTTCTGTAAATTTTTGCTAACAGTCTTCCTATGATGGTACTAATCAATCAGAGAGACCATTTATTTTAGCTGGCTGCAAGGTATGCATTGCAGGTTTCTGAGTGGAAAAAAAATGTCATTTTTAGTTTAAGATACAATGTTGAACAAAGGCTGACTTGAAACAGAGAAGAAATCCCTTCTTCTGTTTGCTAAGGGCAATATTTTAGCAATCTAGGTGGTTACTGCCATCATGCAGCTGTACAGAAACAAAATAAAAGCCTAATCACACATTTGACTGCATGCTGAACTCTTCTTCTGCCAGGACTTTAATCTTTGAACCAGGAGCAGGGTGGTAAATTTACTACTGATGCCAATCCCCTAAATGCATTTATATCTAATTTGTAGCAAGGATACATTTCTGATTATGTCTTTAATCCATAAATAGTAGTTGTACTTTTTGGTGTTTAACTTCTCTAATTAGGTTAGAATTTTTTAAATTTAATAAAATATCTTCCAGTCTAGCAATTTCCATACAGTTCCAATCGGTGACTAGTCCTAGATATGTTTGTTGAGTATGTAGGTAGTAATGCATAGAAGTGCATTCCAAAAAAATCTATATGTGTGTGTATATATGGCATATTAGAAATCAAAATATTTTTTATGGAAAAGGAATTCTTGTAATGGAAAATTTCTCAGTCTTTGCTATAGTCTGAAAAGGCAAATATAATGCTAATATTGAGCATACTATCAGATTAATAAATGTCAACATGCACAGTGTTAGAAGGTTTTAGAACCCTACACCAACCCTCTACTAACTGCCATAATCCTTCTGAGAATCTCTTTCTATTTTACACCTTCACATCATCCAGTATTAATAATCATGACTTAGATGTACATTAGATGAAGAAGTAATTTTGTTTCTTAAAATAAACTAGCCATCAAAACCTGCCTGATCTTTTTTCCTGTATTTTATTTTTAGCAAATGACTATTTCCTGTGGTATTTTTATACATGTGATTTTAGAAATTCTTACCATATTTCCTCAATTTCCTGTTTCCAAAAAGTAAACATTTCATCATATTTTTTTACCATTATAAAACCATCAGTTCCACCTTAAATCCTACTTGAACACAGTAACCCAACCTAAAAAATGAACACAGGATGAACTTCAAGTAGCATGACTACATTTTCTTTTTTGTTCTTTAATACATTCTTACAGATATTTTAGTTTTTTTTCTTTTTCACACCCAGTACTGTGCATTCAGCTGTTGTAGTCAATGATCTGTCTTCAAAGGCACCTCTTTCCTAAGTAGTGAAAGTAGATTTACAGTCTGCCACTGTGAGTGAGTAGTCAGAAGTGTATTATTTAATATTTACCAAACACTGAATTTTATCTGCTGTAAACGTCAGATATGGCTACCCTAAACAAGTTTGTAATGTTTGCTTTGTTGTTTATTTTTTATCTTTCTTTTTGAGATAGTGTAGGCCTATGTTGAAATGTGTAAGTTCCAGTCCAAACATTCATGAGATCCCCATAGTACCTGCCTTCCACTGTTGGTAACAGATCACTTACTTCTACATCTTTTTTCCTGCCTTAACCATCTGTTACTCTAAAAGTAAATCATACTTCTTACTGCAGGGATCAATTCTTGCTTTAATACTTCCGTCAACAAATAAATAAATACTTGTCAACTCAAATATGTCATTCCAAGTATGTTATCTTTGCCCATGACAATCTTGGCCTTCTGGTTGGTCAACCTATATAAACATTTTTGTGTCTGATATTTGATCATTTTTTTAATAATTACATTTATCATCTTTTATATTAATTTTCTTGGTACGAATGATAGCTGTACTTCTTACAGTTATTCTAGGAAACATCTTAAAGATGGATACTACATTTCTCATCATTTATTCTTCTAGGACTAATATTGTGTTGAGTCTGGGTTATGCCACAAATGTGTTGAGGATGTTGCCTGACCTTCCGTTGGAGTTACTTATTCTGCTTTTATGCTCCTGCCAATCCATTTATGCCCAGTTCATCAATAAGGTTTTTAATCTCTTTCTGAGATTATTCCCTGTTTACTGTAATGCTGCTAAAACTGCTGCTTATGGACTCTCCATATTCCTATTTAATTTCATACTTTAAAAATATTACGTAGTAGTGTCTTTAGAGATGATGATATGTTAAGATTTCAGGAGAATGACAAAGACACTGGGTGAACTCTAAGGCAAAGTAACCAAATGGAGTGTGGGAAATGATGGGATAGAACAGGGGACAGGAGAGAAGCTGCAGGATCGATGGTTGATAGCAGAGTCAGGGTTACACAGAGTGAAAGACAGCACCACAAGGGATGACCAGATTGCACAGATGGTAAAGGAGAAGGTCATGCACGAGATGGATGGAACCTGTTACTGGAAGAGATGGACAGGTGTTCCTTCTGAGGGTGCAGAGTTCTGCAGAAGCAGCAGGAACCAGTTTAATCTTATCAGTAAAAGTACATAAGACTTAGACTGCCTATGTATTAGTATCAGGCTTAACAGATCTGGTTATGGATTCAGTAAAATTGAGACCAAAAAAGGAAAAGTAACTGTTGGTGAGTTTTATGGGAGGAGATTAGGGCAGAAAAAGGGAAGAAGAGTGATAAAAAGACGGGTCAAGGAACGAGGAAAGGGATAAGAAGTTATCAAATCAAGTGATGAGTGATGTCTAGAGCTGCTTCACAACCTCTTCCTAAGAACAATTTAAGTGACTTTTCTGCAGAGAGTAGTCTAACATTTAACGGCAGTCCACATCCCATTATTGATGACATTTGTGCAAAGAGATGAATCTCCAGAAAATGAAAAAGCACTAAAAAGTAGGATTTTAAAAGCAACTTATCATGTTTGAGGATCCTAGTATAACTGCACTGGTGTCCATTCTGTGCCTGAAGATACAGATATCTCATAACCTCTTCTTAACATATCAATTTATGTAGTCATTTTATCTATCTCAATAGTTAAGGAGTCATGATATTTTTTCAGTATCTTCACACCTTCTAGGAAAAAAAGAATCCAAGACACTTGAACACAAGCTATTCAAGTGTGCTTATTTTCAGAGAATCGTAAAATCATTCAGGTTGGAAAAGACCTTTAAGATCATACACTCCAACTGTAAACCTAATGCTGCCAAATTCATCACTAAACGATGCCCCTAAGAATCCTGTCTACTCATCTTTTAAATACCTCCAGGGATGGTGATTCAACCACTTCCCTGGGCAGACTGTTCTAATGCTTTAAGATCTTTTCAGTAAAGAAATGCTTCCCTATATCCAATCTAAACCATCCCTGGTGTAACTTGAGGCTGTTTCTTCTCGTCCTATCACTTGTTGCTTGGAAGAAGAGATGAACACACACCTCATTACAACCTCCTTTCACGTGGTTGTGGAGAGCAATAATGTCTCCCCTGAGTTTCCTTTACTCCAGACTAAACAACCTCAGTTTCATCAGCCACTCCTCATATGACTTGTTTTCTAGACTCTTCCCCAGCTTTGCCGCTCTTCTTTGGACATGCTCCAGCACCTCAATGTCTTTCTTGTAGGGAGGTGCTGTGGGAATATAGTGGAAGACTGATGAGAAGGAATTGTAAAACACACTCAAGAGACCTTGTAGCTAGGATGTAGAAGAAAACATAAATCATGCAAATAATTTCTTATGTAAGGATAGGAACACATTGCTACTGATTTCAAAAACATACTCCATCTTTCAAATTAAGGCAAAGTGTTGGTTTTGTCTGGAGTAGAGTTAATTTTCTTTGTAGTAGCTGGTCTGGAATTATGTTTGGGATTTGGACAGGAAAGAGTGAATGTTTTCATTATTGCTGAGAAGTGCTTACACAAAGTCAAGGCTTCTCATATCAGTCCACCAGTGAGCAGGCTGAGGGTATACAAGAAGTTGGGAGTGGACACAGCTAGGACAGCTGACTCCTACTTCCTACTTACCAGAGGGATATTCCACATGATGGAGCTCTGGCAGATAATGAGTGAATTCATTTTTTGCCTTTTTTTTTTTTNTTTTTTTTTTTTTTTTTGCTTTTCTTGCAAAGGAAGAAGGTTATTATCTATAAGAATTTTAGCATGTGACTGAAATACCATTTAAGAATAAAAGAAAAATAGAAGCATGGAGGAATATTAAGATTATTTAACATATTAGCCATAAAAGTTTCTGTGCTCTGCTGCAGTATTGCTACCAGTGTTGAGAGTGTTCATGTAGTTGGACTCTGAAGAACCTGAAATAAACCCAGGAATTTAAAACACTATTGGGATATTTCTTGAGTGCAGAAAGAGGCAAAAATATGTTGTTTTATTCATGCTGTCAGACATCACAAGCCTCACTTTCCATTTGTTTAAACTTGTTCAGTAGGTCTTTTTAAATAAACAAACCAGGGGGTGTTACAGATTGCTGCATGCCAGAAACTCCATTAGCAAAAGAATTATTGTTGAAATAATGATTGGTCCATTACAGTACTTTCCTGGTTGTAATACTGTAGCTCTGTGCTATCTGTCAGTCAAATAAATGCATAGAAAAAAATATTTAAAAAATACATCCAACACTATAGTTTTATCTTCTACTTTCATTGCTCATACTGATATGATTCACCAGAAAATAGTTTTAGTTTCTGTAAATGTCAAAATGCCACCTGATACTTAAGATTAGTATCCAATATTTTCAAAGTCTCTTAGAGACTTACATGCTCCGTAAGGACTCCTGAAAATAGTAAATGTCTTCATTAGGGGATCTGACAAAACACTAACCAAGTTAAAACAGAAAACCTAGCAAACAGTAGAACAATGACAGGTAATTTAATCCTAAAGCTTTATTAGTTCAAACTTTTTTTCTGTGAAAATTAGTGCATATTGGCTTAGCTGGCTAAGCTGTAGAGGGGAAACTATTACCTCTTTGCAAGTAACCCACTAAGGGGAGTCAACAAAAAAAAAAAATCCCAAGAACTTGCCAAACTGAAGGGGGTTGACATCTAAAGAGATTTAAGACTGATTAAGGTGTTCAGGAATCATAGTATCATAGAAAAACCAGGCTGGAAGAGACCGACCGGATCAACCATTCCTATCAAACACTAAATCATGCCCCTCAGCACCTTATCCACCCATCCTTTAAACACCTCCTTGGGTAGCCTGTTCCAGTGCCCAATGACCCTTTCTCTGAAAAATTCTTTCCTAATGCCTAGCCTAAATCTCCTCTGGCAGAGTTTGAGGCCATTTCCTCTTGTCCTGTCCCTTGTCACTTGGGAGAAGTGGCCAGCACCCTCCACTCTACAACCTCCTTTCAGGTAGTTGCAGAGAGCAATGAGTGTTTACAGAGAGCAATGCAGTGTTTACTGCTCTGTTGGTGGTCTAGATTCCACTTGCTACTTTCCTTTCAGCCCCTGCCTACATCCTGGTGTGGGGAGGATTGCAATATTGAGCCCTGTTTCAGTTTTAATTGGGTCAAATTTTAAAAATAGAAGTGACTAGTTAAAATGACAATAACTCTAGCGATCACAGGAGTATATGCAGGGGATAACAAAATGAGAGTAAGCCAGGAAAATGCAAAACAGTGGAAGAACAGCATAAAGAGAGACATGCAAAAACTAGAGAGTCAAGAAAATTATTTAACGATAGCAAAAAACACTGTAATATACATATTCAAGTATCTACAGCATAACATAAGACATCAGCAAGAAAAATCTATGGAGCCTTGGACTGCAAAAGAGGAAACACACAGCAGTCAAAGCATCATAAAGAAAAGAGGATATCTCTTTTTACTGAGCACAACATGTAATGTACAAAATTGGGCTGCTCAATGTACAAAGTATTTCCAAGAAACTGAATTAAATTCAAAAGGCAGCAAATCAGAAATAGAGACACCTAAGATATTAGGTTAGTATGATATTTCAGTTGTCATTCAGAATTGAAAATATTCTGTAACTATATTGTCTAAGATCTATTTCCTATATACCTTGTTTTTCCCAAGACAATGTTTTCATCACACATGAGGAAAGAAAGGGATTATTACTAAGTTAAATAATTTTAACTACAAAATGTATTCTCTTGCTTAGAGGTCATCCTTGGTATAAAGACGTAGTTTTCATGTCTTATCATATTTCTAAACTACTCTGATACAAATACACTAGCTGTACTTTCTGTCACTATGTTTACTATAAGCTTCAATATTTGTAAGAATTTTATAGCATACATAAAGGATAGAAATGAAGGGAAATATTTTCCAGCCCAAAGTGTCAGAAAAGATTGCTATAGACTATGTGTTTTTACTTAATCATTCTAATTTATTTGCAGAAAAAAAAATTCTTCTGCTCCACAAGGCCATTCATTTTTGAATGGTAAACTGGAAAAATCACTAAAGTATTTATATAAATGAGAGCATTTTTATGTTACATGTTTATTATTGTATTACATATACATTGGATGGTGGCCAAAGGCCACATCCACATCATAATGTGATTATGAAAAGTTTTATACAGAGAACTAGCGCAGTATCCCTATTTTAAAAAAAAATACTGAGCTCTCATCTGTGACAGTTCCTTAAGTTCTGTAAGGAGTGATTATTAAGAAGTTCAGAAAAAGTGTGTTGCATCAATTAAATTCTTCTAGCAACTTCAATATAATTCAAAAGTATTTAAATAAGATTTTACAAAGAAAAAGGATGGAATTTAATTTTCAGACTTTTGACATTTCTGTGTTAATAACATAGACATTTTTAGGGAAGGAGAGGGAAACAACATATGAAGAACACATTCTTCCTCATCCTGTCACAGAAAATTTATTAGCTTAGAGTCTTTGGATATTTTTTTACAGTCTGCAACAATTCACAATGAACTGTAGGTACCAAATCATAAATTTTAAGATCTGTTCATTGTTTTGTCTTTCTCAAAATTCAAATATTCCATAAAATTATAGGTCTGAAAAAAGAAATTGTAATCTCATGTGGAAGATGAGAGTCTCAGAGGCAACTCTATGAAAGACGCCTTCAGTGTGAAGTGGGTGACAAGTAAAGGAGGAAGTGATAAACAAGAAGACAGAGAGACAAGAGGATGATAGATAAGGGACAGCAGGGACAGTGCCAAGGATGAAAAGTCCCTAGCCACCAACTGATGGGCCATTGAGAAAGTCCAGGCACAGCTTTCAAGAGGAACATTCTGGGCTTTGGAATTCATAAGAAAGGGGAAACAATTTGGGATATTCAAGGGCAGCATCAGTGGGATTATGCAACATTTAGGATGGAGCATTAAAAGGATGTGGATGGGGATAAGCAAGGGGGGGAAGAGAGACAGGGTTGTATGACATAAAAAATGTGAAATGATAAGTGTTTTGATATTGTGAGAAGCGAGAAGAGTGGTCAGCGGAATTGTGAGCTTGGAATACCAGAGGGCAGACTTTGACCTCTTTAGGAGACCAGTCAACAGAGTTCCTTGAGAGGCAGCCTTGAAGGCCAAAGGAGTCCAGGAAGGTCAGACGTTCTTTAAGAAGGAAGTCTTAAAGATGCAGGAGCAGGCTGTCCCCATGTGTGAAAAAAGTGTACCATCAGGGAAGAAGACTGTCCTGTTTAAGCAGAGAACTTTGGCTGGAACTCAGAAAAAAAGTTACTTTCTTTTGTTGGAATAAAGAACAGGCAACTCAGGAGGAGTACAGAGATGTTGTGACATTATGCAAGAAGAAAATTAGAAAACCCAAAACCCAGCTAGAACTTAATCAGGCTACTACCATAAAAGACAATTAAAAAGTTTCTGTAAACACATTAGCAGCAAAAGGAAGGCTAAGGAGATTCCCCTTCCTTTATGAGATCATAGAATCACCACCAGTTTGGAAGAGACCCACTGGATCATCGAGTCCAACCGTTCCTACTATTCACAAAACCATGCCCCTCAGTACATCATCCACCCACACCTTTAACACCTCCAGGGAAGGAGAGTCAACCACCTCCCTAGGCAGCCTCTGCCAGTGCCCAGTGACCCTTTCTGTGAAGAATTTTTATGTCAAGCCTGAATCTCCCCAGGCAGAGCTTGAGGCCATTCCCTCTTATCCTGTCCCCTGTCACTTGGGAGATGAGGCCAGCTCCCTCCTCTCTACAACCTCCTTTCAGGTAGCTGTAGAGACCAATGAGGTCTCCCCTCAGCCTCCTCTTCTCAAGGCTAAACAACCCCAGTTCTCTTAGTTGCTCCTCATAAGACTTGTTCTCCAGCCCCTTCACCAGTTTTGTCGCTCTTCTCTGGACTCACTCCAGAACCTCAACATCCTTCTTGTGCTGAGGGGCCCAGAACTGCACACAGTATTCAAGGAACGGTCTCACCAGTGCCGAGTACAGAGGGAGAATAACCTCCCTGGACCTGCTGGTCACACT
>WAAB01020690.1:83770-96688 GCA_013389865.1 Piaya cayana | reverse complement strand
CTCTACTGAAGTGATTTTTGCAGTGTATATCTGTGATATTTAGTAAAACAAGGCTTAAGGGGTTTTTTTGTTTGTTTTCTTTTTTTTTTAATTAAAGATGGTGAATTTTCTGATTCTGTAAGACAAATAGCGTCAATAGAAATTGGTATATTTTGTCCCGGACCACATGGATATCTCCACCACTCATTTCACAGAAGCCAGGCTTCCATCTGAAGCCAGGCTTGCACCGCACATCCCTTCATCTGACTTCCAAACATCTCAGCCCTTGTGAATGGTACTTTTTGGAATCTCATTATAATAGATTATACATGTTTTATAGGTTGCCTCGGAGAAGTGCATATTTTAATACATACACATATCATCAAGAAATACTAGATCTGCCAGTTTTATTTTATCTACCCTTCATAGATAATTTTCTTTCTGAACAGAGCTGAAAAGAGAATTTAAGTGATTTTAATACAGGAAGAAATCTAGCAGCTGGAGCTGACTGTTAGAAAATTTGAAGATCTATTAATTTTTTATCACATGTCCAAAAGGACACTGCTTTGTGTAGATTCTACAGGCGTATTCAAAGAAGTTTGGGAACGAAGTTTCAGACATTATTCTCAGAATAATTTTAAGCAATGGATAATGATGCCCATGAAAAATTGAGTGAGCAAAAATACGCTAAGAAAAATCTATTTTGATCTACCAAGCAACTACACGAGCGTGTCAAACACATGCATTTTCATTTCTCTAAGAACAGGTTCAACGAAGCATTAAAGAACATATTACCACAGAGACAGCTGTATTCTAGCATACCAAATCAGGAGACGTACAGGTTACTTTCCTGATTTATGTATCCCACAGCATCCTCCTGCCAAGGCTGAGTCCCATGACAGAGAGAGCAGACTAATTCTAAAGACATATGCTATACTTTATCTTTTCTCAAATTCTCAAGCCATTGTGATCATGGTAGAATCTGACACTGGAGCTAAAAGATTTATAGCGCTAAGCCTTGCACAGCTTGCAAAGATTTTCAAAGATGACCGAAACAGCACTTGTTTCGTACACTTTCTAATTGTATAATAAAAGCCAAATCAGTCTGTTTACAGTGATGAAAACTCACAGAAGTTAAAGGGCAAAAGATCTTTGTTCTAGGTTTTTGACCTCTCTCTTTAAATTCTCGACACATAGGACTTTGCACATAAATTCTTTATGTTTCCACTGCATCTGGGATCTTTTTTCCCTGTTTTCAAAGGTTTCCCTGCCAAAAACTAATGCTACTCACTTACTGAATGCTTTTACTCAATGCTTACCAAAATTTAAACTGCATCTCAGAAACCAGTGTTTTCACCAATTCACTACTACAGGTCACTATCCCCACCTGTAAGAAAGATCCGTATAAGTTATAGATGGATTCAGCCATTGTCTTTGTGAGTGATGGTTTGGACCACAAATTTTCTTTTTATACACTTTTGGGGACAAAGGAATGCTTTTGCTTTATGAGAGGATATGCCACTAAACTTCTTCAAGATTAACTGCGGCTTGTTACTTTTTGTGTCTAGACATATGTTGAGGCTTTGTGATAGATTAGACTATTGAAAAATTAACTTTGCTCTCAGCTTGACTGTGTTTATTGTTGCTTGAAATCTTCTAATATGATTTTAACTTTATTTTCTTTCATATCTATAGCAGTGGTGCTTTTTGTCCATGTTGATCTGGAGTTTTCATTTGTCATTTCAAGATTTTTAACAATGTAGTAGGGGATACTGTTACAGATTTTTCTCATAGGCTTAAACAAAAGAGAAAGCTGTGCAGAACGGCACACATTGCATGATTAATGTCACCATGAATCCCTACAGAAACAGAATACTGGTCTAAAATATCACTCTTTCTATAGGCATATTGTTGTCCCGATTATGCTTGTATAGAAGAGCTTTACAACCTCCTATTTATCTAACAGAAACTTCTCATCAACAGCACACAGCTGCATAGAAAGATTTTATTGGAAAAATCTTCAACCAAATGCAAAGCAACATACAGTAGACTCTGAATTCTGTTTACAAAGAACAGTAAAGGAGAATTCATCAAGTGTTTTGACTGTTAACCAACTTTAAATGAATTAAATGAATGCACTGTGTGTATTTCATTCTTAGGCAGTTACATCTAGTAACACCTTTATCTCCTGAAGTACAGGCTATGAAAACCGGTTTAGAATACTATCAAGTCAACTCAGGATGAAATCGAATTCAATATGAAATATCATGTAACTGGAACATTGATTATGACAAATCCAGCAAAACAACAACAAGCCCAACCAGTCTTTCAATACCGTGTCTTGCTGCGTTGACAGTCTTCAATTGTGTTTCTCACAAATGCAAAGATAACATCAAGTAACCAATGATAAATTGAAAGAAACACTTAGCATGTAAAAAGAATAAGCTGCATGTTATCCTGAGCATGTTGTAGATACAGCACAATGGAAGGTTCCTGAAGGCTGATCTATATAGCTATGCATTATTATAACGGTTATCTTACCCACACAGATACGGCCCCTTAAGACACCGATTTTTTTCCTTAATCTTCCAAGAATAGGTGAACTCTATTCCGTGCACATTTGTCAAAATCAGGTTAGAGGTTTTAATAATTGGCACTCTCTCAGCCTGTCATTTCCTTCACTCGCAGTCAAATGACATTGAAAAAGGGATGGGAATTCTTTCATATGTTTGAAATCATCAGAAACTCTCATTTTCACTGTAACCCTTGTAAATTAGTGCCAGCTTTATTGAGGAAAAGCCACAGTGGGAACTACTGCCTTTCCTGAAGTACGTTTTGGTCTGTGCGTAGGAGTTAATAAACATTTAGCAGTAATAAAGTAAAACCAGAAACACAACTTTTATGGCACCATTCTTTCTCAAATTCGCTAATGCAGAACAATCTCTAAAACAGAGATAGAAGCAGCCATTGTATTTTTTCCCCACCTAAAGCTGCCTCAGTGGTTGATAAAAGCTGCTCCCTCACTAGCTACCTGTGGTAATAGCCTGAGAAAGCAAAACTTCAAAAAGATTTAAGATGTACGAAAACAAATCACAAGAACACTGTGCAGGGAGCTTGTGATTTAGTGGAATGGGAGAAAACAGGGCCCTGAACATAGCAGTAACAATCTCTCAAGGCAACAACAATTAAATCCCTTTTAAATGGCTTTTATATAGAGCTGTACAAGGCTTCTACACAAGCACATACATATGATCTGTATGCTAGTTGCATGAAAAATTGTCTTTAAAAAAGCAATTGATTTATTCATACAGGAAGGTGTGTGTGTGTATGTGATAAACCACCTTAAGAGTGCAAGAATGAGCTTACAGGCAGAGGTGGCATCTACTTGAATTCTGAATGTGTTTGGATGATCTGGATGGTTTGGTATAAAACCAAAAGACGACTATAATAAAAAACCAGGAATAGTCTGATGTCACATTACAACAGCAGGGAGGAGCAGCAACTGAAAAGAGACAAACATCACCAGTTAACTTGATGTTAGGTCATTTTCTTTTTTAAAACGGAGGCAATGTGTTGAAGGAGTTCTATTAAAAGGTGAAATCTAAACAAGTAGATAGTTGGAATATTTCCTCATCATTTCTGAAAATGATACTATTTACTTATTTTGTAGAAAGAATTATATGAGTTTAGGTTGGTTTTGGAACAAAATAACTTAATTTTGACTTTGCAATTTACTAGATGTTCAGCTAAGACTAACTTACACTGCACAGAAAATCCTACCTGGAAATGAAGAGTATTTTGTTCATTTCTATACCTTTGTTTCATCTTGATTTGCCCTAGGAGTTAGGTGTCCCACTTTTCTACTGATATTCTATATGGGGATAGTATTAAAAAATCAAATGCCACTTTTTTAGAACTTCCCATAAGGTTTAATTGTTAGTGAAACCCATTTGATTGCTTCACCTCTTAATTTTTTGTTACCTGGAATATTTTACAACTTGTGTATTTCCTGTTGACAAGCAAGTAATACAAACTGTAGAAACATTCCAGTAAAACTTGTTAGACATCAGAAATATTACATGATCAAGTATTTCTTGGCATTTTCGAAAGAAATATATTAGAAAAGGATAGGAGTCCTCCTATGTCAAAGCTCAAAATGTCTGCAGGGTTTTGGGAGAAGTTCACCACTGCTGAGCTTGGACGTATTCTCTTATCTGATCTCAAACTCTTTTGACAGAACAAGCCAGATACAGCAAAGAACTAAATGGACCGTGTGCCAACCATAAGCTGTACTGCGAGGGAGTACGGTAAGCAGAGTTTCCATTGACAACAGTATAGTTATCGGGATGACAGAACTCACACTTAGTTCTGTTTAGAAATAAAATTGTAATTATTTCTGGCTTTGAAATGATACAAGATAAGCATATTCAGATATAGAGATAGATATAATGCAATTCATTTCAGTTTAAGCAAAAAGAGTTGTATGTATGTGTATATACATATATTACTTTGTTATCAGTGCTAAAGAACTACCTCCATTTCAGCACATAGTTCCCTTTGTCATCATCCCTATGACTCTGTGAACATTAGAGTAAAACTTTTTTCCTTCCAAGGACCGTAGCTTGGAAGAGAAAGGATGCTGCAGGTCCCGAGAGGCGATGAATTATACAGAAAAACTTGCTCTGTGCCCTTGCCATAAGGCAGTCATCATCATATTTTTGTGAAATTGTGCAGTTAGGTTATTCTCTCTTTATTTAAGGAAATTTAAGTAGGATTTATTCAAAAAGACACTAAGTCGAATATACTCCACATAACTAAATGGTGTTACTAGATATTAGTTACAATACTCTTAGTCATGTAACAGTTATATATTTTTGCGTCATAAACATTTTAATGTCTTTGCAGTTAAAGCATCCTCCGAGTTAATGCTCAGCCTCCCTACTTCATCAAATGCCTAAAACATTTATTGAACTATAAGAAATTGCTTTCATATTACCTTCTAATGGTAGTCTATTCTGTTCAACCTTGCTGTTTTAAGCTTTAAATTGTATAAAGCACATCATATACTGTAACCTCCATCCTCTATATGATTTGACATAAATTTCCTATTTTATTTGATTTTTTTTTCTTTTGTATTATTCAGCTTCAACAGTGTACACAGAGTACAGGGCAGTTTTACACTCCGATCAGCTGTACATCTCCAATTCATTTTGCTCTTGCTCATAACCCTTTTCAGTAGTTGTCTAGGTCATTTGCCTGAGGCAAAAACATCATTACAGCTCAGGCTTGGGAGGTATTCCACACCTCTCTCGCTTGAAAATTACTATGTCTTGACTTTAATTTGAAATGAAAGCTTCATCAAGCTTCCGCTGTAAACACTGGGTTTATCATCAACCAAGACAGATACTTTAAGAGCTTATCAATAAACTAGATTAAATTTCTATTGTCCTATTGGTAGTCCTGTTGTATTAGTTGAAACCAGAGAAGGCAAAAGATGCTTGAAAGTTATTCTGGCTCTTACCTCAGATCCTCTTCATTGGTTTATAGGCTGACTTTAACCTCCGCTCACGCATTACCAGTCTGCTGCTTTTTTCACTAGATTCAATTTGTAGCCCTAGTTTATCTTTAGAATGCTTTGATGCCCTTTATGTTCAAGTCTTAAAACTTGCCTGCTCAGTTTTCATGGTGTAATTATTCTGAAAGCATTCCTTGATAGCTTTATATGATGATTGTGTAAAAACCCTGTAAACTCTCCGTTAGAAACTTCTCTTCGGATTATTTCAGTCAGTATCTCTGCACTGTTCCTACCAGCACCAGAGACTATATCATTGTTCAGAAAGTATGAATTTTGCTTTCTGTTCTGGCTTGTTTGTAATGCTCTGTAGCTGCTACAGCCAGTTTTCCTTAAGATGCAACTAGTATGAAGTCCTCTCCTGCCATTAATAGGAGGTACGGATGGCGTAGTTGCCATCCCGAGATTATCCAGAAGTTAACTGTAGAAGAAATCATTTTTTTGTATACCTTTACCAAAAACATCCAGAAGTGTGTCAAACACAGAAATAGATGGCTGGGAACAGAACATTAAAACTGCAGCAGTTATTGACTAGAATTTGTTTTCAGGCTGTAGCTCTCATTTTGAAGTAGCGTGACACTGAATTTGAACTTTGAATTTTGAATGCTTGACTAACCAGCACTAGCGAAAGCAGATTAATGGCATTTTTTGAATGGTCGCATATCAAGCTTGCTACTAGACAGAGAAATTTGAAACTCCATGCAGAGGAAAGGAGGATGAAGTACTTTGAAGATAATTTAAAGTAGACCAGAATGCATACTTGTATATCCAAAATGAATACTTATTAATCTCCATGTAGAAATGTATATCCCTCTCAGCTCCTTCTCCTTATTTTTTCCCTTTCTTTTTCTTTGGCAGTCACACTTGTTTGCACTTCTGTTAGTGGAACATAAGCAACAATCGCAGGCTGCCGCATGGCCAGCTTTCCTAAGTATACACTTGTTTTCTGAGGACGTACCACAACCTCAACAATGATTTGCAAATTCTTTAACTCAAGAACACTGATAAAAGCCAGCTTTCTAGTTGTAGAGATGGAGGGGGAGTAAATTAGATGCTTCATATTATCAATTTAGTCACAGTAACCATATACAGTTTTGTAATTGGATTCTGAAAACGTAAATCAGCTCCTCTTTCTATAGCTAAATAAGGAAGAATTGTCTTTGCTCACACTTCCCTGAAGTTAGAATTAGGTTTCAGTAATGATCAGCAGTGTCCTGGTCTAGGAAGGAAGATCATATGCTGATCATCAAGTTGCCAACCCTCAGCAAAGGCATCAGATCACAGTAATTGAGGCCTCTAAACTTGTTTCAGGCAACTATGTAGATTTTGTGCAATGTCAAAAAATGCTTTTATTTCAATTATTTTTTTTTTGTCTCCCAGTCTCAGAATCAAATTTAAAGAGAACTTACAAATTTGTGAATGTACATCAGCCTGCAAGTAGGCTGGGTCTCTGAATCCTCCTGATAGTGTACAAAGTCTATGTCTCCATTTCTTTTTCCAGAAATAATTACGGCCTTACATTTTGTGTCTTAAGGTGGAAAGTGTATGGAGAAACGTCTGTTTTGGAATCATCACAAAATATAACATATATCACAGTTAACAGCACTCTTGATTTCTGAGGATAGAACAAACATACCAATCTGGAATATGCTGAATACAGTAGTAATAATAATAAAAATCCTATTTTCTCCTCTGGTAGGAGAAAAGATTTGCCACTTACGCTTAAAATTGCTTTTCTCACTTAGTAAGGATCGCATCATACCACTCCTGATGGTATTAAACTATTTAGAGCTCCCATGACCTATTCAACATTACTGCCTTAATTGTATTCTCAAGCCAGTAACTTGCATCAGCGTTTTATTCATTGAACAACCTTGTTTGGGAGGCTGTTTGTTTCATAACGAGTTCGGATTTGGAAACGTCGTATAATGAAAACACAGTTGCAATACCCATGTTGCACCTGTCAGATGACTCATTTTAGTACGATGCGCTTCGACATCTGAGTATCGTTACACACAGCACAAGAGGTTTCTTTTATATGTCCTGAAACCTTTGCATTTCATTTCAGAATCCTTTTATATAAAATGTACGTTAGTATTTTGCCTCTGAGATTTCTCTGATGTGTGGTCATACTCTGTGATGGAAATACTGTGAAAATGGGTTTATTGTACCCTTTGTATCCCTAGATCTAGAATGGCTGCGTGCTTTCTGCCTTCAGTGAGTCTTCAATTATTTCTTCTTAAGATAACAATGTTTTACTTTGTTCTTTATGTACCTCTTGTTTTACATTCCAGGTGATCAATTAACATTCTGTTAAATTGCATCTTTCCAGCTTTGGTCTGGAGTAATTTACTGATGCTTAATCTACATCATCATCATTCTGGGCACCTAACTGAGAAACTTGAGTACAAATAAAAGGAACCTAGAAGTTTCTCAGTAGGATGTGTGTGATGAACTGCTTGAGAAAACTTGCTGCATTTTCTGGATGCCTCAGTGTAAGGCAATTTGTTAGGTATGAAATATGGATTTTAGAAATTAATCAATACACCAGCTAAAAAAACCTTCCGTGTATCTCATAATAAATGGGAGAACAGTTAGATTCTCAACTGAGCAATACTTTTAAATTCAAATTCTCTTTTTACAGAGTAATTGAACTGACACATTTCCTATTTCAAACTGTTTCAAATGTTGAAGTCTACGATCTGCTGCTTGCCCTCTAAAGACTTATCATAAAAACCATCATCAGTCTGTTCTTGGCATAAATGCAGTTAACATATTCATCTCAATCATGTGCATTAGTTCTAAAAGCAGTGAGTGTTGTGAAAAAAAACAAGTTCAGCTTGACTTAGTATTACTCTGCTGTTCATACAGTACTCAAGAAACATCTTCTAATCAACGTTTTATTGACAGGTAAATTTGCAAAGAAAAGCTTTCCCAATAAATACTTCTAGCTTAAAAATACCTCAGCCATTAGTAAAAACTATTAGTCTACTACATCTTCACTTGAGCAAGAAGCTGTAAAGTAGAAAAGATATTACTTGGTGTCATTAAAATGAACAACTTAAGTACGGTATCTCTACAGCAAACAAGTTGTAACCAAGTCTAACATAAATGGGTATGTCAGTACTGCAAGGGCATGATCTACTGTGTAAAATGTGAGTTCAAATAAAGTATCTTCCAGAGGATGCTTATTCACTTATGCAGTATTTCATGATGGGAGTAACAGGCTAAAAGTAACTGAATAAATCGGGACTAACCCTATCTAGCACAGTTAACTACTAACCAGTCAGGAGGTTGCTTGACTCTCTATGAGGTTTACTCTCTTCTCTGTCACAATGAGTCATCCAAGTGAAGTGTGACAGAGACTGTCCTTACTCCCCTAACCTCATCTAGTAATGAAGTTACAATGAAGTTGTTTAGAAAACATCACACGTGGTATTCTCAATACGAACCCCTGTGTTTGATATCACACAGCTTACTGCCAAGTTCCAAGCTTTTTAAACATTTGTAAAAGGATATTTACAAAACTGAGCTGATTCAGGTCAAACAGTGTCAAAACTGGATATCGTGAGGAGCTTTACTGACAACTGGTCACCGGTTCTCAAACTGTATCTGTTGAAAACATTTAATTGACAAACACACTAATAAATTCCCATTCTACTATAATTTTTCATTCATACTAGGATTTTTTAATTAAAGGCTGCCATGTAAATTAGCTACTCAGTTTTAGACAAAACCTTACCTTAACAAAAATGTTTCATTTCAAAAGGACGTAATGACATTAGCAATGTCTTGCCTAAGTGTGATACTACTGAGTATATTGTTGCCTATTCATCTGCAGAGGAAGGTGTCATGTTCTGTATAACTTCATTTTCTTGCAAATAGACTAAGTAGTGTCTGAGAATACAGCTGTGATGCATGGCACACAAACCCCATGTTTAATGTACTCTATGTTTTTATAGAAAAATAACAAATGCCCCTTTCCCTTACCTATATGTTTTTTTACTTCAGTAAGTCATGGCTTTATTTTATTGACAGTTAAATATATGGGGCCTTAATTACATATTCCCTCAGGTTCATTGAGACTGTGAGGTTTTACTTGCAAAGTAGATGTGACTACGAGATGAAGATCCCTTTTGTAGGACCCTTACAATACGATAACAATATTCTTGCTTCTGGTTTTAAAGAATATTCCATCTTTCTTCAAAAGTGACTTTACAGGAAGAATCCTAAAGATATAATTCTTTTGTTATTCTAAATGCATATTCTTTGCCATTACAGTTCTATTTTTAAAGGCAGAGAATTCTTGCTTATGTCGACCTGAATTATATTCGGGGACCTCTATTTGACTACAGAATCATTAACTCTGAAAAACCTTTTTAGTCTTAGTCCAGTTATTTCCTTCGTTCCACAAGATATGAAGTCAGATTTCCTAGTTATTTTTAATTTTTTGTCATAATGTGTAAAGGTATACTACGTAGCGTACGAAGAACGGGAAAATAAACATTAATTAATGTCATAAGAGCTGCCTCTATTCCATAGTTTTTCCCCTAGAACAGAAAAGTCCTAGCTAAGGCTGAATTTTATGAGCCCAGTTAAATGCTGATTATTCTTCTCCTGGTACCCAAGGCATCAACAGCACACTCATCTGGCTCTCTAAGCACCATTAAGTCAAGTCCCTATTGCTACTATGGAGTGTTACTAGTGCACATAATTATATCTGCTCTGTGTTTATCAGCGGGGTTCCCTCTCAGAATGGCTGTGTTCAAAAGTGATGTTTCCTGTGGGCTACCTAGTGAAGATACCGTACTGCGTCAGTAGAGCTCCTCTCCATCTGTTACAGGGTGCTCTTAACTACATATCTTGTTTCACTCTGGAGAGGTTCTGTATTTTAGTTCACGTGCCATTTAGAAATGTAATATTGCAAGCAGCAAGACATAAACCATTGACTTTGAGCTGAGCAGCAGAGTAATAAAGAGGCTGATGCTATGTGGTGGTATGTAAATATTCACAAAGCAAAAAATGAATTTAATTGCTCAACTTGACTGTCAGCTTCTTTTCTGACTGAAATAATAAATAAAATTTCCTTCCTGTGAGAAGCTGTGAATGTTTTGCTCAAAAAACCCCCAGCTAATACATGTACTTGTTCTGCTTTGATACTGTCCTGATTTAGAAATCTCATTGACCTTTGGCACTTCCTTCATTTCAACTAAGCTCTAAGAATCCGGATCACAGTTTTTTGAAGCTGGTGTTTATTTCACTCTGGTAAGTTTGAGGTGTGTTATACGTGTATGGTATTGAGCTGTGAGGTGGAGAGGCAAGAGAATGGAAGCGCTCTAGCCTCTGAGTGTGACGGGAAACATTTGACTTTTCTTGTAACAAAATTCATTCTTTCAGATTCATTTATTACTGTATCTGTTACTCTTTTCTCAAAAGGCCAAAGCAGAAGAGGTGCTGTGCCAAGCTAGAGCAGCAAGACATGTTTTGGCCACAGGCTAAGAGAGGTGCAAGACATGACAGCTCTTCAGAGCACCAAAGCTAGTTTACATGACATCTCTTGAGAACCAAGATAATAGCTAGCCTCTAACAGCAATATTATAGCATAATAATTATTCCTAATTATATTGGTTGAATGACCTGATAAAGTACCAAGACTTTAGCAGCAATTTAATTCAATAATGCATTTCACTGTCCATATAGGTTTATGTAGAACAGTTTCTTCTAGATTTAATCACGGCCCAAATTTTGGGTACTCCCTGTGGGCGATAGGAAGTTGACATCAGCAGCTGCCGTTAGTTAATTTTCAAGATGGGTTGAAAACTATATTTGTATTGAACGTTGTAAGTATAAAGTTGATCTCTGTTGGCTACCCATGAAATAAATGGCAAGGCTTCATTACAGAATTTGCTGTGCCTTGCAGATTTTCCACTTGATAAACATTAGTCAAGATCAAGTCAATGAAGTTTCTAACTATGTAGAACAAACACTCCTGCTTCTAGTTTAGAGAACTCTTTAGGAAAAAAACAACCAACCAACATATCAGCCCATCAGTCTAATAGCATATTTTTTTTTAAGTTTAGATCCTATTTAAATTATATTTTTATTCCCCAAAATTTGTTTTTACAACACTAACCAATTGTGAAGTACAAACCACATGCTCATGAGACTTTCCCTGAAGACCATTGCTCTTCATTTTCAGTTAGCAGGTCTAACAAATAAAACCACTGCTATTGGAAGTGTACAGACAGGGGCCTAGAGGTGCTTCAGCATGTGTTAAAGTCAGAATCAGATGTAAAATCCGAGAGATGTAATGTGCAGATCTCTGTTTTGAGTTCATTCCCCTTTTACCAGCAGCTACAATATCAGTTGATAAGCAGTGCATGTAATTGGTCTTATAAATTAGTGATATCGGTTGACCCAGCTCTCATCTCACTCCCTGTAAATGTAACTGCCGTCCTCGGTCATGATACAGGGAATGCCACTGATTTGTGCTCCCTGCTACCACTCAACAACTATTCCTGGCTTCCAGCACATTAAACTTGCTTGCCTGCAATGATTTAGTAAGTGGAAATAAATGTTATGATATGTGAGATGGCTGGAAAGCTAAGGCTCCTGTGAACAATTACGTTATGCTTTATGCCTAAAATAGTTGCATAGTCACTGCAGTGTCTACAAAGCTAGCTCTAGGTAAAAATGATTGGAAGACCAGGAGTGTTTTTCATTTAAACTGGATTATATAAATAAGACTGAAACCATAACAGTTCACAGGACAGAGGAATGATCTCCCTTAGAGAGGATCTTCCCTGCAGTTCAATGTATGAGCATGCAGGTTGGCACATTAAATCTACAAAAAAAACCCAAACCATGGAAGAAGTTATCCAGTGTTTTTACCAGTTAAAGTCTATTCTATGAGTCAATGTTTTTAAGTTTACAAGAGAATTATAGATTTTTCATCTCAGAATTGTACATTTTTCTTCCTAGTATTCGGTTCCAAGAAGCTTATTCTTCTTTTTAATGTCCAAGTGACATAACAGAACAATGATTTCCTGTTTATATAGTACTTGATGCACAACAGTGTATGTGTATTTTCTAATTTTAATATTCTAGTGTGCCATATAGCACAATGCAATTCCAAAATATGATCAGGAGTTCTTCATGTAAATTTAACGTTAATTTCACTTTTAAATAAAGATGCCATTTGGATACGAAATCCACCTGGCTTTAACTTATATCTGGATGTAGAAACAATTACTAAAGATGTACTTAGAGCCAGCAGAGACAGGCCAGAGCTAACCAGTCAGTAAGCTGGCAGAGTTGGTTTGGTTTTTTTTTTGTTTGGGGTTTTGATTTTTTTTTTTTTTTAATTT
>WAAB01020690.1:69023-83332 GCA_013389865.1 Piaya cayana | reverse complement strand
GGCCCAAATTTTGGGTACTCCCTGTGGGCGATAGGAAGTTGACATCAGCAGCTGCCGTTAGTTAATTTTCAAGATGGGTTGAAAACTATATTTGTATTGAACGTTGTGAGTATAAAGTTGATCTCTGTTGGCTATCCATGAAATAAATGGCAAGGCTTCATTACAGAATTTGCTGTGCCTTGCAGATTTTCCACTTGATAAACATTAGTCAAGATCAAGTCAATGAAGTTTCTAACTATGTAGAACAAACACTCCTGCTTCTAGTTTAGAGAACTCTTTAGGAAAAAAACAACCAACCAACATATCAGCCCATCAGTCTAATAGCATATTTTTTTTTAAGTTTAGATCCTATTTAAATTATATTTTTATTCCCCAAAATTTGTTTTTACAACACTAACCAATTGTGAAGTACAAACCACATGCTCATGAGACTTTCCCTGAAGACCATTGCTCTTCATTTTCAGTTAGCAGGTCTAACAAATAAAACCACTGCTATTGGAAGTGTACAGACAGGGGCCTAGAGGTGCTTCAGCATGTGTTAAAGTCAGAATCAGATGTAAAATCCGAGAGATGTAATGTGCAGATCTCTGTTTTGAGTTCATTCCCCTTTTACCAGCAGCTACAATATCAGTTGATAAGCAGTGCATGTAATTGGTCTTATAAATTAGTGATATCGGTTGACCCAGCTCTCATCTCACTCCCTGTAAATGTAACTGCCGTCCTCGGTCATGATACAGGGAATGCCACTGATTTGTGCTCCCTGCTACCACTCAACAACTATTCCTGGCTTCCAGCACATTAAACTTGCTTGCCTGCAATGATTTAGTAAGTGGAAATAAATGTTATGATATGTGAGATGGCTGGAAAGCTAAGGCTCCTGTGAACAATTACGTTATGCTTTATGCCTAAAATAGTTGCATAGTCACTGCAGTGTCTACAAAGCTAGCTCTAGGTAAAAATGATTGGAAGACCAGGAGTGTTTTTCATTTAAACTGGATTATATAAATAAGACTGAAACCATAACAGTTCACAGGACAGAGGAATGATCTCCCTTAGAGAGGGTCTTCCCTGCAGTTCAATGTATAAGCATGCAGGTTGGTGCATTAAATCTACGAAAAAAAAAAACATGGAAGAAGTTATCCAGTGTTTTTACCAGTTAAAGTCTATTCTATGAGTCAATGTTTTTAAGTTTACAAGAGAATTATAGATTTTTCATCTCAGAATTGTACATTTTTCTTCCTAGTATTCGGTTCCAAGAAGCTTATTCTTCTTTTTAATGTCCAAGTGACATAACAGAACAATGATTTCCTGTTTATATAGTACTTGATGCACAACAGTGTATGTGTATTTTCTAATTTTAATATTCTAGTGTGCCATATAGCACAATGCAATTCCAAAATATGATCAGGAGTTCTTCATGTAAATTTAACGTTAATTTCACTTTTAAATAAAGATGCCATTTGGATACGAAATCCACCTGGCTTTAACTTATATCTGGATGTAGAAACAATTACTAAAGATGTACTTAGAGCCAGCAGAGACAGGCCAGAGCTAAATAGTCAGTAAGCTGGCAGAAGCACACTTAATTCTGTTTTACATACAGGTCTGTTCACAGTATTGTGGAGTTTAATGAGTTCAAGCTTTTCCTAACTTTCAGGAAAGGCTTATTTAATGAAACAAAAGTGAAAACATTAATCTAGGTGGGGGTTTTTTTGGTTTTTTGTTTGTTTGTTTGGTTGGTTGGTTTTTAATAAAAGATTTGTGGCTTAGTTTTTAAGAGTTTTGAGCTTAGTAAAATAACTGAAGTACTGAAGGGGAAGGAATACTGTTGACTGTCAGTAATGCAGAATTCCACAAATACTGCTTACATTTTGAGACGCTGTCAATATCAGAGTATATTTTTTTAACAGTGCCTGTCCCCAGATAAGATAATATGGAGTAAAAATACTGAACGAGTGCCAGAAGATGATGCACAACATGCAAGTGAAATTGAAATGAAATCCACTTTATGATTCTTCTTTCAGTTGTCTATTAAACCTTGATACTGCTAAGAATGAGAATCTGATTTTTAGTAAAATGAGCAAGTAAAAAAGGGACAGTTGCTTTGCCTCAAGGCACCTTTGAAGAATAATGTGAATCTAACAGAGAATTTTTGTTGGCAATATTTCATAATATTTTCATTTTAAATTTGTCATGTTTGGGAAGGAAAACTAAGCACATTTCCCATCCAGCACCTAGCACCAGTTTTAACTAGACTTGTGTTACTGCATAGTCTCAGTCTCTAGATTGAACATGATATAAATCAATAGTGGTGAGGAAGAAAAAGTGGAGGTACAGAGATGGATTTCCCTAGCCCTCTTATTTTGCAATGGTAGCTTTGACTGCAACAGCTGGCTTGAATAATCTGCCTAAGGAAGTAAATATACCCCAGACCACAAGGCTTTGCAGCAGGTATCTTACTACTGTACCTAGAGAAGAGCTAAATATTGCAGAATGTACAGCCAGATTTCTTAATATGGACTTAATAAGGCATCCACTTCAGCATTGTCACAGCCTTCCTGCGCATATTGACAAATGTGAAATAAACACTCAGTCCCTCCATCTGTTTTACTGACAACAAAGGCAAACCCCAAAAGCATTTACGTGTTATTTCCATGTGTCAGAAGTCATTTCTTCCATGGCTGAAATTGTAGACTTCTTTTCTCTGTCAGCAGTAATGAGCATCTCCACAGTTAACTTGAAAAGTGCAGAATGACTTAGACTAAGAGGTACAAGCTCTCTTCTATCTAGAACCGTAGCACCTGCTTTCTGAAAACAAGTGAGAACTACCCCTAATTGATTAGAGGTTTGTTGCTTTAGTGAAGTTAAAAAACCTTCTATGAAGATTTCAATGCTACATAAATTTGCATACCGTTTCTTTCACTCTGTTATTTGAATGTGTTTTAATATTATTGTAAAGATGCTATGATTAAAGATTACTATATGCATAATTTTATTGCTCTTGGAAGAAAGACATGCTAATTTCCACAGATTCCATTAATTTGTTTTATTGGTGCTTATCTGCATTATAAATCAATTAAACTTATCAAATAGTGCTAAGCCATCAACTATTGTAACTCAATTACTCTACTGCAACGTTGCAGTAGCTGCTGACCTGTAAATTTCTAAATTGAACACGTGAGTGTAGATAGAGACTTAAATAAGCAAAACATTAATTTGATTTATAAATGGGGTTTATACACTTAGCTGTTTGGAGCATGCACAGACACTTTCCAAAAGGAAAGGGTTATAACTTTGAACAAATACAACAGTTACCTGAGGACAGGTTTTTAAATTAATGACATATGTTCTTCCAGTTTGTTCTTTTATCTTGATCTCAGTTTGGCTGCTAAATTGCTTTAGAATTGACAGGAATATACCTCTTGGAATTTGGTGGGGTTCATTTATTTTGCAGCGTGTTGGAGTACCCAGTCTTCATACTAGTGCAGCAAACTCCGAATCAACAAGAGTGGTTGTTTGTAATGCTGTAGTCTTGAAACTTACAGAGTGTTATGGAAGTGGTAACATAGGTCTAAAATGATACCTCTATAATCTTAGAAAGTTCTCTAATTTGAGTGGGTTTTGCAAGGGGAAGTTCATTTAAGTATGTGGTCATAGATTCAGTGTTTTCAAGAAATGTGATGGTAAAGGGAATGGTAAATTGAGGAATACTTATGCCCGCTACAGGGGGCGATGTTGCTTTAAAATTCTGTAACCCTCCAGGTGATGCTTTGAACCCAGTTACTGGAGAGCAGCTTGATCTTCAAGTGGGTCTGCACCATTCTGAGCAGGAAGCTGAGGAAATGGCTTCTACTACTTGGAGAGGAGCTTCTGTATCTGAAACTTCAAGGTAGAATTCCTATTTCTAACTTATTTTCTCGCATTCAGTGGACTTAAGCTTCAGTTCTGACTGCAGGATTTTGAGGACTCTGTAGATTATCTGTTAGAGATTAAAGTAGTTTTCAATAATGCCTTGGTTTTGCTGCATGGTGGTTAGTGAGTGTACAGCTGCTTTGGCAAAGGCAATGCTGTTAAACAAGAAAGTCCTTCAAAGTCCTTGAGAGCTTCAGTGAAATGTATTCTCCATCTCTTAAAATGCAACTCCTAACATGTGGTTCTTAAGAGTGACATAGGGTAAGTAATCCCTAGCCCAGTGTAATGCCACATGCTATTTCCTGATGAGGTCTGAGGAGGGTCAGGTGCAGGATGTTTTAAAGTTAATAAACCCTTTGGATGGGGAGATGTAGCACCTCTGCTCTGCTGCGAAAGTCACATCTCTTACCCTTGCAAATTTAGCCTCTTGTTGGCTTTACATGACCAAAGGAAAATATCTCCCCTGTTGTAAAAGTCATCTTAGAATATAAACCTAGAAGATGATAAAACAGAATTTGACTGTTACCCTTTGAACTTACAAGTACTGCAGGTATATTTTTCTATGAAAATGCACTTGGGATCAGACTGAGTCTTGAACTTAGAGTGGAAAGGGCTGTGAAGTTGAAAGGATGGAATGTTTGTTGTTTCTTATTTGTATTAAGCAAGTTGCGTTTGGAAACTGAGAGCTACAGAAATATGCAGCATATTTGCGAACATAATAGCTCATTTTAGACAGAAGGCTGAATACCGCAGGATGGCAGGATCAGGGTGACCTGCCAACTGGAATGGGAACTGATCAGAGAAACCTAAAAATCCATTGCTAGCTTTGCCAGACCTGTATCTTTTATATTTGAAAGCTCTATGCTGCGGTGTGTGGCTGAAGTATATTTTGTTTGACAGAAGGAACAGGATAAATAAAGTTTACTGTGCTGAAAAGCAACTTTTATTATGCAGTGTAAATAGGTAACTCGCAACAAGAGCGAGGGAAAATGCAGTGAGGATTTGAAGTTGGAATTTGATTCAGAGGCTTACAATACCTGATAGCTTATTTCTTAACTCTGCTCCTGAGAGACTGGTGATTTTTCTCACTCAGAAAAAAAGATACTTCCTGTTTTTTTTTTCATGCAAATAAATATAAAGTGCTCTCATTAATTTTAATGACTTTTGCAGAAGCCAGAGATTCATTTCGTGTGGGTTTTTATTTTTACCTTCAGAACCCATGAGTTCCAAGGGTGTGGAATTTTAAATGAATGGAGAGAGAGGAAGTTTAAACTTTATTCTTCCCCCCCCCCCATTTTTGTTTTCCTTCTCTTTGGTATTGCAGTAATTAAAAAAAAATCTGCTTGCTTTGATCACCACTTTTTTATTTTTACAGATGATTTATATGTTGCAGGAAGTGCATCTTTTGTTGCAGAAATGTGTGTGTGTGTTCCTCTTTCTCTCCTGTCTAGCATTGCTCTCGCATCATCAAAAGGATCAGTTCTCTTAGTACGTAGCTTTGGAGGTGATGAGATACAAATAGGAAAATACACAGTGGCATTGGTATAGGTTTGATACACAAAAATCTTCCTAATGAATACTGACTCACTCCTGGTGTCCAGAATGTTGGTTTTAAGTGTGATTCATAGATGCTACTTCAGCTTTCTTCATTCTCATGCAACACTACAAACCAGGAGAAGCTGAGAAGTCCAAGCGCTAATTTGCGTGATTTGAGGATTTACAACATGGTGCTACTGAGTGAATTAAAGCACTATCTGAATTGTATTCATTAGTTTACTCTTACATGATATAAATCTCCCAGCCTTATTAGCGAAAGGAGCTTTGGCCAGAAATGCTTCTGGCAGTAAATTGTGCTTTACATTAATGTGGTGAATATTGTTAACTGTTTAAAGAGTGCACATTTATTATATATAATGTGTTCATTTTAATGGCTGCTATCTAGTATATTGAAGAGATTAACTGTGTGTATGTATGTGAGGGTAAACTTGACCTCTGCTAGGTCTACTAGGCAGAATAAAGAGTGAACAAGTGACACTTGTTTTAGGCTTGTTTCCATCACCCAAGATTTTGCTACTAGATTTCTTCATCTTCATATTGGGAGACCCGTGTTTTTGTTCTGTTTTCAGATCTAGGTAGCTGATCTTAAGCACATGGTTTATTGGTAATTTCCTCAAGTTTTTTGGTAATTTTCATGGTAGTGTTTCAGACAGGGTTTGTCTTATGAAATTAGTACACATTAATTTAAATTTTCTTTTCCTGAGGGTCAGTGGTTCCTGGTTTTGCTTTCTCATCCAAACTAAGAATCTTGAAGGTAGTTTGGTAGCTCTTGCTAAAAGGACTAACTGCTCTTTTGTACTTGGGATGGGCCTTTGACAGAAAACAAAACAAAGTCATTAAAGGATTGAAAATGCTGGGAGGGGCTGCAGTTTAGCAGATGCTCATTCTGGCTCTTAGTGCAGTATTGTAGCTGTTGCAGTTGCATAAAGAGAAGTTAAGAGACCTTTTCAGGATGTGGCATCAGTAATATCTACGGCTTTACATGGAATGGAATTTCTGTGAGGGATAATTGTTTTTAAGGTGACAGCAGCAAAAGCTCAAACCTTTATCATTGCTGAGCAGGATGAAATGCTTAAGGGCTTGAATCATATACTTTGGAGTAATGTAAGGTTTCTGAGAGTTTCTCTGCTAAGAATGTACTATAGGTAGAATACAGTATTTTGCTTGTAACTCTAACCGTGTTTTACCTTTTCCCCTGCAAACTGGCAATTAATGTTTCAACATTTTGTTAGTATATTCGATTAATATTTTATCATATCGTAGCCTGTAGATACTGATGTTAAAAAACTGATGGATTTTCAAGACAAAACATTGCAAGGTGACATTCAAGACAAGAACTTTTATCTGGATAAAAACTCCCCAGTTGCTGGAGTCAGTCTCCAATGTGCTGAGGTTTCATAGGTCCTGGTACAAATCAAAGGGGAAATTCTATTTGTAACTTCTCTGCAGTGGTTATTTGTGACCAAGGAGAGATCTGGCATGAAGGACAAGAAGACCTAGCAGCTGAAAGGCTTAAGCTGGCTGATGTCTCCCGTAAGTTGTTCTCTAGCAAACTGGCATTTCCATGCTTACATACAGCACAGGTTAAGACAATGCATTAAACTCTGAAAAGGTCTTTTAAGAATCTATACACCTTTTTTCAAGTTCATGAGGGGGAGCGTGTCATTCAGCACTTAACTGTATGTGAATTATAGTTAAGTTTCCTAGTATTAGTATTTCTAATTGTTCTGTATGTTGCTAAATCCAGTTAGATTCAATCTATCAAATGCAATTTAAAAAAAAACCAAGAACAGCCCAAGACTCAGAAGAAACACAACACTGATTTACTTCTCTACTTTGTGAATACATTTCCCAGAATTTTATCTTTTTTTTTCCTTGCCTGTATTTATACTTCTGCATGGAATAATTTATTTTTTATCTATCATCTGAGTGCTTTATAAAGAATATTTTTTTTATCTCTAGGAATAAAGAGGGTTTATTTTGCCTTTTCAATCTCTGGAGAGATAAGGGAAATCAAAACAAACAGTGCACTTAGAGGAGGAGAAATGGTGAAAGGAGGAGGAACTGATACTTTCCAGTTATTGTCATATAAAGCAGCAGTGTTCTGATGCTGATTTTGCTAGAAAAAAAGAATGTTTTGTGTTCAGTCACACACTGTTTAGTATCCATTTTTCTATGGGATGTGTTTGGGGGTGCCATTCTTTGTCTGCCTTGTGACTATTTTTTATTTGAATTATTTTTTTCTGCCAGTTTTCCCCTTGCTGTTCAGGGTGCAGTGAAGCAGGGAGAAACGCAGGCTACTTGGCATTCGGGCAGTGAGGTTATCATGGCTGGGATGAAAGCCACAAAACACAGTGGCAAACTGCTTACTCAGCAGATGATCATGAAGGGAAAAGAGCAAGTTTGTGTTTGGCTTCCCGTTTCATGTCCAGGGGACCATCCTTGTGGCTGGTTAGGCAGGGATTTGGCACTTAATGCAACAGCTGCAGGGGAAAAGGGCAGGTGTGGGACAGTGGTGGTGATGTAGTGTAGGACACAAGTCTCTTCCATCAGCTAGCTTGAACTTCACAGGCACATTGGACTCAATGATCCCATGGGTCTTTTCCAACCTGCTGATTCTATGATCAGAGATCTTGAATTGGATGAGATTCTCAGTGGGTGAAGCTGTTGTCCAGCTCTCTGTTCACAAGGCATGTGAGGTAATTTACTTGGAGACTGGGATTGGAAGCAGTGACGGCCTCGTCTGTGGGAGGTGTGCTCTGTTCTGGTTACCGAGCTGCTAAATGCTAGAGCTATGGGGTGATATAAGCAAACTGCACAAGTGTTAGAAAGAATAAACAGGAGATAATTGGTTTTTCTTGGAAGCTGTGCAGGACTCTGGCTCTTACTCCTGCTCTACTTGGTAGGAGAGATGCCAAAAAGACTCACTTAAGTGGGTGGAGGATTGGGTGGAATATCTGCTCTATGTAGAGTTGCAGAGCTGTAATCTAATTGGTAATAAGAATGACCTGGTGAAATAAATTGCATGCCTGGAGCACTACAATGGATTGATGCAAGGATTCTAGGAAGATAAAGCAGAGGGGCGGTGCAGTTACTGCAGTGGAACAGCTCAGGTGCACAGAGCTTTGCTGTGGGACGGGCCATGTGAGCTCTTAGGCCAGAATCAATTAGAGAGGGGGCCAGCAAGAGGGATGCAATGTCAAACACCACCTGCAGGCTGTCTAGTCAAGAAGAGGAAGTGGAGGAAGCTTTTTTGTTATTTCTGACAGCTGGAAGATGTTTCATGATCATTGACTCTGCTTGTTTTCATGAGGGAGTTAATTACTGACCTCAGCTGGAAGGGCAATGTCGTGGAGCACAGGCAATTCGGAAGCTTTCTTGAATGTACTGAGGTTATGTTTTGTTGTAGGGATTGGACAATCTGCCTCGAGGAGGTGCTCTGTGGTGAGGAAAGCTCTGATTATGTTCAAGGAAGACAAGTCTCTCAATGAGGGTTAGATAAATATTAGGGCAGAGGCTGAGGAACCTTAAGAAAAGTTAGGCTTCAGAACTCCTTGCTTGAGATCTGAGCTGCTTTTCTAAAGATATGGTCAGACTTTCTGAAGGAATTTCTTTCCCTATAAATTTTCAGATTTGGTTAAACCCAAGGAAGCAGTAAAAGTTAATCTGTACTATGAAATATCATGAAATTTCTCACCTTGAACAGCTTGCTGATCCGCTGTAATCATGGTGGAGCTGGGATTCATTTCAGCTTCAGACCTGGTTGAATTGATTCATACTCTCTGGTTATGAACTTCAGCAGTCTTGAAATTATTTTGAGTTTTGTAGCTGAGAATGATCAATGGCTCATCTGAAGCTCACCTTATTTTATGTTGTAACACACTTACTTTTGTAAGACGTGGACCTGACGACAGGTTCAGTAGCAAATCTGCAGAATTTGTGACTTTTGGGTTAGAGCTGCAAGGCCTGTGCTGCAACGCGAGGGCTTTGTTTAAAAACCTGCACACCATAAGACCTGGGGTTTCAGTGCATGCTCAATTGCACGTATGCCAGCTTATATTTTGAAGAGCGACAATTTACAAATTTGAGGATAGTGGAACTGTTTTGTTTAGCAATGGAAAGAAAAAGATTAATTTCTTCCTCAATGAAACAAACCTTGGCACTGCTAGCTTTGTAGCTAGGTTATCCTCCTCAGATGTGACTGACTCCTACAGAGCAGGAAAATGCACCTGGAGTTCCCAACTGGTAATTTCATGCCTACGGCGTGTATATGTAGGAGTTAAAGTTCCAGTCTGTTCTGCTAGAAAATACCTTCTCTTTTTGCACATGATTAAACTAGCCAGGAACAAAAAGTCGGATTTCCTCCCACTCTTGAGTTTGTTAACAGCTGTGAGTGTCCCTGCTTGCTGTCATTTCAGCCAGTTCTATCCTGTCCTTGAGAATTGTTGGTTTGGTTTTTTTTTTTGAGAATGTTCACTAATAAAGTCCCAGGGACCTCTTGCAACATTTCACCTGAAACGTATGAAATTACACTTGATTTTGGTCTGAGTTGTACCAATACGTACCAGAGACCGAGAAACTACTGCCTAAAGCAAGAAAACCAAGCAATCCCAAACCCAATGCTCAGACAAACTGTGCTCATCCTGATTATATTTTCTTCTGTATTTTTTTATGCTCAGATCTCTTTGTTATTCTCTATTACAGTGCTCTGTATTTTTTGTTTCTGTTCTTAGTATTAAAACATTTTTTTAAGGATTGCCTGTACTTATTATTCCTCAACTATTTGGATTCTTACTCTTTGTTTGGATGTGGATTTTATGAATATTTCAATTATACAATCGCATAATACCAGACCCAGTATGGCAATAGTCACCAGTGGACAGAACTGTGTTGCTTTGGATACAGACTCTCCTGTCTTCTTTTCCCTTTTATATTACCTCTTTAAATGAGATCTTGCCTTTTAGAGGATGAATGTGGTAAAATGTTTCTTTGTATATTCCCCCAGTTGTTAATAAAATAAATAAGATCAGGGTAGTGAGTGTATTTCTCAGTGAAGAATCATCTGTTGTTTTACGATAATTATTCTGCTGTCTTAGTTGGAGTGTGGTTTTGGTTTTAATACTGCATCAGACCACGCTTAGATCCACCTTCTCTGGCTTTTACCTGTCTTTCAATAAAGCCAGGCTAGGGTGTGGTTATCATGAGGATATACTTCTGAAATAATGTAAGAAATGAGTTCTCAACAGAAGTTGGAAATGCGGAAGATTTATGGCTTTCTACAACACTCATTAGGCATACACATCAATGTATAACATCCCATAAATTGTATTACATGCTGAAAAAAACCCCATAAATTGTCATTTTTAGTGTGAGTTATGACCATTAGAGACTTTTATTCCCTGCTGCTAGTGTGTTTCTATGGCTTCCTCACCAATTCCCTGACTAATGATTTCAGGGACTGCAGGAAGGAGACCGAGAGATACAGTGGCTGATTAGGTAGCACAATTGCCTTAAAGCTGTTAAGTCAGAGGTTAAACTACTTTACAGAGAAAATATGATCTACTCGCCTGGTAACATCCTTAACATTGAGCATTTCCAAATATCACTCAGACCGACTGCATTATTTTTCTTCACTGTTGTTAATATCTGCCTGCTGAAAACCAGAAACGCTTTTAAAATAATGATACCAGTTTGCACTGAACAGCCAGCTGCAGTAGAATGGAGATAAGCTAAATCCTGTGGAGCAATTCAGTCTCTCTCGTTGATCTGCCCATCACAGAATTTGCAGCAGATCCTCAGAGGAGCTATTGCTAATATTACGACAGTATAGTGTGGTAAATTGGAGTATTTTTAAGTGATGAACCATCGAAACCCTGGGTTGTGTGTCTTGCTGTATACTACAAGTCAACTTGAACAGGACTAAACAAGGTGAGGGAATTGAAGGTGGTGTTACCTTTTTGCGCAGCACTGCTGTGGGACTTTGCATTCCTCCAAGCTGTAGCAGTCACATTTAGGTATCACATAGGTAGCACATTCCTCCAAGCTGTAGCAGTCATCATTTCCAACTCTATGTAGAAGTTCATGCTGGAGGAAGACAAGAAACAATGAATCAAAATTTACTTAACTGCTAGTTTTGAACACCTTGGGGTATACTTTGGTTTTAAAACTGAGTATTGCCTTTCAGGCTGCTGGCCATCAAGTGTCATGAAGAAAACTAAACACTGCAGCTTGCTAATGCAATGCAAACCCAAAATGATTTATCGTGGGTTTTCCAAGAAACTGCTTTGGACAAATCCATCCTTTTCCCTGAAATGCTTGTGATTACAGTGGCTTTTAGGGAGATTTTTCTTTGCCATGTTCTCATTAAACCTTAGTTTAGAAAGTATCATTCTTTATCCAGCATCTTCCAGTTTAGGGTATTGAAGAGAAAGAGAGACAGATAGAGAGAAATCTCTTTAAAAAGCAACTTGGTGATCTTGTTTTAGGTATGATGAAAAGGATAATTCTGATAAAAATCAATTTTGCCATTTTGCTAGCCATTTTTTGTTGCATTAGAAGACTTTTTGTGTCCCTCCATCCCCTCACCCTGCTGTCAGGAGCCCATTCCTGGCTAAATCCTGCCCTCTAGTGAGTCACTTTGGGGGGATTATGATTACAGAGCTTGCTCATAAAGGAGGTAGATTTATTTTTTTCCCCCCTGTTCTTTCTTATGTAACTTGGAGAATTAATCTAATGTAGTTCATATGAATAGCTAATTTATATTTTTTGCTAGGTGAGAGAAAGGTCAGTACTTTAGTATTTATAATGCATTCCTAGAGTAATTTAAGAGCTGTCAGTTGCATAGATGACCTCGATAGCAATACTGAGCTAGAAATGAGGAGGCCAATTATAACCGACTTCTTGTTTATTTTTTTAAATGGATCTGTAGTGTATCTAAGTGATTAACATGGAAAAGAGCCTGAGAGCCTGAAGAAAATGTTTTAAAATGTCAATACACTTTACATATTCAATTCTATTTCAATTTTTTTAATAATGGAAACTGAATTTGTGAAATGTATGTTTGGCATTGTCCAGTTCATTCAGACTCATTGCAAGGGCAGATCTTGTGCTATAATGTTATCTCTCAGTTTCATAGTCAGGTTTTTGGGAGTGGTGGGGAGGGATCATATCTTGCAAAACAAAAAGACATTTAGAACAATTTTAAGATTATCGGAGAAGCAGAATTAGAAATATAGATTATGCAACTGAATTGTTGAATTTAAGGATAATCTAATGATACCTGACTGTAACTAGGGTTTGAAGAGAAGCAGGTGTGAAACTTTCTCTTCTGTGTTGAAGCCCTTTTATCCTAGGTGAATTGCTGCCTAATATCATACGAACTTCATAGCCAGCGGGAGACAAACACTAGCCGTTTACAAGACCATCCATAAATAGGAGATGTCAGATGGCTGAAATAGTCACGTGGCTAATATGCACCAGATTATTCCAAGTTAACTTTAGGTGAAGAGTAAGAACAGAAATAATGCATGTGTTAATCAACAGTAAAGCTTAAGCAGTTTGTACTAGGAAGGTCTAAATGCAAGCAGAAGACAGATCTCTCAAGTAGGCTATTTTGAGTGATAACTTCTGTTTTGGGGACCGTGTTCAAGGGACTTCATTATACTATTTCTAGGCAGAACTTCTGCTTTCTCCCTTGCTTCCCGTTCGCTGCGATTCCAACAGTGTCAGCATGCTCCAAGTCTGTTTTTTTCAGTAACAGATGTGTTCTTCCACTTTTGCACAAAGTAACTGCAGCTGATACTTAATCATAAAATCTCTAAGAAGATATTTTTAAATTAAAGTGATATAAATTACTTCAAAATTATCATATGCTTGAAATATACACACTGTGTTTATTTGTTTGAATTGATGAATTGTTTATGGAGCGCACACATACATACCCTTTTGTTTCCAAATGAATGGGTAGAAAAATTTGGAAACATTGGCTGAAAAAGTTCTTTCCGTTTCTAGCTCGCCTCTCCACAGCTATTAGTCAGCTGGGTATGTAACAGCTCTATCTGAATGAAAAGAAATCAGTTGTGCTGGTTGTTAAAACTATCTTGATTATTGTCTTCCAGTCGCAAGGGTGTTACAAAGATTTCCCCTTCAAATAGTTAAAAACCTCTTTCAGAATTCTTACCTAAATATATCTATGGCCACTGTTTGTCTGCCTGTCTTAACTACTTCTAAGGTCGTTTACTGAAATATCCCAGATTAAAGGACATAGTAAAAACCAGTATTTGCTCTTCAGAATAATGTTTAAGAGCCCAGTGAGAAATCAGCTCTATGGCAGTAAGTGCAGTAATATCTAGAGTTGGAAGAGGAGAGCTGTTTCAGTAATAGATCCAGTCTTGATTTTGCTTCCCTGGCAGAAAATTAACAGTAATTTCCAATCACTAGAAAAATAATTTTTTTTTTGGTGTCTTTTTGTGTTACTTGCTATCCAGTAGTTTAGAACAGGCTGAGTTCCATGTCAGCATCAGAATATTGTTGAACCATGCTAGCAAGTCCACTGGGTGAATAATAGCTGCATCTGTGGAACACCCTTTTGGAAAAGGTCTGGTAGTACATACAAGTAATGGACTTCTGAAGATATCATAGCGTCCTTAAATAAAATTTTATGCTTAACTTAGACTTAACATAAATGATAAGAGTATTTTCTATTAAAGTTGATCAATTTTCTCATGCTACCTTATTAGCCATTAAGTTATACTCAACTTATACAGGTCTCTTTGAACTCGGACATTAGCTAGCAAAACTTTTTAGTGAAAATATTATATTGTCCTTTTTTTTTGCTGACT
>WAAB01020690.1:32733-68666 GCA_013389865.1 Piaya cayana | reverse complement strand
TTACAAAGATTTCCCCTTCAAATAGTTAAAAACCTCTTTCAGAATTCTTACCTAAATATATCTATGGCCACTGTTTGTCTGCCTGATTTAACTACTTCTAAGGTCGTTTACCGAAATATCCCAAATTAAGGGACATAGTAAAAACCAGTATTTGCTCTTCAGAATAATGTTTAAAAGCCCAGTGAGAAATCAGCTCTATGGCAGTAAGTGTAATATCTAGAGTTGGAAGAGGAGAGCTGTTTCAGTAATAGATCCAGTCTTGATTTTGCTTCCCTGGCAGAAAATTAACAGTAATTTCCAATCACTAGAAAAATAATTTTTTTTTTGGTGTCTTTTTGTGTTACTTGCTATCCAGTAGTTTAGAACAGGCTGAGTTCCATGTCAGCATCAGAATATTGTTGAAACATGCTAGCAAGTCCCACTGGGTGAATAATAGCTACATCTGTGGAACACCCCTTTGGAAGAGGTCTGGCAGTATATACAAGTAATGTACTTCTGAAGGTATCATAGAGTCCTTAAATAAAATTTTATACTATTTATAAGAGAGTCATTAATCATTTTACTTTTGTAAATAAAATAATGGTTTTGTAAGCTTAACTTAGAATTAACATAAATGATAAAAGCATTTTCCATTAAAGTTGATCAATTTTCTCATGCTACCTTATTAGCCATTAAGTTATACTCAACTTATACAGGTCTCTCTGAACTCAGACATTAGCTAGCAAAACTTTTTAGTGAAAATAAAATATTGTCCATTTTTTCTGCTGACTAAAAGCAGTAGTTACATAAGATTTGGTATAGATTCCTTTACCTGGGCCATCTTTGGTATCATGTTTTGTAATTGTATTATATGGAGGCAATCAAATGTACAGTGAATCAGCATATAAAAAGTAGTAACATGGAGCAGGGAATTCTACTTACAGCCAGTTGCAGATAATATGTCCTGGAGCGACTCTGGCTTTGTCTTTGCCAATTGGCTTTTAATTTGCCTCGATATGAAAAGTAGTAGATAACAGGTTTTCAAACTGGTTCATCTGAAATGAAGAACTAAATTTTAATTCGTGTTTAAACTTCACTCTCATTCAGATTTCAAGTCCAAAGGTTGATTATCTGTATGGATTTTGTCCTTTTGTCCTTCCTCGACTGGAAACACTTGCTGCAAGGGGTTCTTACAAGTTTGCAGTGTTCCAGCTGTCATTCTGCTTCTCCAGAAGAGACTGTAGCAAGGACAGGATGTCATTACTACGTGCTGTGGAACAAGTATTTTCATCTGGTAGCTCAGTGGAAAGCAGAAACTGATGATCTCGTGCAGGTGTACATTTTTTAAGTTACACGACAAAAAAACCCACAGCCTGGTGTGAAAACTCAGTTGCCAAATTTACAAAACAGTTACTGATAACCCCAAGAGTCTTCTGAAGCTGTTAGTGCTAAACACTATCAAGGATACCCAAAATAATGTTTTAGTAGAAATTCTTGAATTTTCTCTGGCTCTGTAGTAGCAAGCAGAAGTTAAAAACAAGAACCACATAGTGCAAATTTATTGCTACTACAGCGTGTAATAAAATTTTGTGCTGAGAAAATGGATAGTCTATAAAATACATGAGTAGAATATTGTTGACTTCTAAGGAAGCCTTTTAAAGAAAGAATGGGGGGAAGCTATAGTACTTTGAGGTTATGTTATTTCATTTTACTGTGGAACAATTGACCTGTGACCTGAAGTAGGCAAGGAAGTGAGTCTAGTGAAAAGATTCATCTATGCATAACTCTCTAGCCATTTGTCAGAACACAGTTTTTTGCTTCCAGTTGTCTTTTCTTCCACCAATTATCATCCTAAGATCTCCTACAGAAATCTGTTGTCTTCTTTCTCCAGTCCCAGCTCTTAAACCCATGCTGCTTCATGTTTTGGGGTTTTTTGGTACCCAGTGAAGAGCAGTGGTAGTGGTGGAAAAAAGGCTGCTTGTAGCAGTTGCCCCTCTTCCTATTTTCTCTTTTTTTTTTTTTATCTCATCACAAAGCAATCTTGGCAGCTGATATACCATGGGGATATAGGTATGACTAAATAGCTGCTGCTGTGTCCTCCAAAAGACAATTGCATTGAAATTGTAAAATGCCTGTGAGAGATCTTTCCTTTTCCTGGCATCTTCTTTACAAAAACACCTTTTCATTTGGTTGGCTTATCAAATGGATGTTCTTGATGAAGTCTTCTTGTTAGTTTTCTTTTAAATCGTCGTTATTGGGAAAACTAAATTCAGACAAACCCACCTGAATGATTTCTGCCATTTCCTGACACCTGTGGTTGTAATAATTTCCAGGCAATATATTTGTGGGATTTTTAATAACAATTGTTGTGGCTAGTGTGACTTTAAGAATTAACATTGGACAAAAAAAAAAAAAAAGCTGTGAGGCTGTAAAATTACTGGAGCACTTTACAGCTCTGGCAATCAGCAGGTAATTAAAAAAAATGTTGGACATGCTTCAAAGGAATAACGAGGTTGACAAGACTGCATTGTTTGCCTTCAGCAAGGTAATTTGCTAGCAAAATGCTGTGTGTCAGACCTTTGATTCTTCTTTTGACCTCTATGTAGAAGGTTTAAGAGAATAAAAATAAATCTCAGAACAACAGCTAAGAGATTTAAAAAAGTAGCCGGTGCATGTGAGCCAATAGGCTGAGTGTTGAAAATAGCCGTGATTACTGGGAAGAAAAGGAGAAAACCAGCAGATGTGCTTTAGGCATTCTGGAAATACTGTTGATGGAATAGTCCCACTGGCCAGACATAATCAGCTTTTTAAATATGGCATGGAAAAAAGATGGTGAAACTTCATGAGTCATCCTGGATAAATACTTCACTGGTTAATGTATTCAGCAAAATTTATTTTTTCTTGAAAATGTTTAATGGCGTATTACAGTTACCTCAAATGTATTCATTTTAAGTAATATCAAAGAATGATTTTACATTATAAATGGCTTGTAAATATTTAATAGAATTCAGGTTTTTACATATCCATGGTGTGACATTTTTTGTAGAATTTGCATAACAAAACTTCTGGGTTGCCTACTTGAGCAAAAGTGAAATATATACTAGTGATAGTATTTAAGAAAAAAAAAGCAAGAAAAAAAGAAAATATACATTTCCATTAGCATTCCAGCCAAGCCAGCAGAATTTTATGCATGAATGTTCTGAAGAGTGGGAGCAGATATAGAAAGTAGATCAGCCAGAGTCAAATCTTATTAATGAACATGTAAAATTCACCCCACTGGCGAACTGATAGTGAAACATTTTATCACTCTTGCTTCTACAGGCTGAAACCTGTAAAGCAGCCTGTATCAGGAAAGTATATTGAATCTTTTTTCCCCCCCTCTCTTTTTATATTCTGTGTGTGTATTCTTTGCATTTGCTTCCACATCTAAAAATACGGTATCCTTTGAATGCTTATAGAGAAGGTTGTTTATCAATTCACTGAAAAGCGACTCTGTTTATCTTTAAACATCCTGATCCGAGCCTAATAATTATAATCTTACACACACATAATGGATTCTTAACTCTCCAGCCTTTCCATGTGCTGCTGCAGTGCTTCAGGAGACAAAGCAATGCTTTAAATAAAGCATAAATATTTTTACTTACGCTATTCAGGGTAATTCCAGGTAAATGCGAGGTTCCTGTTCTCTCTCTCACGTGTAGCTCTGCAGTGGGTCAGATTTACTCAGGGGAAAGCTCAGGTTGGTAAAGTGAGTAAACTACAACAAAGTGTATCGGAATTGGATGTCTTGCTGCTTACCTAGTCATTTCTTTGTCAGCATCAGCTGTGGTTTCTCATACCAAAACAATTATGTTATTCATTGTTTGTAATCAATACTGCTTTCAACACTTGATAGGTACCTGGGTGCTGTGGCACAAAACACTCCTTTGCTTTAGAAGTACCAGGCAGCTGTTGGTACCAACAGCTACAGCACTGAAAATGGGAACAGCCAGGGATTTTGGTTATGGAATTGCCTTTGTCCTTTTAGTGATTCTTACCATTTTATTTGTAAGACTAATGAGTGGTAGCCATAGGTGTGTCACTGTGGGTGATGTTAAAAGCTCTTTGCTGCTGAGGAGCCCTGGCCATGGTAGGGACAGTGCTAAAGGACTTGGTTGTTTGGAAGTTACCCTGTCAGACAGCTGGTAGAGCCCAAAGTTTTATTTCTGACAGTATTAATTGGAATATGTAAGGGACGGACAAACCCTCCTAAAGCCACATACCCTTACAAATAAAAATAGTGAACAGCATGATGGAATTAATGATATTGGACGCACACGCACCATTGAACATAGCATAATTGTTCCGTCCTTGGACTTCTTTGAGCTTTGTTACGCAAAGAATCAGATTATATGTAATTTTGACCTTAAAAGAATGTCTTAAATCAGACCAAATCAGCTCATGTTGTAGCCAGTCCTACTACTGATTTAAAGCTTTGTTGAATTCTGAGGAAACATGATCTTTAACAAATGTGGCAGAGCAACGCAGGGGTTGTTTCATGCTTCTTTAAGTACAACTGTAAGTGACTTTGCCTCCCAGCTTTTTCTCGCACCTTCCTAGACATGTAGTCAGAGAATTGTCTAAGAAAATTTTCCCTGACTTTGAGCTCAAAAAATGAATATTCACTGTAGAAAATGTTAAATTCTGAAGAAGTTTTTGCTTTCAGATGCGTCAGTAAGCTAAAAGACTTTTTCTTATTCTGTTCACCAGTGGAAATCTATTAGAAATGTTGTAGGTATCATGATGTTCTTACCGTATATGACATGTACCTTCAAACACTGCTTTAGTAAGTATTTTAGATGGAGATGTTTTTTTCTTTGAAGCACTGAATTTTGCTGAAAAATTGAGTTTGCTGAAGTAGATAATTTCTAATGGAATATAAGCAAATTGTAGCTGGAATCCAAATTTGTATACAATATTTTTTTTATTATGTCAAAAAGAAAAAAGTAAGTCATGCTTACATTTTGATATAACAAAAAATCAATAACTCTTTTCCACTGCAAAGTTGGGTGAAAGTAACAAAAATTATCATTATATGCCAGACTGAAAATACAGCTGTCCTAAACAGCTCAGGGGAGGAACAATAGGTCTTGGTGGACAGTAATGCTGTGGGAACAGCTGTCAAAATATATTGACTGTTTCTGTACAGCCGCTTCGAAGAATTTCTACTCCACAAAATCAATAACAATTGTTCATCAATCTTAACAAATAAAAATGACAACTGTAAGTTTGAAGAGTTGGTGATTTATGCTTTAAAATCATAAACAATAGTTTAATGCGTAGGAATTATATTTACCAGATTTTGAGTGACAAGGGAAATAGTAGAAGACTTTAATGATACAATCAAAAGGTTGTACATTTCTCCTATTCAACTGAGCACTTTTTTTTAAAAACAAAAAGTGATGAATTTATTTTAAATTGCAATAGGGTAGTATTTTCAAAGAAAGGTTTTGCAATAGCCTGTTGTTGAGAAGAGGTATCTTAGCAAACTTTTTCCCTCAAGAGACAGTGGTTATAGACCAGGTAACGCACAAATTAATATTTCTTCTGATGTACATTCCTGCAGGCACGATAAAAGTGGTCTGATGTGTGTGGAAGGCTAATCTAATGACACATTCTCTGAAATTTNCCCCCCTCTCTTTTTATATTCTGTGTGTGTATTCTTTGCATTTGCTTCCACATCTAAAAATACGGTATCCTTTGAATGCTTATAGAGAAGGTTGTTTATCAATTCACTGAAAAGCGACTCTGTTTATCTTTAAACATCCTGATCCAAACCTAATAATTATAATCTTACACACACATAATGGATTCTTAACTCTCCAGCCTTTCCATGTGCTGCTGCAGTGCTTCAGGAGACAAAGCAATGCTTTAAATAAAGCATAAATATTTTTACTTACGCTATTCAGGGTAATTCCAGGTAAATGCGAGGTTCCTGTTCTCTCTCTCACGTGTAGCTCTGCAGTGGGTCAGATTTACTCAGGAGAAAGCTCAGGTTAGTAAAGTGAGTAAACTATAAAAAAGTGTTTCAGAATTGGATGTCTTGCTACTTACCTAGTCATTTCTTCATCAGCATCAGCTGTGGTTTCTCATACCAAAACCATTATGTTATTCATTGTTTGTAATCAATACTGCTTTCAACACTTGATAGGTACCTGGGTGCTGTGGCACAAAACACTCCTTTGCTTTAGAAGTACCAGGCAGCTGTTGGTACCAACAGCTACAGCACTGAAAATGGGAACAGCTAGGGATTTTGGTTATGGAATTGCCTTTGTCCTTTTAGTGATTCTTACCATTTTATTTGTAAGACTAATGAGTGGTAGCCATAGGTGTGTCACTGTGGGTGATGTTAAAAGCTCTTTGCTGCTGAGGAGCCCTGGCCATGGTAGGGACAGTGCTAAAGGACTTGGTTGTTTGGAAGTTACCCTGTCAGACAGCTGGTAGAGCCCAAAGTTTTATTTCTGACAGTATTAATTGGAATATGTATGGGACGGACAAACCCTCCTAAAGCCACATACCCTTACAAATAAAAATAGTGAACAGCATGATGGAATTAATGATATTGGACACACACGCACCATTGAACATAGCATAATTGTTCTGTCCTTGGACTTCTTTGAGCTTTGTTACGCAAAGAATCAGATTATATGTAATTTTGACCTTAAAAGAATGTCTTAAATCAGACCAAATCAGCTCATGTTGTAGCCAGTCCTACTACTGATTTAAAGCTTTGTTGAATTCTGAGGAAACATGATCTTTAACAAATGTGGCAGAGCAACGCAGGGGTTGTTTCATGCTTCTTTAAGTACAACTGTAAGTGACTTTGCCTCCCAGCTTTTTCTCGCACCTTCCTAGACATGTAGTCAGAGAATTGTCTAAGAAAATTTTCCCTGACTTTGAGCTCAAAAAATGAATATTCACTGTAGAAAATGTTAAATTCTGAAGAAGTTTTTGCTTTCAGATGCGTCAGTAAGCTAAAAGTCTTTTTCTTATTCTGTTCACCAGTGGAAATCTATTAGAAATGTTGTAGGTATCATGATGTTCTTACCGTATATGACATGTACCTTCAAACACTGCTTTAGTAAGTATTTTAGATGGAGATGTTTTTTTCTTTGAAGCACTGAATTTTGCTGAAAAATTGAGTTTGCTGAAGTAGATAATTTCTAATGGAATATAAGCAAATTGTAGCTGGAATCCAAATTTGTATACAATATTTTTTTTATTATGTCAAAAAGAAAAAAGTAAGTTATGCATACATTTTGATATAACAGAAAATCAATAACTCTTTTCCACTGCAAAGTTGGGTGAAAGTAACAAAAATTATCATTATATGCCAGACTGAAAATACAGCTGCCCTAAACAGCTCAGGGGAGGAACAATAGGTCTTGGTGGACAGTAATGCTGTGGGAACAGCTGTCAAAATATATTGATTGTTTCTGTACAGCCGCTTCGAAGAATTTCTACTCCACAAAATCAATAACAATTGTTCATCAATCTTAACAAATAAAAATGACAACTGTAAGTTTGAAGAGTTGGTGATTTATGCTTTAAAATCATACCCTAATTATTCTTTTGTATTTCTACATAGTAGAAAGGTATTTTTTAAAAAGAAAGAAGGAAACAACAACTCCCTTTCTTTAAGAAACAGTCGGCATATTCATTTTTATCTCATCAACTTTACCTGATTCAGCTTTGTGAATGTGGAAATGTTACTTGTTCAGCGTAGAATTATATTACTTGTTTATCTCTTGTGTATTTTTGTACCTCAGTGCTTAGGTGTGCTTTAAACTACAGGGTTAATAAAGAGTCATAGAATCATGGAATAGTATGTGATATATTGGTATATTTTGAACTGTTTTGCAGTAATTAAAATGAATTAATTGAGCTGCCCTAGTGTTTGTGTTAAGTACGATGGTGTGTCAGTGCCTAGCAGCTTCATCTCTTAGTTTTCATGATTCTACAGTTGTAAATGGACTTCTACATATATAGTTAAAATACTTCTTTTAATTATTTTTCCTTTTAATAGCCTAAGATTTTAGCAACAGTTTTGGCTGTTTAGCCATTTATTGCCTCATCTGTACTGTTGTGGGGAGGTTATGCCATACAAGGTGTAAGGTTCTGCATTTGCCTTTTCTTTTTTTAAGTTCATGAGTTTCTTGTCAGCCCATTTCTCCAGCCTCTCAACTTTCCTCTGAACAACAGCTCTGCCCTCAAGTGCGATGGCCTGTGCCATGAATTTGAGAGTGATCCCTATCGTATCTTCCAAGTTGTTAACAAAGCTGTTCAAAAGTTTCAGCCTAAGAATTGATCCCAGGGAGATGTCACTGGTGCTTGATTGACAGTTGGTGCTGCTGATTACAACCCTTTGGTTCTAACAGTTTTCCATAGTCCACTTACCCAGTCTATACTTCACAAATTTCTCTATAGGAATACTACATGTTAGACTCTCTGACATGTTCTTATCAAAATGGTGTGTCAATATGCTTCACTGTTTACCAAAAATAATTCTATTTTGAGGATAAATATTTAAAATCTAGAGCACATTTTCCTGAATTTTGAATTGAATATAGAAATGAAGTAGTGGGACATTTTTTGGATCCATTGAGCAGGGTGGTAATACAACAATAGTTTAATGCCAAGGAATTTTATTTTCCAGATTTTGAGTGACAAGTGAAATAGTAGAAGACTTTAATGATACAATCAAAAGGTTGTACATTTCTCCTATTCAACTGAGCACTTTTTTTTAAAAACAAAAAGTGATGAATTTATTTTAAATTGCAATAGGGTAGTATTTTCAAAGAAAGGTTTTGCAATAGCCTGTTGTTGAGAAGAGGTATCTTAGCAAACTTTTTCCCTCAAGAGACAGTGGTTATAGACCAGGTAACGCACAAATTAATATTTCTTCTGATGTACATTCCTGCAGGCACGATAAAAGTGGTCTGATGTGTGTGGAAGGCTAATCTAATGACACATTCTCTGAAATTTTCCAAATGAAATATCAGTTCCTCACCCAGGAAGTTATTGGAGATGAACAGTAATACAGGAAAGTGAATCTAATAACTGACTAGGATTTGTCTGGGCTATAGGATTGTCCATGTATTATGAATTATTTAAGAGTACTGACTTAGAAGCTAGGAGCAACACATGTTTTTTCTTGTACAGCTCCTGGTTCTCTTCTTGTGCGTGGCCTTAGATGAAGAGTAGGGTTTCTCTATTCAGTGTTTTTCACTTATCGCATAAAATATGATAGGAGAACCACTATCTGAAAATGTTCATCTGGGGATTTTAATAATATGCTATATTCATTGTTGCAGAAACTATATTCCAAAACTGTGATTTGGAAATTAAATATGTCATAAATAGAGATGAACTAAAGTTTTGAAGATAAATGGTAAAATGAAGAGTTAGGGTTTATAGTTTCACTGTTCAGGGATTTTTAAAAATTATTCTTTTTGCTTCTTATTTTTTGCTTCTACCCCACATTCTGCTACTGGCTCACTATGTGAAAACTCACTAGATCAGAATCCACATTTCTTTTGATTTATTTGTTGTTTTTTCCTCCCCAAATATACCCTAGTGAAAATAAATCTCATTACACTGAACAATTGTAAAATACAAACTGTTCCAAAAGCAAGACTGTATTTAAGCATCAAATCTTTTTATATGCCTATCAATGTGAATCACATCTGTTTCAATGTGTGAAGCACATCAAAAGCTTTCATTAGTGCTTCAGGTCTCACAGTATAATCCTTTTATGATTAGTAAGATTAAATACTCATTGTCAAATGCTTATGGAGTAGAAAGAATGCATTTCAAACCACAGAAAGGTCACCTGAATGTACTGAATTCCTCATCTGATGATAACTCCATGCCCATAGGATATGAATTAATGTTTTCTCGATAGCTCAACCACTTCAGGTGCATTGTAACCTTCTGTCTGTGTCATAGATACTGCTGAAAAATGGTTGAACGTGTAGTTGACTGCAGTATAGAGCTGTCATTGAGAACTCAGCAGTCCACTCCAGCTCTCCTCAAACGCTCAGTGTAGTTCTACTGACACACTGAAACAAGGCTTTTAACTTCTGTAAAAGGGGCTGCACCATTGTCTTATAGGGATTAAGTTAAATAACAGCATTCATTTCAAAATGTGTGTTAATGTTGTACATCCTGTATAAACACTAATTTCTTACTGGTAAGTAATTTCCATTCTTAATTAGAATTTATCTAAAGAAAAAGCCTTTTTTTTTTTTTTTCCGGAAAGGTTGTAGCAGTGGTGGCTGGGTATTTATATCAAAGAATTAAACATGTAGATTTAAAATACATATCTCAAGTGAAACTCCTTGTATAACTGGTGTCTTTATTTGGAAAATAATTTTGAAAATGTAGTGATTAATTAATTCTGCAAAGATAAGAAACAACTGTCATCTTGTTGCTGAAGATGAAACCAAAACTTACCTTATAAGGCTACGAAATGGACAGGATTGGCGTAATTTCTGAAAGAATGTCATTTGGTAGAGTTGTGTTGAACTTGGCAACAGAATCCTTCCGTATTGTGAAGAGTGGAAGGTGCAAGCATCCATCTGGAGTGTGAACTGGAGCACAGGTTTATTTGACCAGGTGGTCCTAGTGGGAAGAGAAGAGGAATTTGACTAACTTAATACTTGCCAAAATTCAAGGGGTTCATTAATTAGTAGGTAGTGGTTTCTCAGACCTATATCCCCTCCATTAAGTGCCAGTGAAAATCACCCCCCTCCATAACCTGGAACTGAATCACCTGTCTTTTTGCAAAGAGTGATTAGAAGTGTTTCAGCTTGCTAGTTCTCTTCTCAGTCTATTGGAACCTCTGGAAAAGAAATGCAAATACTTTCATTATCAGTTTCTCTGCCAAAATCTGCAGTTTCCTCAACTTGCAGTAAGAAAGTGGGTTTGTGGCTGGGCTCCTAAGGGTCAAGTCCGATACCCTTCCCTCAGCTTCCTTTAGTAGGGAAGGAGAGGAGATTAAACATTGATCTTGCTTTAAAAGTGACATTAGGCTTGACAGCTTCAAGCTGCCTAAAATGGATGTTTGTACCTGTTTGCTTGCAGTTCTGAAAGCTTCACTGGCTGTGTATTTTCACAAAGTACTTGTGTATGCTAAAACTAAGAATTGTCAGTGTCACTCTTTCCATAGACTAACAGTGTGCCCCTTAAAAATCCGTGCGTTCCTTTGTGTGTGATAGATGCTACTTTGTACTTGAAAACTTTTCAGGCAAGTTTATGGGAGTTGTAGGGTTCTTTCAACAGACTGATGAGCAAACTATAAAAGGGAAATGAAAATATGCAAGGAAATGTAGAAAACTCTTCTTGTGGATCTGAAAAATTACTTACAATAAAATTCTCAGTATTACTTTTATCATAGCACGGGGCTGCATTACTAATGTAGAAAGACAGAATACAATAGTCTTAAACGTGAGATGCATTGTTTACTTTAAGCATAATTCTTGTAGGAAGGAGGTCTGTCTTAGATTAGTGTCATCTCTGTAGTGTTATTCTTTCTGCTCTGTGATATTTCAGTTCAGGTGCTTCGAGAGAGACTTCATCAGGAAGTTATGAAACTCACAGTAAGTTTGAGAACATAAAATATAGTCTGATTTTTCATGATGTTTTGCAGAATTATTGTGCAGATCACACTAAGCCTTCTGCCTGTTTGTGAAGAGAAACAGCCCTTGCTCTGATCTGATGATTAGCCTAACAACTGCTTTATCCTTTTGTATCTTAAGATAACTTCCAGTTCTGTTGCTGCAAACTTTTTAACACATTCAAATCATAAAATTAAAACTCAATTATCGACAAACTGTATTTAGGATGACATGACAAAATTTAAAACTCCACAAAAGCAGTGAAGAAACCTACGATTAGTGTGATTACGCATTAAGTTATTTTAGATTCATTCTCTGTTTTCAGAATGGATTTGTGAACTGTTTCTACTTTTTTTTTTTTCTCTGAATAAAGTAATATATAGCAGTGGCAAAAAAACCCCCAACTGAATAAATACCCAGATTGTACCTTAAATCAAAGAGTTTTCTTTGAGCTAGTATTGTAACATCTCATGAGCAGTCTCCATGTGAGGGGAAAAAAGACTAGTTCTTTCATTGCTTTGTGTATTTATTTATAAAGTGCCAGTTAATAGGAATTGAATAATTTTCTTGGACTATCCCTCAGCTGAGGCTACATTACTTTTGATGTATCTTGCTTTCTTTTTGGTTATTGTTGTCAACAGATATATTTATCATCTGTCGTTTTCTCCCTTCTAGATGTTTATGGTTGTTTGGAAAAAGGTTAGAAACTTAGTTTAGAGCAGATGGAGGTACAGGTAATCTACAACACAATGTTCAGATACCTTTGATCATCTGGACCTGGGGATGTCACTGAAGTTGTTAATATACACTGGCTTGGAACTAGGAAAACAGATTTCAGTTTTCTGTTTTGATATATAACACAGGCAGAAAAGACTTCTAATAAAATACAAGCCAGCATCTCAGGTATATAGCTGTATCCCTCTTGATGTAATGGTATAAAGATAGCCAATAATTTTTTTTTCCTAATTAAATGATCTGTATCATGTGCAGGGTTAGTAATTTGAATCTGTTACCTTTCTGGTCTTCCAACTTTTACAGCTATTAAACACTAATATCTAAAATACAGCTGAACCAATAATTCTCTCCTGACCATTGAAAAACACATATTGCTCCAATTCTTCAAAACCTCATTGACAGGAGCCAGATAAAATTAAGAAAACTTATACGAGTCATGCCTTAATAGACATGAAGAGTGTCTTTGAACTATCATCTTCAACAAGAGGTCTTCTCATGGTTAATGCGTTCACCTCTGTGATGGACACATACCCTTGATTTGTGCAAAACACTGACTGGAGTAATGCATTTTGGCATCTAGACATCTGAGACATAAATAAATTTACTGTGTAATGTTCCAAAGGTGAATTTATGAACCACATATTCCACCTGCTGGACTTTAAGGCATGGTGAGTTGTGGAGGGGTTCTACTATATCTTAAAAGCTCTTTTTTGATTGTTTTTTTGCGGGGATGTTTGGTACGTGACTATTGGAAATGATGAAAAGTTTTGGCCAGTAGAGTGACTGGAGAGAGTGTAATAAAAATGCCATTGAAATGATGTGAATTTGCTGTCTGTGATATGAAAGCTTATGATGCTATTCTGCAGCTTGATGCAAAGATAATCCAGGCTTTCCTATTTATCTTTCAGACAAACAGATAAAGCAAAAATAGAAAAGTTGCATTAGGAGACAGAAGATAAATTTAGTGTGTATTCAGTTTGTTTTCTGCAAATGGAACTGAAATTTCGCTTTGTTTACAAAAGGCCAGATGAGAGTATGTATGTCAGTAGCTGTTGTTCCATCTCGATGTTGAGTTAAGAGAAATGACTTTGCTTGTTCTCTGAATCAAACTTGTTATAAAATCAAGCACCGTTCTTTCATCTCTTGCGTAGCAAAGGTGAAGCTGAAGTCACCTATTTAAACCTTTCTCCAGCACCCATTATCTCTCTGGATGACCATGCTGCTGCAGCTATTTAATAAATTAATGTATATAAGAAAATACCACTGCTAGGGTCAAGGAATGGCTGGTAGTGCAGACAGCTTCAGCGATGGAACAGGTGTAATTCAGAGTATCTTCTGTGCGGTTTGTCATATTCGCTCTCCACTTGGGGAAGGCAATCGCTACAATAAGCATTTAAATTCAGAAACAACCCCAAGGCACCTGAAAACAGTGGGTTGTTAAGCAGAGCAGAGAATAGGTGCTCTACAAGGAATTTCCATTATCGTCACAGAAAGCTTTGCTTTGGTTTTAGTGCTCTTAAACTGCTTCTGTTAAAATTTTCAAAATAACACACGGGAAGGATAAATGAAAACTGGGCTAAATAGAGCACAACTGCTTTAACCTTTCACTTTTTACATTAAAAAAATATCCCTATTGTTGAAGGAACATAGATCATTCAACAAAGCTCTGCTCTTGAGAACATTTCTAGCCTCTAAATGCTAAACCTCTCTAGAGTGAGGTTGCCTTTTTACTTCATTCTGTGTGTGCTATCTTCATTATTATAATAGATTCTGTTCAATTATTATGTCCATTTCTGAAGTAGCGTTATATTATATGTAGCTGTACTAATACATTTGGGAGGACTCCTTATTGCAACGTACTGTGCTTAGTAGACTAGTGGGTTTTCTAAGTCACAGGGCCTTAATGTATCTAGTAGTTAGAATAAAGTTGTTTCATATTTCCAATAGCAGATGATTTATTTGGTGGCTCAAGTTAACAATGTCAATCAATGTCTTGGGCTGAGTTTCAGGAATTTTCTGCATGTAATTCTTAGAGAGGAAAAAAAAAGAAAAAGCTGCAGTTTTGACAGTACTATTTTAAAAAGCAAATGCAACAGAAAGCTTTGAACTGGTGATGATTTCGAACTCCTGATGAATTAAGGGGTGGGAAAAATAACATGATGTTAGTGATTTTTCAGCAGTAATCACCAGTATCTGTCTCTGATTTTTTTTCATATTTATTGTCAGTTAGCATCTCTATGCAGCAGTGTATTATACCTACATTGCGTACTGCTTTGTGTCACTTAGTGACTTCTGAGCTTATTATTTCACATTAAATGAGCCATCTAAATGCTCAGGTTTTATCCAAGAAAGTTAGATAAACCGAGGTTGATGACACATGGTATTTCCTTTCACAAAAGATGCAAAGAATGAGCTATTCTCACTTTTGCTTCATAGTGAGTCTTCTTTAGGTGAAAAAGCTTAGGAGGTCATCAGCCACAGCTCTGATTATATTCCTTACGGGAAAGGATGCACTTGGATTTCTTCAAGAATTGGATCAATTGACTGTTGCTTATATGTAGCCTTAATGTTGTCGCTTTTCATGTAAAAGCAACAATAGAAATGCTTCTCATGCTCCATTTACTGCTGTCCCTTCTCTGCGGCAGCTTTATTGCAAACATTCTATTATTATTTCTGCTTTTTTTTCTGCCAGAATGCTGAAGTCGGAAGTCGATACTTCACAGTTTCTAGGGGTTTTTTTTGTTTGTTTTTTTGTTGGGTTTTTTTTAATAGCCAGATGTAAAGTCGCAATGCTACCTGGAATCATTTTACTGTGTCAACAAGCCTCAACTGCTGATAAACTACCTGTGAACAAAGAAAAACATGGGGCTATCATCTGAAGTCAGGCCTTTCATCATATTGCCTCTTTCGAACTCCAACTGCTAGCAGCTATTCCCGTTTGTGACTGTGAGACAAGCTGTTAACGCGGCCTTTGTCATTTCAGTTTTTCACACTTTTTTTTTCTTTGTAACAGTCTCTGCTATTTAAATTTTTCGCACCTTCCTCTGTGTGTGTGTGCGCTTCTCTTTATGTGGTACTTATGCTGTAACTCACTGAAGGCTCATCTTGGCAGGCAGCTGCCATGGGCCACTCGTTTGTGAGAACACACTGGGAAAAACGAAATAATACAAGCGGGTTAACGTTTAATTTCTATTCCAGTGGTTTTACTTTGAAGCTGTGCATGGTGGTGTTCAAGAATGAACATTTCTCTGTACTTCTAAGCGTTTTTTACATAGAAGACATGCATTGTTGGAATTCATAAGAACTGTGTTTCAGTTCAGTTCCCTTGTAGGTCTCTGAGCTTGCAGAAGCTTCAGTGCCACACAGTGAAACAGTAATTGTTCTTGGTTGGTTTGGGAAGGAACATTACGTCTTGAAAGAAGAACTGGAAAATAAGCCAAGAAGGAGTCGCTGAACAATATGCTTTAGGCATAGGTTCGCTGAGGCCGTACTTGTTGGGGAAACATAAACTGATAAACAAAAGAAATGGATAGAAGCAGCATAGCTGGGTCATAGAATCATAGAATCACCAGGTTGGAAGATACCCACTGGATCATGGAGTCCAACCATTCCTATCAAACACTAAACCATGACCCTCAGCACCTTGTCCACCCTTGCAACTCTGGACCTTGGGACATCATGCAAATAATGTAGATCCTAAAAGTTCATCTGACTTGTTTGCTGTGTGAGGGAAAATCTGAACATGAATGTAGGCTTTACGTATTCTACTCTATTTCTACATTAATCTCTTCAGAAGGTTGTTGGCCTTTTTTTTTTTTTTAGCTAATAAAATGCTTGAAGATGAGATTATTAAATGCTGGTAATGAGCCGTTATGAATTGATGGGCTGCTCCCTGGTTCCAAACTGAGCATAATAACTGAACTTCAAAAGAGATGAGGCACAGGTGAAATCATCCCTATGGTCTTGATGTGGTGTTGGTTTCTGAATGTAAAAGATTTATCTTACTGGGTCATCTAATTTTGAAAGCTTTCTCCTGTGTTCCCGAAGTTAATTATACTACAGAAACCTACTCAGTGGGTAGGGGTGGGTGCCAAGACAAATTCCTAAATAAATCAAAAACACCTGCTGAAACATTACACGTTTGTTGTTTTTTTTTTTATTACAGGGCTTAGCAGATCTGCAGTCTCCCTGTCCGGCTGGTTGTGAAATCCTGGGGTGCCCTCTGGTGGGTAAAATGTAAGTAAAGCGATGAGCCTGTTTGGGAAAGGGCTGTTAAACACATCAGGGAAAATATCAGCAGCGAAAGTTCTGTGAGCAGTCAGAAGAAAACTAATTATGAGTTTAGGTAGGTGTATGAGTGTGCAATATTACTGAATGGTTTCTATGTTGGGAGCAGTCGAAGTTCCTCTTGAATTTTGATATCATCCTCAAATTTGCTGTTAACTGCTGAAAGTCAGTTTTTTGTTATTTCCTAATGACTTGAGGGTTTTCTATCTTAATAGTATGTATCTATCATTATGGGTCTACTTAATCTATATTGCCCTATGTTTATGGAAGCATTTCTGCCGTGGCTTTACAGAACGTTTTCTGTTCCCAGATTTTTAATACGCAGCCTTCACGAGGTGCTAAGTGCACATAAAAAAAATCATAAATACACTTAAACACACAAACAATTAAAATCTGAGGAAAGACTACTGTGCTCTAGAAGAGTTCTGTGGAAGCTACAGAACACAGGATAAGATCTGGATTAATGACTCTTCCCTCACTTTCTTATACTCTGCTAGAAATTACCAAAAGTCTCCTTATCTTTTCTCTCTTATTTCTGTGAGGGGATATTATTTGTGATGTCTTATTGAAGAGACTGCAGCATTATACTGCGCTTCATACTGTGTGGTAATATAATTCTTAGGGCATTTTTTTCATAAGTATATGATTCTATTTCCATGGGGACTTTTCTAGAATGGACATAAGGGGGGAGGGAGGTGACTCTAAACAATCATTGCCAATGGGTGCAGCTCATTGAGGGCAAGGCTCAGAATTAGTCTCAAGTCTAATTGTGTGCTCAGATAACTCAAAAAAACATAGTGACCAGCAATATATCAAAATAAGTAGCTAAGATAAAAGGAGCCTTTATTCCTAGAGAGATCAAGATATTTTTGTGTGTGTGTGGTTTAATGGACGTGGTCACCTGGGACGTGTGGTGAGTTGTAGAAACAAAAGCTTAACCTTCCCAGTCTGTCTAAAGCTCAAAACGCAGTGTTCTTACTGCTTTATGGCTGCAATTTTTGTATTCAGAGAATTTGTTCGGAGCAATTCATTATAACGTGCGAGGCATTGTAGCCTATAAGTCAATGTGATAGCATAATTTAAAAAAGAGCTTTGGTGAACTGTTTGTAGAAATACATGATACACATAAGATAGCCTTTGTATTGTTTATTATAATGTTTTTTTTTGTTCTTTTATCACATTTGCTTTTGCTGAATCAGTGGTGTTTGCATTCATGTGTCAAAAGTTTTACCCATTAAATAATTTCTGGACTGAACTTGTCGCTGTAAATGCCTTTTGGGGCTGTGATGTCTGCGGGAAGCGAGTAGGGTGGGACGATGTCTTTGTTGGTAAATAAGTAAGCTTTGTCGTCATGGAAGCCCATCTTCTAGCATTGCACTTCTATAGCTGGCTGCCTTTTGTACTTTTATTAAGTGGCTGGGGAAAAGAAAACATTCTGCTGCAGAAGGAAGATGATTGTAAAAGAGGCTGGCACTTGGCATCCTTAGAAAGGTGAAATGAAGGTTCTGACTTAAAGTGCCTTACAGGATATGCTACTAGCGCGGGTAAGTATTGTGGCAGAATTGCTTTTAAAGACAGCAATGTTTCCCAGATGGTTTAGTGTTCCAGTCTTCATTTCAAGGTTGTGATCATAACTACTCTACAGTTTGGCTTTATTTACTAAGAATATGTATTGACTAAAAATGCTTTTCTGCTGCTAAAAGGCTGTAGAGTGAAAGCCTTAAGACGTCAAAGGTTTTATGACTTCTGCATCCTCGCCCCCCCATCACTAGAGGCTCAGATAATGATTTTTGGTATTTGCTTGTATTCAAAGAGCTAAGCATGAGAATCAGTCAAGCCTGTTAGATGGGAGCCTGCGTAACCTAAGTAAAGCAACTTCACTTACACGTGATTATCTCATAAGCGTACACTAAACATCTAGTTGCATCTAAATCAAACACTTGAGGCATGAATTTAAAATGCTGCTGTTAGACCATTGGTGAGTAGAGTTTACAGCTGTAGTATACCAGAAAATTATGTGTTTCGGTTTTATATTTATGAATGCACTCTGACAGGTGTAGACTAAGCAGAAATGGGAAATAAATAGATGGCTCCTGTACTCTGACTATCCTTTGAGATGTGACTGTATCTCACATCTAGAAACACTGAAATAAATAAATTAAATTGATGTTCAGCTCTGACACTGTGAAATGGATAGCATATTCAGTAGCTTCCAAAAAAGAAGCTGAATTTTGAGATTTGTTAGGTCCTTTAAAGAAATGATAACAGCCATGAGTGTTCTAACACAGGTCTAGTATTGCTTTTTTTTAACTTCTAAGAGGTCAGCTCTTTGATTAGGGAAATTGCAAGTGTTGCATAGCTAAAATTAATGAAGTTTAAGCATTTCTCAAAATCATTATGTGTTCAGTAAAAAGAATAACCAGTATGATCCGTGTTGATGCTGTGTATGAAATGTTGTTGCTCATGTGTGCAGTTAACACTTGCCATGTTATGACAGACCCAGGTATGGTGGAGATGGAGAGTCGCTTTAGGTTTTCTGTAGTCTGAGAGTGTACCTGTTCGCCACGTGATTTCATTTGCTGGTAATGTATTAGGAGAGTTTTTGTCATGTACTGCAATTTGACTTCCTCTATAATGTGATTTTAGACTGATCCTCAATTTATCCCGTATCGTTTTCCTTCCTCAGGTAATTCTTGGAAGTCTTTTTGTTTTAGATGTGTAACATCTTACATACTTGAGGATGAGACTTGGGGAGAGGCATTTAGTTTTGTTACCCTAGATGCCCAATACATTTCTTTCACGTTACGCCATGCTATCAGGTGCATAAAATGTGTCTTTGGGTTACCCATCAACCCATAGAAATCCTTAAAAAAGATTACTTATCGTGACTATATTTTATGCTTATGGGAACAAGAAAAGCGTGGCTGAATTTAGGCTGTTGAGTCACTGTTCATGCACATGTCTGCCAGGGTCACTGCTAAATGCAAATCCAAAATTCTTCATGTCTTTCTGTGATATCTAGGTATGTATCTTTACTTTTAAACTTCATGTACTGGTTTTTTTTTTTAAGGAAATGCTGTGAGGGTGTTACACCAAACATCTGTTAGAGCATCTGTGCCTGTGGCTCTGGGTAAATGGAAGATCATAGATGCATGAAGGTAGTTGTCATTAGGACGTTGTCTTATTCTTTGTACAGTTTATGACTGAGAGAACTCACAGTGCAGTTTAAAAAGGGCATTATTACACTAATCTACCTCCATTCCTTCCCAAACTGAGTACACAGTGATATTATTTATACCTAGAAAATAATGACTTCTTATATGTGAAATAACCTGGTTAGGAAACAAACAAAAAAAAAATCACTAAATTATCTACTGGGAGTGTTAGCTTAGGTTGTAAGAAGCCCTCAAACTTTATTTATTCAGGAGAAAGATAATTTGATTCAGAAGTACTGCTACACACAGTCTAAAAACCTTCCCCTGATGATTTTTCTTTTAAGTCGGCTTTCTTGCATCAGGCTATCACTATTGTCTCAGGGAAGAGAGCTTATCTAGGGACTCTCAGGGGCAAAGCATTGTGAGGGATGAAGTCTGAGTGAAGATTCCCTATTATAAAGCACAAACTGCTAACCACAAAGGAACGAGGATTTCAATAAAGCGCCTCAGCAGTCTGCCTGGACAAAACATTACTCTGTTTCCCTAAACAGTCAAGCCCCATGTGTAGTTGCATCCAGCCGCTTCATCAGGATGCTATAATGAAACTGAACTTAGGCTGTGCTGACGGAGCAGTCTGTGTGTGGGTGGAAATTTCTGTTGCATTAACTGAAGGTATTTATGCTGCTCTGGTCTGTGTTCCTATACCTAGTGTAAGGATGATTGGCTGTGGTATTCCCAGCCTCTGTCTGATATTTGATCTGGGGTTTTCATCCTGGAAATCACTTTTATTAATGAAAAATTAAGCTTTCTGTGAATATTTTGTGATATGGAATAGAATGACTGGAAGGAACCAAGACACTACTTGGGAAACCTTTTCACTTTGCAGCATGTATTTTAATATAAAAAGTACCACTAAATATCCATCAGTCTGAATAACAAACTATTTCTGCAGTTTACTTAAATTTGAAAGCAGTTATTGTTAGAGAATAAAATTTGTTTCTCCGTGTTAGTCTCGTTGAACATCCTGTTCAATAGAATTTGTGCTAATGGAAAAAAAAGTTAGATCATGCATTTCCTCTAGTTTTTTAAATTGATAGTCCATGGACAAGACATAAACAAGAAAATGATAGTTAATTTTTATTTTCTGACTTGTTCAGTGAGGTGAATGTATCCCTACTTGCGTATTTTTCATTTTTATCTTGTCAGTTTGCGTGAAAGAAAGCACATCCTGCCCATTAGAATCACTGCGCAGAGGATTTAAAATTCCAGAGGGTCCCGTTGAATTCAACTTTACGTGTGCATAAGAGTCTCAATTGTGTCAGTAATTTCCATTTCAGGAGCATTGAAGTCCTTGCCCCCTCTTCCACTTCTGTCCTTGAATTGAAAAATCTGCCTAGTCAGCGTTGCAAATTCAGCAAAGCTAACGCTTTTTGAGTTTGTCATTGGCTGGTTTGATCTGATCAGTAGAAAAGAACAGGATCAAACAAAACCTACTTGTTATACAAGAACAGGTGTAGTATTTTACTGGATGGGGGGGCAGAATTCCTTAATTTGTGGTAGTGGCTAAGGTGTATAAAACTTGAAGCAGTTGCAGACAGGATACTGATTATGTAAGTCTCTGAATTTGGACTTACCTGTGGAGGAATAGAAGTTAAAAACTGAGCAGAAAATGACCTTCTAAAGAGCAGTATACTATGCAATACCTAACTAGTAAATTGAGAAATAAAATATGCTAAAATAAAATTTTCAGAGTTATTTATCTGATATTTTCATGTTACTAGTAGACAGGAATATTACACAAGTACAGAGTTACTTTTCTACGTCGCAGCTGATTTAAGATGCTTTTAGAGGTTCGAAATACATTGTGGGTTTGGAAATAAAACTTTTCATGCATGACGTGTTACATCTTAGATTGTGTCAAATTACACCTGTCAAATCATACCGGGTAATATCACAATACATGTAAAAAGTGAAGCAACATGACACGGTGTGTCAAATATGATGCTTTATGTAGAAAGTTATAAACAAAAGGTTGGATTTTATCAAGGATGTTGATGTGCTTTACCCGTAGAAAGACATGTTGAATAGGACTTTCCTTGAAGTTATGTATATGGGTATATTTATTGATGCTGTGGGAAAACTTCTACATGGTTACTTGAGGAATTTAATGAAGACTGTGAGCAGCTTTGTGCTAGTTAACAGTAAATATCTCTGCTGATGGTTTCTTTGTGGTTTATAATTTCTTCTGGAGTTCTGACCTGTTCAGATTAAGTTGCAGTGACATGTCTTTCTATTCTATGAAAAATTTTTCCTCCATGGACCTATGAAACCAAATAACTAACGTTTTCCATAGAAGTGAAATGATCATGTCTGTAAACCTATCATTAGGCTCTGAATTTCAAGTGAAATCCATAAAAACCAGTTGAATAGTTTCTTGCTGGTTTCTCTTCCTCTTTCATACTTTGCTGTGCATGTTATAAAGTCCCAGCACATGCCTGGTACTGAATTGCTGGAAGATAAGCAGGTGGGTACGGTGTTTGTCCTCAGAAACACCTAGATTTGTTTCTCATTAACCTTTATGAAGTTTCTTATGTGCTCATTGAAACTCAACTTTAGGGTTTTTTTCAGTGATTGCCTGTAAAAGTGAAAATGAGTTTTTAAATATTAACCTTCATTTAACTCACTTGTTCTAACACTGTCCAACATATAGTCAGATATATTTCTTTATTGCAAATATGCTGGACTTCTGTTGCAAAATCAATTGTTTCAATGGAGTCATGATGTAAATTTTCAGGGAAGTCAGTATTAAAGTCAGTTTCTTCCTCTTCAGCAAGTATATAAAATTGATACTAGGTCTGTAATTAAAATGCCAGATGGAACAATAAAACCTCATAGAAAGAACTAGTCAATAATGAAATGCTGTAGAGCTCTGAAAAAAAAAAAAGGTAGTAATCATAAAATGTGGGTACTGCTGCAGAAATAAACAAGATCTTTGTGAAGCCAAAAAAATTGATAAATGGATGAAATTTCTTAAAAAATAGCAGATTTGGAATTTCTATCAGTTACTACTGGAAAAATATTTGAAATATTTACTGTAATATTTTATATTTACTATTAAAAATACAAGGTATTAGTTTTTATATTTAGATGAACGTTAATCATCTCTGTAAATACATGTTTTTTTCCCATTACAGGATTTCTATAATATTTCTGGGGTAACATAAAGTGGGATTTTGGGGAATAAACCTTCTCACATGGCCAGGTAATAAGTAAGAGTGGAGGATTAGTGAAAAAAATTTGCTTTTTTGTGTGTGTGTGTGTGTGTGTGTGTGTGTGTACATTGAGGTTGTGATGTAGAAGAAGGAGGAAGAGGCAGAGGTAAGTTTTGAGCTGAGGATAAGCAAAGGTGCCAATAGAGCTCCTCCAATTTTGTTTCNCATCTCTGTAAATACATGTTTTTTCCCCATTACAGGATTTCTGTAATATTTCTGGGGCAACATAAAGTGGGATTTTGGCGAATAAACCTTCTCACATGGTTTTAAATTTCCGGCATGACATGTTGCATCTTATGTTTTGTTAAACTACCTATTCCATAAGACCAAATGTCAATATGGAAACAGAAGTGCATTTAGTGATGCAAGTGATGGCTCTGCCCATCTGTGAGTGCATGATGTAAGCTGAAATATAATTGTCTGTATGCTAGTGGTGCCAATAAAAAATGCCCTCCACGTTGTGCTTAATAGCAATCCCTCACTTTTTTTTGTGTGCTTGACAGCATTTATGATGATTTCCATTTGCAGTTTAGGGACTGAGGGTGTATTGAGATGGGAGACGTCAGCTAGTAAGATGGGGAAGGCAAGATGGAGTAAATCCTGGTTTGGGAAGGGCCAGGTAATAAGTAAGAGTGGAGGATTAGTGAAAAAATATTTGCTTTTTTTTTTTGTGTGTGTGTGTGTGTGTGCGTTGAGGTTGTGATGTAGAAGAAGAAGGAGGAAGAGGCAGAGGTAAGTTTTGAACTGAGGATAAGCAAAGGTGCTAATAGAACTCCAATTTTGTTTTATATAATGTTAACTAACTTCTATACTTGATCTGTGCAGTGCTTAGTACTAGGCGCTTTTGTAGTTCTGTGTAGAAAGTCTTGATAAAAATAAAGATAAGGATAAAAATCTGGGTTTAATCGGCTTTGTGAAGGAAAAAAAGTACTAAAATAGAGCCAAGCTTTGGGCATTAATGTAGTACAGATATAAATTGCAAGGGAATAGAATGTTTTTTTCTTACTTCTAAGAGATGGGTCACCAGATAAAATATGGGTGGTTTGCTCCTTTTGTGGAGCTTTTCAATTGCCTGTTGTGAAAGAAAATGAATATGGAAGAAAGGTTAACCGTGTCTTAGTGTGTTCTGTATTTGAATCCATTGAAAAATTAGTGAATTGAAGAAGATTACAGCATGAACTTGATTACCACATTTTACTTCCACTGCAGTTTTTCTCAATTTCGAGGCTGCTTATTCTATTAAAAGAGAAGACTTGAACTAATAGTGATTGGTGATCTGCCCTACTGACTTAAATTAAATTTAGTTGTGTCGTTGAGGATATTATTTAATATCTATCAGTTAATTTATCCAATTTTGACACAGAAGAGGATTCAGAGAGCACATTTTCAACAACATAGAGACAACCGAGGACAAAATGGGTAAATTGCAAATAATGGCTGAGTATGTTCTCTATTTAAATGTGCCCAGGAGATGTCCTGGGTCCTGGGACTCAACTGCCTGGGCTGGCAGACTGTTAGGAAGGTCCCTGATAAGATTTTGGCACGTTCAAACCACTGAACTGTGTAAAGAAGTCACAGCCCTGTCTTGGCAGTCAGATGTTCCAGAAAGTGCCTGTAAATGAGGAAAAGTAGTGTTCTCTGCTAGTGTCCCAGTATGTTTTTGCAGCATCAGCTGCATGTTAAGCTACTGGAAACTGTTTAATCTCTTTTCCCATCCCCAGTGTATTTAGGGTTTCAAGCATTAGAACATCTTTAATTACCATTATTGAAGGTCTTTCAACTTTGAAAATTGGAAGTATATTTCACCAGAGACTGCAGCCTGGTAATTGGCATGTTGTTGCAATGTCTGCACAATGTTGTTCCTATTTTGGTCTGTTACATAAAAGATTACTGATTTTCTCAGAAGTATAAAATCAATTCAACCCAGGCTCTATCCAGTAATTTTTGTTTGTGGAAACGAAATTGTAATTTTTCAAACTGAATTATTAAATTCTGCTTTGCTCGGAAAGATAGATCCTAAGAAAGATAGATTCTAAGATACAGAGTAACATTGTTTCATTCTATTTAAGTTGATCAGAACAATATAGTTGTCACAACTTAGTTTCCTGATGTTATGATGGGAAAGGGTTCAGTAACAACTCTCAAGAGTGCTAAAAACTTTTCATATAATGCATGTGACTTTTCTCTCAGCGAAACATTAATTGGTGCTTTCACCCAACTCAACCTTATTAAACTATAACCCGTATTTTGGCATGAGATTATGACAGAAAATAATACTAGCAAGACAGTCCTGAAGAAACTTTCACAAACCTCTTCTGTGCTTCTAAATGGTATTCTATGAGATATGATGTGACTATTCCATGTGAGTAATTAGTAACTGATAAATAGACTGCCCTGATAATTTTCCTGTTTTTAAAAGCCTCATAATCTATCACATCATCTGTCCACACAGCATGTCAGTGTCTTGTCTAATCAACTTGCTCAGTGGTAACTCATCCTCTTTAGTGACTGGAGTTTTGGTTCAGGTGACCCTACATGGCTTCTCAATCTTTTGCTTCATTTGCACCTAGATTCGATTTGTCTTCTGCTGATTCCAAGTAGAATGGTCTCTTCCTTCACTTCCAACAATTACAATTTCTTTTGTGATCAACTTGGTCACTGTAACTCATATGGCTGAACATACAATTTTCATTAATGTTACTTATACAATTTCATTCTGGTAGTGAAGTTTCATTATATCAAGAGTCATATAAAACTGTAGTCATTTTTCTTGGATTAAGAGTGCGTTCAGCTGGAGTTTGCTGTCTTGCTGAGTTTCAGTCTGAGGCCTAAGGCTTCAGCAATCCAATCACGCTAAGCAAACCAGTTACTAATGCTAATTAAAGCACATTAGTCAAGTAGACAAGCTTAAGATTACTTCAGTTCCCAACGCACATTTGACCAAGAATGAAACAGAAAGGAGTATCCTTCCATTTCCAGTCTTGATCTCTCTTCAAGGAATATAACTGTAGGATTGGCAACTGACTCTGTGAACGCGGGGCAGTATTGTGCAAGCCAGTAAGAAAGGTGAATATTGGTTTCTTCAGTTGCTAAAAGCACCATAAAAATCAAATTGCAGAGTTATCCTCTCATACTTTTCCTTGCTTCAGGTCACCCACCGATAAGCCTCCTTCTTGTGTGCGAGTGAATTTATCTTGATGAGGGTTTTTACCAAGTGACATTTTCCCTCCCAAAACTCTCACTTCATGCACTGTGTAGGTCTTTAATGGGAAGTAACTTCATGAGAATTGTAGACTGATTCAGTAGAAGGCAGGCGTACAGGCAAGGCCACTTTTATAATGAGGAGAGAGTTCATTTTATGACACAGACTTATATGCAGTGATAGCACAAATGATGACTGGAAGGAAAAGTTCCTCTTAAATGGAATAACACATCAATTCGATTGGTTTATTTTCCTAAAATACTCTGTTTCTGCATATTTTGATGTCTAAATGTTGAGATTTTTCATGCTTTTATCTAGGCTGATGTATTTGATGATACTGGTCATCACATTTTCTGAGGAAATGTACATTTTCCTCTCTGAAAAATAGAACACTCAGGAGAATTGTTATGGAAACTCTTGATCCAAGAATAATTGTGTCCCCAGGCTATGCCAACCATTGCTGCAGTTGAGTTCGTCAACACAAACATTATACAGCCATATCTGAATAAACATTGTCCATCATTCCATAGCGTTACAGCAAAAGGAGAGATTTTCTTATGCTACTGCAACAGGCCAGAACAGAAATGTAATACTTGTATTGAAATCTGTGTTAATAGAATGACTAATTAAAGTCATAGTGGGTTCCCACACTGTTCTCTGCTACTCTTTCCCCTTTTCCTAGAAGCCTGCTTGGTTTCATGGATGTTTTCATTCTCAGTCACCTCATCAGGCTTCCCCTTGTGTCCTTACTTCCAGTAGAAATAGAGCTAGTGCTCCAGTTTATTGGCTGTGGCCTCGTGCCTAAGTGAGCTTGAGAATTCCCAGGGAAATCCCCACTGTTGTCTGCTGTACAGGTGCAGTATGTTCCCTCTTTTAGTCTTGCTGGCCAGGCCTGGCACTAGCACAAACTAGGATTTTATTGACTGTTGGAAAGTCCAGGGAAGGATGGATCCTCACGTTAATTCCTACTGTAAAAATAATCCGTGTGCTAGTAGGTCAGAGGCTGCTGTAGAGGGCATTAACAGCTGTGGGAAAAGAGGGCAGAAGCAAGAATTTTATTATGAATATCTTACGCAATTTGTAGAATCAGCAGAGAAATCACACTGTTAACTACACAGAATGGAATAGACTAGGGAACTTAAATGTCTAGTTTGCTTGCAGGACTTGGATGCACTTAAGAAGGCAGAGGGATTGCACTGGCTGCCGTTGTCCTAGAACTGATGTTAGGATTGTCACCCTGAAATTTTCTATCTGCTTCATCCTTAATTAAAATATTTACATTGCTGAATCAGCTCACGTTGTGTGAACACCTTAGATTCTGGTCACACTCGAGTAAAATCAAGTAAAGATTTTCATATGTTACTTTGAAGTTTGATGTAACATCTAGCAATAAGGCAACAGTAACTTCAAACATAGCAAGTTTTCTGATTTTCAGGGGAGTTAACTTACTGAAGTGGGTCATGCTCCCCAGGGGAAGCAATGCAGAAGATAGGAGAAGAAGGCAAAGTACTTAATTAGAACAATCAAATGTGTAATATACAATGGTAAAATGTGCTTCCAGGTTGAAACACTATTTTTGGATGGTTTTGGATTTTTTTTTTAATAATCTGTTTTGGGAAAGGCATCAAATTATAAGTCTATGGAGTATAAGAAGTGATATTGCTACCCCCAGAGGGGCAGTATGCAATACATGATTTTGAGACGTTTGCCTATCATAATCATACCACATTATCTCGAAGCAACAGATTTAAAACAAACTACTGCTGAGTTTTACAGGCAGCAGCAGAGACAGTAAAGGAGATTACCTTTCCCCTAAGATTGGTACATTCTCTATATTTTCGCAGTGCTGGGATCAGAGTATTTTTTAACTTGACTTCATTGCTAGCAGGGTTGAGAAATAATCATGAGATTTACCTGCTTAGACAGTCTATTTACTCATATTTCACCTAATGGTAATGAAAAATGAATGCTATTTTCCTTGCTTGTCAAAACCAAGTTATTTAACCCTGATGAATGGAGAGTATGATAATGTAGGTAATATTTTTACAGCTGGTGATACAGAGTTGTAGAAACTCTTAATTTACTATGCAACTCCAGTGCACAAATATGGTAAGGGGCACCTTTCATTTAACAGAAGCATTTTCTTTTACTTTGCAATAGCTATTTCAACAGAGTTTGACATCTACAAGTAGACCCTGAGGCCTTTAAAGTCAGCGTGAGCTTTGCACCTTGGTTTGAGATGTGGATTGACCTCGGTTGTAAACAGTATGATGAGTCCTCCTTCATTATAGAACTGAACTCTTACTTCACAAGGATCTAACTGTAAATGAGCAGTGCCTGCCACGCTGTGAGTAGTCTGTTTGAGCTTGATGACAGTTAACTTTAAACCACATTCACGGCTACTTGCATGAACTTGCTTTGAACTAAAAACATGTTTATGTATGCGTTTCCCAAACAGAGCTCTTTAGTCATGTGAAGATGCAAACTATGGTAGTGAGGTAGTAGAAATGTGATCCACAACTTCTGTAGTCTTACATCAGTAAATCAAACTTCAACCTTTTTTTTTTTTCCTCCTAATCAGCAAGAAAAATTTTCTCATTGAACATCTAGTGAAAATATCCTAATGATGTTGCATGGTTTACAAATAAATGTAATGAAATCTGTAGCGACTGGTGTTTCTGCTAAGAATGAAGGGTGATGAAAGTTTTGGTGTGTGGGTATTAGGCATATTAGTAGTCCTGGATGAAAACTGTCTGTTCCAAGCTAGTTTTATTTTTCCGTCAGCCAGGACTAATCTCTCAGTGCAAACTAAGAACTTGTTCATCTAGAATTATAGCCTTTTCAGGCAATTTTAATAAACATAGTTTTGTGTGAGAATATGATGATATTGTTTAGAGAGCAGGAAAACTTGTCTGTTTGCAAGTTTTCTAATTAATGAATGCCTGAGAAACCTGAAGGATGGGCATAAGCAAAACCTACCTCTTGTGCAGATCTTTGAAATTCTGACAGATACAGAGATAAAGGGGATTAAATAGAAGAAAGATAAAAACTGCAAAGGATTAAAATGAAACTCTGAAATAATAATACAGATTTGGGAATAGAAATGGTAAAAAATGACAAGAAGAGGATGAAGGGTTTCTGGAATAATAACTATTTAATAATAAAAGCAATGGAAGCTGACAGAGAATGGAGAAGATGACTGCTAGGAAACTTAAAAGTTGGAAAAGACTATCCAAGATCTGTTCATAAATAAAAGCACCGATACTTAGAAAGAAGGTGTGTTACTGTGGATAGGGTGGTCCTAAAGATACTAACTGAAATAAATGGCTCAGTTTGTATGTATGAAGAAGCAGTTGGATGGAAATGGCTCTTGATTACAACAGTGAGTGCAGGAACCAAACAATTGACCTCTTATAGCAGTGGAGAGTTTGGCATGGAATACAGCCAGAGTCAAAAGTGGAGCGAATTTTCTGATGATGTGTAAGATTTTCTAAGATACTTTAACAGTTGAGAAGACCTTCCGTTTGAAGTTTACTGTTCAATTTGCAGTTAAAACAAAACAAAACTTATATTAGTTACTTATAGCTCATAACAGCAAGTGAAGCACCTATTAGACACTATAAAAATAGGTAGATCGAGCCCAAAGTCGTAAGTCTTATTGAGTATTTTCTTCAAAGAAGAATTTTCGACTTTTTTAAACACATTTTCATCATGCTTCTGGTGCTTTACCCGTTTGCTGTTTTTTTTCCTGTATTTTGTCTATTAACATGTTTTTCCCCATATGCTTTATATTGTGCTAGTGGTGTTTACCTTTCTCCTTATTTGTTTTTTTGCCCCATATCTCTTTTACTGAAGTCATGATTAGAATGGCTCAAATCTTGGGGGCCGAACAACACATATATTGGAAGGCATTCATAATTCCCCAAGCTTTGAGATTTTTACCTTTCACTTTGACCTTTCTACTCACTATTTACTCTTGCTCACTTCTCCACGTCTAATTGCAAAAGCTCCCAGTAAGCACCCTAACTTCTATTGATGCTCCTTCATCTGGAGACATTCACTTCTTGGAGAGCGTGTGGATAACTTGCTTATCCCGAGTTCTCCATCTTTTTCTGGCAGTTTACTTGAATATATTCTGAAAACGTTTTTTTTTTTGTATCTACAGATTTTCTCTAGGTGGATAAATAGTATTTTTTTTCTTTATTCATTTTACACATGCATGAGAGTTTATGCACAAGATCACAGAGCCATTAGGTTGTGCATCACAGTAGAAATAGTGGGGAGTTGAATTGTTGAACATCACTCAGAAAAGCAGATGTATAACAACCTTTCTGGCCTGCTGCAGAAAAACTAACTGCAGCACTTGCTCTGAAAGATTAAAAGGGCCAGTTAACTAGGCATAGGAGAGGGATCATTGCACAGGGTATGGTCAAAGTGGTGTAGAAGGCCCAAAGAAATAGGAATGCATAACTTACATACCTGGTTTCTGTAACTGAATTTTTATGAGAGAAAAGTTTAAAATCACGATTATTTTGTACCTTTTGTCAAAAAAAAATTATTTTCAGCAATTGAGATACTGTGAAGGAAGAAGTGAACTCAGGAAAGCAAGAGAGAGATGGTTAGGATCATTTGCAATCACTTCTTGGGTGTTCCGCAAGAGCTGTGTCACCAATGTCGGGGTAGATGGGCACTGCAATATTTTTGTGCTGTCTCGTCACACAGTCATTCAAAAAGGAACTCAGTTCAGTGAAAATTATTTCTAATTACACAGAGATATAAAATTTGAGAGTGGGGCACAGGGATTTAGCCATGTGATGCCCATTAATGTTAATGGAACTCATGCAGCTAAATCACTTTTCCCTTTTATGAAAAAGGTGTCCTAGAGGGTTTATATAAAGTCATAGTTGTCCGTCACACAGCTGGACTATAAATCATTGCCACCACGTGTACAAGTAACATAGCAGGAGAATTGAACAGTTTCGTATAGTGATATTTTTCTCTGAGCTTGGTAGAAAGCCATTTTTAATGTACTTGAAGGCTGTAATTTTTCTAATGCTTTTTGGTAATTAGCAATTTGAACATGATAATAATTTGGAGTAGTTTTCGCTGTTGTTCCTCACGACAGTAAGTGGTGTACTCAGTCAGCATCTCTGCAGTTGTTGTGTTTCTAAGGTAAGTCATAAGATTAAACATGTCGCGCTTGATATAGAGTTTTCATCTCCTTGCCTAGCATGGTTCTCCTACTTACGTTATCTGCCTTTACTGTTTTTTCTTACTCTAGTGTTACAGAAAATATGAGGATTTAGCCCAGCAGCCATTAAAGGACATAGTAGAGTAGATCTCAGTCTCAGATAATCTATATTACTGTAGTTACAAATGTCTTAGATTGTGATTGTGTACTGCAAACGTTACCAAAAAGCTCTGCAACTTCCTCAAAATCAGTTGCTGTTGTTTCTGTCAGCTGGGTGTGTTTCCAGCTGGTTAAATCATCAGGCTTTAGAAAGCTTTGCTAAGTACATTACTGTTGCATTAAGACATGTCTGGAAAGTCAAGAGTATCATTCCAAAACAAAATATGATCAGAAGATGAGCCATCAGCCTCTAAGATCCTTCTGTTGTGCGATGAAATGCTTAGATCACCAATCTGTATAATCATAGAATCACCAGCTTGGAAGAGACCCACCGGATCATCATTAATGGGTATAATATGGGTATGTTCATGTTGTATATCAAACAATATATATTGTGTCTTGTGAGGTTACTTCTTTGTCTCCCAACTAGCTAATCACTTTATTTCCAAAGCTCCAAGACATCCATGTTTTGGCCATCCAGAGCTTTCCCAGTGCTAAGATATGGGTATGTGTGATATCTAGGGTGAAATATGAATTCATGTAGCTTCAACAGCACTTGGGTCAGACTTCATACAGTTGTTACTTGGAGTCCTTTCATCACAGTATCTACTGTTGCTGTTTCTTGGAGAAAATGTCCAAATCAAACTTCTGTTGAAGATATTTTTCACCTCTTATTTTTTGAAAAAAAACCCAAAAACCCTCCCCAAAAGTAACTAAAAATAAAAAACCTAGCTGATACCCAACCAGGTCTGGATGAAGAATTCTATCGTATTAATTCCTCATTCACAGATAAAGTCTTTATATTTTGTTCTTGTAGCAGATTATCTCAGGGAGTATTACCTATAAAACTCTACTTTCAAAAAAATCCAAACCAACTCATGCTGCAGATCACAAAACTGATAAGAACGTTCATTTCATGTGTGATATCCAAAAAACTTAAGATATTGAGTACTTTAGTATAAAAATAGAGATATTAAAAATACAAATTTCAGTATAATAAACCCTCTTTCCTTGGGAGATAACTCATTGCAAAAAGTAGATGAAAGTAGTTCTTTAACATCTCATTTGAATTCTCTTTGCTCATATTAAGTCTGAATACCTTACATAATTATTTTAAATTCCTTTTGCTTTTTAGTCCTTTACACTTTATTGTTACTTTATTACTGTCATTTTATTACTATTATTCTTTTTGACTTTTTTTTATTATTTAAAATAACTTTTTAAAAGGAGGAGTTACCTGATTTTAAGGATCTAAGATTTTCTTTTGCTCTCTGAATGTACCAAGCAGGAGATAGAAAATTAGAAAAGATGATTAAAACAATAAATTCTACAGTTTTTGTAAAGTGGATGAAAGCCAAGATTCGATAGTTGTATTCACCCTTGACTGAGCAAGCTGCAAGAGAGCACACACTGAGAACAGTGGAATATATAGCAGAAGCAGTAATGCAAAAGCACAGCTAATTAAAATTCCTGTAGGTTTTATCAACAGGTCTGCAAAATACAATAATTAATATTTGACTGTGGAAACATGTCACTTTGATGCTTTTGAGAAGAGACAAACTAGCTGAAAATTACTCAGTTGAAAAATATCACTTAATCTTGGGGTTTTTTATGGTCTTGTGTTTAATGCACATGCTACTACTGTGATTTTTGCAATTACTACAATCAAAACTAGGACTTGTTTAAATTCTCAATAAACTGTACAATACATACATTTCTGTGGGGTGTTACTAAAATGAAGCTGAGTTGTTAGGAAAAAGCTTCATTTTAGTACAGCTAAAATATGTGTATTTACCTGAAAGGTATGTTTTGAAGTAAGAAAACAGCTGCATGCAGTAGAGTTGCATGAAAACTGCTTGATATTTATGTCTGGGAAATGTGCTGGGAAGATGTGGTTAATTGAGCTATTTTAAAATGAAGTTGGTAACGGTGGGTAAAGTCTAATAACAGCTGAAGATTTCATATGGAAAGAGGAAATTGGTGGTTGAGCTTTGCATTCCACCCGTAAATTATCCTGTTGAAAAGAGAGATGGAAAAAAGAACACTAGTTGACAGGTTGATGTGCCAGTGCCTTTAATAAAGGTTTATTGTAGGTGAGGGCGGGGCTCTTTTATAAACCTGCAAAGCGTTTTTAAGTGTCTGCTGTGCTATCCTTTTAAATGTTTGCAGCAGAAAAATGCAGCTAGACTCTTTACTGCTGGATGATTCTGTGGCTAAACTAAGCTGATAAAACTTACAAGCACTGTCACAGTAGTACTGTCACGGTAACTGTGAAGGAGTAGTGATGATCTAAGAATGGAAGAGGGAGAAGGTGCTGGCCCATAACAGGTTGATTTGGGTGGGTGGGGTGAGCGGAAAGGTAATGGGAGAAATTGAACAATTGTTCGGGTTTTATATGGAAGAATCTGTATTGTTTTGATGGCTTCATTTATGCTGGACTCTTTCTTTCCTGCCTTTATCAACAGCTTTAGTGCAAATAATACCATAGAATCATAGAATCACCAGGTTGGAAGAGACCCACCAGAACACTGAGTCCAACCATTCCCAACAATTTCTAAACCATGTCCCTTAGCACCTCATCCACCCACACCTTAAACACCTTCAGGGAAGGCGAGTCAACCACCACCCTGGGTAGACCATTCCAGTGCCCAATGACCCTTTCTGTGAAGAATTTTTTGCTAATGTCCAGCCTGAACCTCCCCTGGCAGAGCTTGAGGCCATTCCCTCTTGTCCTGTCCCCTGCCACTTGGGAGAAGAGCCCAGCTCCCTCCTCTCCACAACCTCTTTTCAGGTAGTTGTAGAGAGCAATAAGATCTCCCCTTAGCCTCTTGCAACTCAAATTCAAAGAATGCAGCATTGTTTTACATTTAATACGAAAATAGCTTTAATCAAACTACTAAGGTTTTTTTCATCCCTTATGCTGCTGGTAAAGGCAGATTTCACTGATATCCCCATTAAACAAACCGAAGTTTTCTGTTATTATTTTTCCACAAGTCTCCAATCGGTCCTCAATATATTGTCTTTGATACAGGTGGGATGCTACCAATCTTGCAATGCTGTAATGTAAAACATAAAGCTACATTACTAATTATATCTGTAGAGAATTCCCTTAATGGTTGAGTAGTATAAAAAAAAATCTGGAAAATTTCCCAAATGGAAATCTTATTTTATTTTAGAGAAATATAGATGAAGCTCTGTCATTACTGGCTATCTTTGAAAATCAGATTGTGCAAAGGAAGTATTGGGAGTCATCAGGTGTCATTAGAAACGCCATAGTGTTCCCAAACTTAGATACTTAGAGCCATAAGTAATTCATAAAGTCAGAGTAATGTAGTAAACTTACACTAGTAGCTCTTGGACAGGATATCAGGGGTTAAAAGATAAATATGCTAGCACAGTGCACAGTAGGAAATAATTCCCTGAAATGAATGTTTCCTTAAAACAAACAAAACTTGCCAAAATCAGGGTAGGTGGTTATTATTATTTAAGGCACGAAATTCCCATAGTATGATGCATGCTGGATGCCTAGATGATACTGTTAGGACTAACAAAAGAACAAACAAAAGGCAAAATAACTTATTTAAATAGTCTACCTCGTGATTTATGAGTGACATTTCAGTGTAAGAAAAGTCAAGTTCTTATTATATATTTTGATTTATTTCTAAGTAAATAACGTATTTCTAACTACTGTGTGGCATGGAAATATACCAGAGGCAGAAAATATTCTGTATAATAACAATTCTTATACAGAATATATTCTACTTATGTTGCACAAAATCAGCTTTTCAGTTGCAGTTGAAACAGTTTCTACAACAAAAAACACCCTAAAGAAACTCTCCTGAAATTAACTTCATTGATCATCTGGTGGAAAGAGTTTATCAAGGGCTACTCAAAACACAGCAATCTCTTTGGTAAGATTTTTTTTTTTCCTTCAGAACTTCCAATAAGTCTAGGAATTGTTGGCTACCCTGCAGTGTAAGAATGAAGTAGTGATTTCAGATGCTTACAGCCTCGAATACTTAAAAATATCCTGCTTTTATTAGATTTTTCTCAGATCTCCTCCTGTGGTTTTTCAGAAGTCCAACCTTTCTGAAGTACTTGTGAAAATTTTTCCAAAGGTGTCTGTTGTAATGTTAATATAGATTGTTGTTAGGATAAAAATATCAAACATCTAGAAGGCTTTTTAAAAAAGACAGAATCACACAGAATCACCAGGTTGGAAGAGACCCATCGGATCATCGAACCCAACCATTCCCATCAAATGCTAAACCATGTCCCTCAGGACCTCATCTACTC
>WAAB01020690.1:0-23708 GCA_013389865.1 Piaya cayana | reverse complement strand
CACAGGATTCAAGGAGCGGTCTCACCAGTGCCGAGTACAGAGGGAGAAGAACCTCCCTGGCCCTGCTGGTCACACCGTTTCTGATCCAAGCCAAGATGCCATTGGCCTTCTTGGCCACCTGGGCACACTGCTGGCTCATGTTCAGTCACTGTCAACCAACACCCCCAGGTCCCTCTCTTCCTGGCAGCTCTCCAGACAGACTTCTCCCAGTCTGTAGCTCTTTCATTCATTTCATCTGAATGTTGTTCAAACCAGCTGCATATGCAGTCTAGGGATTAGATGGCTTTATTTCAGAAGACAACCTGATGCATTCAGACCTATGTTCTGTCACTTGTTCTGCAAATTCCATGCAGGGATAAAATGGTTGGGGTCTTTTCGTTACTACTTAATTGGGCACTGCACCTTTCTGGGCATCCTGCTCAGGTGATACAGTTGAAAGAAATGTGTTGCAGTGCTTTGGTACTGCAGATCATCTGCAAAGAGTCCAAACAAGCTAGCTGNTTCTGTGATTCTGTGAAATGAGCTAGCTACCTGCATGACAGTGCTCGTGTCCCTTAGTAGTTACTAAGAATGGAAAATAAAGCTCTGTTACCACAAACCCCTGTATTTTTATTTAGTTGTTACATTTATTATGGTTTGAGTGCCTTTGAAGGAAAGCTCAAGACCGCTTAAGAGAGGCTACTGCATCAGCTGACGCAGGTTTTTAGATGATGACATTAGTATGCCTTTTATATTAGGTTGCTAACATCACTTAACCTTTCCTGATAGTTTATTGTTTCCTGGAAAAAAAAATATTTTTCAGTGTGTCACTTCATTTCACAGAGCAGCTTTTCTATCACATTTTTACTATTTGTAGCTGCAGTGATCCATCTTCCTGCAAAAGTACACACCAGTAGAAAGCTGAATAATTTTGCAGGCTGTCAGTGTCAATAATTGGTTCTGCTTTGTCATGAGAATAAGCCTTATTTCAATGAGTTTTGTAAAAAGGTAAGTATAGCACAGGACATAAATGATGTGGAGGCAGGTAATAGATACAGTAGTTTTCTCTGAAAAAGAATATTTCTGTGGAAAATGATGTACCTGTTTTCTGGAATATGTGTAATCTTTTTTAAACTATTTGACATACTTGAAGTTTCTGAAATTTTCTCGCTTTTATGAAGACACACATGCATAGTGTGAAAAATCTAATTTTCCTGAGAAAATAAGACCATTTTGGAAGTTTAGAGTGTTCCTTCTAGTAAACAGACAGTTTTGTTTATTGGGATGTGTGTGTGTCTTTGATTAGCAGTATTTATTTCAAATTCTGTTGAAAAGTTTTGAGGAAAAAAATATTAATTCTCCTTTAGATCTCATTAGTCTTTGTTAAAATTTGGAATGGAACAGTGACTCAGTCCTTTAAAAACTAATGCTTTAATAAAAATTCCATTGTTTTGAAATTCTTGTTTAAATCAAGTTAGGGAAATCCTTCTCTAATGATAGAAATATTTATAATCTTTGACCGTGCTGCCTCACAATTCTCACTGCACAATTTTTCATGAGGCCCTTATAGGAGACCCAGGCATGAGTCTTAGGGTGGTTTGCTAAGTGCTTGAAAGGTTTGTCAATTATGTTTTATTGATGATTTTCTTTTTAACGCAATGAAGCAATCAGTGATGCTGTTAGGAGGATATAATTTAGATTTAAAAGAGGAGTCTCTGTCTTTCCACCTTCTTTATTTGGTAAGTTGTTTGCCTTGTTGTCTTTAGGGGAGTTCTATCTTTCCAACCCCCCAGTTTTTATTCTTTTTTCTTCCCTTCTGGGGTTCAGAATCAGATGTGTTAAGAACTCACTTCTCTGAACGTCTTCCAAATCTACCTAATTACTCTGGTGCTCACAATAGAAGATATTATGGCAGCTTTTGGAGAATCAGCTGGAGAGGAGTCTGTTGCTGCAATTTTTTCCTGTGGGATGCCAGGATGATGGAGTGTTCCGTGCTACCGCATAGAGCTAGAAGCAGTTTGTAGTCTAATAATTACAGTGCAGAATACTGAATACACAAAGATGTGCCATTTTACAAAGTCAAATTAAAGCATGTACAACTGGGAAGATTTCACTACATCCTGTATATTTTAGACTTACATTAAGAAAGATTCATAGAAGGATATACTTGTTTATAAATTTCCATATATTGCTAAAGCTGTATGAAACCCAGTGATGCTCTGGTGGGATTTTGTGGGGATTTTGTTTTCAAACAGAGATAGCAGATGAAAATTTTTTTTAATGGTTCTGAGTTTTCTCATGACGAATCAGAAATTACTGACTTCCTTGTTTCTACCTGCACCTTCTCTTTTCCCATCTTTGTTTAGTCCCAATTCTTGTGACAGACATCTTCTCAAAGCAGAAAAACACTCGCTGGGTTACATTTAAGACTTCCCTATGCTCACAGATATCAGTAAGTCAAGTTACATGAATTGATCCATAAGAAAAGATTTTTTTTTTTCCTGGTATCCCAAGACTTTGTGTGTGCTGCTATACCATGCAGAAAAGAGCCTTCTTGAGATTAGTGTTTCTAAATGACTCGCTGTGTGTTTCAGGATGGAAAATACATGATTAATTATTTTTTTGTATATTCAACTCTCGGAAACCTATTTAATTTTTCTTTGAGAAGGTAGATGCATTTACATTTTATTATTGTTTTGATTTCCATATGCTTCATCTTCTACTTCGTACCAATTGAGTCATAATTCTGTTTTACCTTGCTTCTGTGATCTGTGTTTTATAACAGAAACTGAATGTAGCTCTCCTAATCAAACTAGATCAGATTATTGTGATGGGGGCCTCTTAACAGAGTTGCCATTTTAGTGATTATCAAGTAGCATAATAGAAATATTCATGTATCCATGAAGCCCAAGATAATTATTTCAACCATTAATATAAAATTACTAAACTTCCATAAATAGTCAGGTTGTGTATATATTTAATATGTATGTATTTATTTGCTTTTTTTTCTTTATAACATTAGACATTCCTAAACTGATGTTTTCCAGAAAGATGTTTCATATGTTTCCAAAAGACATAGTCAGAAAGCTTAATCAGATACTAAGAGTGAAGGTGAAATGAGTCAGGTCCTTTAGAAACAATGTCAATTCAATTTATTTTCATTAGAAAGCACTACGGAGATTTATAATCCCAAAGTATCAGTAATTTATATTGCTTGCATTTGAAATTTTAATTATATTCTTGTTGAACCAAACACTGTGTTATTAATTATCAGACAGCAAAGGCTAGCATTTCATTACTAAAATTAGCTGGAAGTTTGTTCTGTGTCTTCCTATCTCAGTTGTGCTTGGGAGACTGGAGTAGATGCACCTGATATACAAATGTATGTTTGACTCATTTTTTTTTAACCTGGTATTCAGTGTGGCCTTTACAGTATCTGAGATGGATAGGTTAGAAAAACACAGGAATGTTCTCATGAGTTTAAGTCGCCTCTTCTCAGCAAAGGCAGATGTATTAAAAAATGTGTGTGTCTTTCCAACTCCCTTGATTCTCTACCTCTGTGATCCCCACCTCTGTTTGTTCCACTCCCTCTGAGCTTCACCTCATTGCCCTTGAGATTCTCTCTTCCTTCATGGTGATTTTTTCCTGCTAGAGTTCTAAGTGACTGTCTTGCTGTTGTGCCTGTGTTTTGCTCTTCTTCCGTGACCTTTATTTCTTATGTTGCTGAAGGTAATTTTTCCCTTTGCTACTCGCTGATGGGGTTGGTGCCCCCGTCTCCCTGTTCCTCCTCTGACTCCATTCTTTCCCTCTTGCTGAGCACAAAAAAATCTGGACTGGAAAGGTAGATTAGCAAGTAAACTGATCAATGACGATTTGATAACCTTCCTCTCAACCTGGAACTCCCAAACTATGAATTTTACTCCAATGTGTCAGCCAGAAATGAATTCTATAGGAACATTTTTAAAAGAATGTAGTAAAAAGAGCAAAGAGAGCAACCACCACAGGGAGCTTCTACCATTGTGTCTGTTTCGACAGAACATTATGTCTTGGAAGCCTTACTTCTAAAACTTTCCTTGGAAAATAATGCTTTTATTCTCTCAAGAACTCTATGCCCTCATGTTAGATACCAGCCCTGTGTAACACACCCTATGCAACAATCCTGTCCCAGGGAGAGAGGTGCTATGCTTCACTGAATTCCTGAGGTACGTGTAGCAATACCTGTTTGCTGGACCAGTCTTTCTTAACCAAAACAGAAATGTATGCATCTGCTGCAAGAACTTGTATTTACTAAAGCTGAACTTTACTGTGTTCAAGAAGTGGGTTTGGCAGTGGCAGTGAAGTGGAAGAGCTCTATAGTGTAGGCACGGTGATTAAATAAAATATTCTGTTAGGGAACAGCAGGATGTCTTGGGAGAAGCGCGATATCTTTTGCATGGGAGGTGTGCTTACAGAATGAGGCTTATGCACTCTCCTGTCCATCTTGAGTGGATTAGTGGTGCTGCTGTTTAAAATGGTGTTTCAAGCACTGGGAAGCTGGCTCTTCTCTAGTTCTTTCTTTTTTTTTTTAGTGGGTTTCTAGGTATGGTCAGATGTGCTCCAGAGCAGACAGACAATCAAACAATTTTATTGATTGGTAAAATATGACTAGTGCCAATCTAGCAGTGAGACTATAAAACAGGATTTGAAGGAGCAATGTTGAGGAGCACTAAATTTTAAAGAAAGATCTGTTGTTTCTCAAGAGAAACAGAGCGACAAGGTCTCACAGTGAAAAGTTCTATGATTGCAATAGTACCGCTGTTCTCTCTTAGTCCCTCCTGTGGAGAGAGCCCAAGATTGCGTAGTTATCTAGTAAAACATAGTAGAATCAGTCTGAGTTTCCTTTGCACTCTAAACACTTCTGGTTAGTGAAGGCATGAAAATGGACTTGGGAAAACCTTTGTGAAAAGAATATTCCAAACACTGTATTGGGGACTAGAAAACAAGCAAGCTTAAAATAAAAAACCCAAATCCTTAGGCAGGGCTATTATCCTGTAAAATTTAAAGATCAAGACTGAGCTACTTTATTCCTTAGGGTAACNCCCTCCTGTGGAGAGAGCCCAAGATTGCGTAGTTATATAGTAAAACATAGTAGAATCAGTCTGAGTTTCCTTTGCACTCTAAACACTTCTGGTTAGTGAAGGCATGAAAATGGACTTGGGAAAACCTTTGTGAAAAGAATATTCCAAACACTGTATTGGGGACTAGAAAACAAGCAAGCTTAAAATAAAAAACCCAAATCCTTAGGCAGGGCTATTATCCTGTAAAATTTAAAGATCAAGACTGAGCTACTTGGTTCCTTAGTGTAATTTTTCTGAAGGATTTCTTAGAATTTCAGGAAGCAGTGCTTTCTCACCAGCTAATTATCACATACTATAGTCGTGACTAGACTTCTATTTTCCATGTTGCACTGCTGGTGGCTGAAAGGTGTGGAAGAAGGATATATACAGTCTTCTCTAGCAATCCATCTTTTTATGGGATCAAAGGAGAACTGCTTATTACAGGAATTTGTTTCTCCTGATATGATGGACAGTTGCTCTGGTGTGTAGAATACAAATTTATTTCTATAGTCAGACCAGATTCCACCTTGGCTTTTTTTTCAGAAGGTGTTTTAGGATAAGTCCTTTGTTAAAGTTTTTTTCCCTAATATTGTTTTTTTATGTGATATATGCATAGTGTTTAGGGGTAACAATAAAAGAATAAGTAAGAGGAGATGAATAAGACAAGGAGATTTCTTTATATGTTTTTGCATGAGAGCTTGTTCACGTACTAAAGCCTAAGGCCGTGCTTCTGAAGTGCCTGGTACATTTGAATGTCCATTTAAATTGATTCTTTTGAGACACCTTCTGTGCGTAGTAAAATGCGACTCTTGAAATATGTTACATATTGGATATCTGTAATCAATAATAATTTCTGAAAATTGACTAATCTTTATGTGATGAAAAAATACACACCGACCATCTCTAGCGTGTCTGTTCCTGCCAGTGCTTGAGAACTTACATGGCAAAGAAACAAATCCAAATATTGACAATGAAAATATTTTTATTACCTTTTATCCCACTTCTATATTCATTCTTTTCCTTGCTTTAGCTTGGTAAAAAATGGAGGATGATTGGAACACCTAAAGGGATAAAATAATGATCTCCATAGGAATTTTGCAAGCTTGGAGACACTGCTGTTATATAAATGCGTATTTTAGGCCTGTATAAATCTCTGTGCCAGTGGAAACTGAAGCACTGCAGTAAGTTTTGCTCGGTACTTGTTCAATTTACAGATGTGGAGTTACCAGAGTAAAAAGAGAAAATGATGAAATAAAGTGATTTTTAAGCAAATGTTTATTCATGAACTCCCCATTTTTCTGCTGGTCCTGGCTGACTGACTGGTCTCTCAGCAGGTTGTGTGAGGAACACGACATGGTGGAGTAGCAGGCACCAAACAGCAGTGGTGAGCATCTGTTACTCAATCGCATGAAAAAAAAACAACCATTTTGTAGAGTAAACACTTAATTGTTCTTTTACTAGTTTTAATATAAAAGGGAATAAACTTGCATGTGTACAACTTAGTTCATTAAGTGGAACATTCTTCAAAATGTTTCCAAGGGTCAAAGACAAGCACCACACATCAGTACTTCTGCATATGTTTAGCCATGAAGTTTTGTTAGAAGCACAAATAGAATCCATTCTCAAAATTTCAGAAATTTGAGGGGGAAAGTCTGTTTTGTGTACTGAGTGGTTACTTCATTTCCATTTTCTATTCTTCCATTTCCCAGACCAGGAAAGAGTCTCTGGACTTCTAAACTTTGCAGGATTAAAATAGCTAAAACTTGGTCGTCTTTTAATCTCTTTTTCCCTCCTGCACACTGAGCTATGCCCAATGACAATAATATTTTATACTTGTACTTCCTAATTCCGAGTATTTTGTTTTATAATTTGGAAGAGCTTATGAGAATGTTTAGCATAGGTAGCTCGTAGCGATTTAGCAATAAACTGTGTTAATTGCGTACTGTTAGACTCCTCGGTGTGGCAGTGGTGCATGTTTTAAGCTGATCAGTGATGTTTACCATGTTAAACAAGCGTGTCTTGGAGAAGTTGTGCAGTCACACCAAATTCTAACATAATTAAGCAGATCATATATAATATTTTGAAATGACTCTAAAGGACAAACTGAATGACAGTGTTTCATTCATGACCTTTTAAACTTGTCTACAGCAAATTACATTTTGACTACGGAAAACAAATTTATAAATATTATGAAGTGTCTTATGACAAGACAATCCATTAGAAAGTCTTGAGTGTGTCTTGATAAACGGAGGTTTGTAAGCTTCACAGCCATTTGGCATTATGGCTAGTGAATTCATTTGTGTTTGTACGTGTTGAAAGGTGGAGGATGAAAGAGAACGGCTTCATTCAATCTTTTGAATTTTTGGATTCCATGATTTCAGCCACCTCAGAGATTTTATACTTGAGTATGCAAACTTTAATTGAAAAACAGCAAGCCATTTTCTGTGTGTGTCCCAGTCTATTTAGAAGTAGTTGGAAAACACTGTTTTGCAAACAACTTATGAAGTCATAGATATTTGACTTTATTAAAAATGAGGCACTAATTTTCTAGATTTCTGCAGAAATATTGATGGCAATGAAATTCCTCCCATTTCAGTTTGTTGCTGCATTATAGATAATTCTGTCGTGTAACCTTTTCAGCAAATTTTCAAATTCCATCAAAGTCATTAGCATCACAAGGAAATTCTTCTAAAACTTCATTATGAGGTTGAAAATGCCTTTTAAATTTCCATCTTAGATTAATTCAAGGTCCATCACTTTGAGTGGAGATGGGGACCTGTTTTGCCAGCAATGATACTGCTGCTCACTGGTTATACCTTCTCCCCGCATTGCAAGATATTTGTGCAATTTTACTGTATGAATGTGTGTTACAGTTGAATACATGTGTTCTTGCCTCAGCAAAATTAGCATTCTATGTACGCATTTGATCTATAAAGTGCTCTGTCAGCTTTGAAATACACGACTCAATACGGTGTTCAAAGAAGGGAATAAAAACAACCTTACTGAACAGGCTTATTAATGACTGTGAATTAAAATGATATTAATATATAACCTTTTACTGTTCAGTATGCCATGTTCTGTGTCAGTGTAAAAAATCATTGTGAAATATCCCTAAGACTATTCTGAACCAAATATTAACTTCAGCATTTCTCAGCACGTGGGGGCTCAAGACATAGTTTTCTTACCAATTTATATTTTTTGAGAGAGAAGTGGAAGGCACTAGTCTGCTGCTGTGTTCTGTATTTTTCTGTATAAAACCGCATGCTAGAAATTGCACAAAGTGAACTTAAGCTCTGACAGGGCGATTCATGCAAGAAGCTGCAGAACCTCTGTTTGTTCATTACTTTGAAAGCCAGTAGAGTTGATTGTTCTGTGAAGTTGGTCTCTTAAAGCAGCAGAGAATCACTGCATAGAATATGTTTAAGCATTTCTTGAACTTTTCTTTAATGCAAAGGCAGCTATACAGTCGATTATTTTGGTGTTTTTCACTGCTCTGATATGTGTAATTTTTCCTTTTCCGTGTTCGTATTTTCATGAATTGCGTCATTTTAATGCATGCAAGTTTGTGCTCTGCTAGGTGGGCTTCTCTGTGATTCAAATAGTTGTAACAATATTTAAATTACGTGTAGGGTACCATATTTCAGCTGATATGATCATTTATGACTAACCTATTACAATTTGTTAGCACAGAACTGACCTTTTTCTTGTAAGCAAAGGGCACATTTTACAGCTTCCTGAACATGTCGTATCCACTTAGAAGGTTTTACAGAAAAGTAAGATGTAGTGACATTTAGTTTTATTCTAGTTCACTGCCATTAACCTCCTCCTACTGACTTTTACATGGATGGGTATAGTGCTTTATCACAAGGGCACAAATTAGGTTTCTCTGTGTTTCAATCTGAAGCCTGTTACCGTGCTGCATTTTACAGAACTGCTATATTTTAATACTTAATGATACACTGTGTGTGTTCCTGCCTATGACACACATTTAGGCAACTGCTTATAAAGCACAGCTTCTTCATTGCTCTGAAATATTCTTTTAAATATGTGTTGACTTCTGATAAGGAGCCTTTGCTGATTGGCTTGCAACCTTGTGCGCCAAGAGGTAGCTGGGAAACCAGTTTGCATCTTAAGGTTCTTTTGAATATTCATATTTCACTTGCTTTGCTTTTCCATTTCTGCCATGCCGTGCTATTTAGTTTGCTCAATGCATTGCTTTGCACCCCATGGATCAATTCAGCTATGAAGTTAACAAAGTATGGAAGGTTTTTCTGTGAGCGCATATTCAACCATGAATTTTCTATACTTCTTTTTCCAGCGTGTTTAATGGGTTTGGACATAAAAATCTAAGGCATTTCACAGACTGTTTGATATGTATGGGAAAGCACAGTTCAAAATGAGGTTTTCCTTTCAGTTAATTTAATGTTTGGAGTCTGTCAGAATTGCTGAAAGATGGGAAGTTTTACTGTGTGAGTAACAAAGGAATCATATCATTCCTCCTCCACCCCTATGGTTAGCCTTCCTTGAATGCGTTCATTAAACTGATAAATGATTTCCAGCAGGGAACATCAGAAATTTTCCAGACTAAGAGAGAAATAAAGCCAAAACCACACAGGAAGCTGTCTAAAGCAGATTGGGAGCACCTCAAGTTTTAATTATGGCTTTGGCTTGGTGCGCTTTACTGGTGATACTACAATTTCTAGTGTTTGACAGTATTGATGCATTTTGAAATAACAGCTGTGAGTGAGTAAAACTTCGATTCAAATATTAATTCACTGCCAAATACATATTCGTCTGTATTATTAGCACTCAGTAAATTATTGCTGGATAAGAATTTCAGATTTCGGTCTTATCCAGACAGAGCATTTTGCTAAACAATTCATATGCAATGTGCGGTGCCATTGCTTGTGAATGGTGAGAGCTTGCACCATTTCTTTTGAATACTTTTGGTCCTGTCAAGACACCTGTCTTGAAGTATTTTGAATTTGTCTTTGGCCTCCAAAGCTAAAATAACATAAATTTATGTTGGAGTTCAGGTAATTAATTAAGGCTGTTTCCTTTGCCATGTGATGTGGCAGTGATCTTGGGACCAATTGTGTGTGTTCATCCTTGTACTGCTGGAGATTTTTGGTGGTTTGGGTTGGTTTTTTTTTGGGTGGTGAGGTATTGCTCTGTCTTGGTGTTTTTTTTCACCTGGATTATGCTATGTGGGTAATTCTCAATGTTCATAATATGCTTCTGTTTACTGATGTGAGTCTTTTTAAAATAACATAGTGTCTGATTTAGAGCACGTTCATCCTACTGTTTCAAAAGATCAGCCTAGCAAGTAAGGGTGTAAAAGCAAGAACACTAAAGATATAACAGCTGAGAACCTGTGTGGCAGCAGCTCTATTTTTTTATCTAAAGAAACACAATTTAGTAGTGTTTAAGTGTTGCAAATGCAACATCTTTTAAATAAGGAAGACAAAAGCTTATTTATGTGTGTTGTCCTTTAACCTATTTTGTGTTAGTAAGGAAAGATAAGCTTGATTTCTGAGGATTCACCTTGAAGCACAAGTTCCTTATTTATATACATACGAGGAAAGAGACGTATTTCTATGGCAGCATTTAATTTATTTACTCCTGTTTGATTGGGGGCAACAACAAGGTCCTTCCATGCATTTTGCATGAGAAATTTTGCTTTCTAGAGTGCTTTTGGGAAAATGAGATTGCAGCAGATATCACCTTGATAAGTAGCTAAAATAATTTTGCACAATATGGTGAGATCTAGTGGCTAATGTGTAGTTTAATAGTTAATACATTACATACATTACTTACTAAAAATTTCTGTGGCTAAATTTGAAGGGGAGTAAACAATTTCATGGTCACGTATTATTAATAACATCTATGTATAGAACAACAAAGATGAATCAGGAAACATGGTTTCCTACCATATACAGAATTGTAAAGCTTGCTTGGTATGATTTGCTCTTTACATGTCAAAGGAGAGATAAACAGTATTTCTGTCCAGTCTCACGTATGGTCTGTAATATTCATCTCTCTTGAAACCACTTTCTGTGTCTGAATTAGGTTTTCCTCCAGTGAGGGTTTTTGGTTTTGGGGTTTTTTTTATTATTATATGGGAGATATAGGTCAAGAAAGATTAAGAAACTGAACAGAAAAATGATAGTTAGGACATGTATTTGGAACATGAGAGTAGAGTTACCTGGCTTTCCAGGCCAGAAGCAGAGCTATGAAAGTGTCTCAGGTGAACGAAGGGGCAGATGGATGGCTTTTCTTTTTCGTTTGACCAGAACTTCAGTAGTAGATTAGAGAAGTCTTTTACACTGGGAAACACATTTTGATAAGATTAGACCATTTTTAGAGTTGCCGTTTTCAGGCTTGTTACTAGAATAAGGCAGTTTTGAGCATATTGCTTTGTGGGTGAATAAATTGGAGCTTTATTATGCTGCAGAGCTGTTAGCCTTATTGTATCAGTGCAGGTATCCTTCAGGTAGGCAGGCAGTTAGACCTCAACTTAATGGTTACAATTATATCAGGAATGAAGGGGGGTAGATTGTTTTTAATATTTGGAAATTCTGATGTCGAACCGGGAAGATATAAAAAGGCTCCAGAGCTTAGAATGTAAACTTAAGATTATATATGAGTTTATATTGCTTATTCTGCTTAAAGGTCTATCTATATCTTACCGTGTAGTTATCCTTAGCTAAGTATAAATGATATTATCATTTCTTGTTTCTTCCTATTTAAAAGTACTTATATTAAAATACCTAAGATGGGGTTTGCACTGTATTTATGTTTCTGGAAAAATAGAAAGTATAATGTTTCTACTAGATTTTTAAACTTTTTGTGACCCAGCTTCAAATAAATAGTGTTTTTATTGAGTTCTCCGATGTCACTGAAGGAGTCAAAGGATTAGTTTAGATGAAAGTTTAACAGCGAGGCCTACAACAGACTGCATGTGTGCCAGTGGTAAAACTGAAAAATTGCTGATAAATGTAGCAGAGAGCACAACGGCATGTCCTTTATGAGGGAAAACAGAGGAAATAGTTGAGAAATTAAAAAACAATATACGTGGACTGGTGATTTTGGCTGTTGGAAACAGTCAACAGTTGGTAAACAGTCTTCCAAAAGAAATAGTAGAGGTTGTATCTTCTTTTACTCTTTTTACTGTTACATTTTAAATTATTTTTTGGTGTGTTTTGTTTAAGCTAAGTGTGTTTATTTTTCATTCTAGTGTTCTTGGCCTGATTCAGGTGTAAGTGCTATAACCACCGTCATACATTCACCATGTTAGTCTTGCTACTATACACTGACTTTTGACTGTTATGTATTTGATCCATTGTACTTCTGAATGTTGCTTTAGACACTTTTGAGTGCGTGTAGCATTGAAATGCTGTTTCTTCTTTTCTGTTTTATTATCAAGACAGCAATCAACTAGCTATGTCAGTCTTTCTCAGAACTGAATCATAGGAAGTCATCTCTTTCAGGTAAACGTGTATGTGTTTCCCAGGAGATAAATTCTGCCATCTGAATGAGCGTTTTCTAGAGTACTTTGAATATTCAGAACTGTTACCCACTGACACACAACCGTGTAAATAAAGTACTTGCCTAGCTGACTCCTGAATTAGGAAGACTGTTCTTCATTGCAGAGTTCAGTTTATGGAGTTTCTCCAGCTCACTCCAGAGGAGTTGTACATGCTTTCTGATACAGCCGGCTCACACATTTAGCATGTGAAGGAAGGACTTGGAATACCCTGATACAGTAAAGAAGGACAACAGGCCTGCAGGTTGATGACAAGCTCAACATGAGCTGGCAATGTGTGCATCCTGCTTACTGAAGATTACAGATTACAGAAGTTATGGTAAGAGTGTATGAAACCGTGAGAACTACATTTGAAGGAGAGATGGAGTCATCTTCCCCTTGTGTTTCTACCCCTCCACAACAGATTTCACTGGATAAAAGTCTGAATCTACATTGAACCACAGTTAAAAGTATCTATTTCTTTTCTGACTAATATTTAACTCTAGCAGCCTTCAGCTTCCATCAGTCAGTCAAGTTTGATTTCACACACCCAGTGTAATTAAACAAGACTCTTAAAATAGCCAGAGAATCTCAAGAATTAACAATATAGATAAAAGATTCCTGATATATTTTTTTCTTGAATGCTGTTATTGCAGAAAGCTTTAGGAGTTATCTGAACTGATGTTGTTTTCAAAAGCAGAATATGCCCTTTATAACAAATCAAGGGCATGTCTGAAGTCTTAAATTTTTTTGAGTTTCTACTGTTGGAAAAGAGGTCAGATTAACTGGAAGATGTCTCTACTGGAGTTCTGAAACCTCGGCTAGTTTCTCACTTCAGACCTCCTTTAGAATAGTGATATACAAAGAAATAAAAGGAATGTCAGGTTTTTTGTTCTTTTTTTATTCTGAAGAATGATATGACCTTTTCAGGGAAAGAAGTCAGCAGTGCCTAAAGTCACAATATATCCACAAACAGCTCTAAAAGTAATGACTTACTATGTTTTCTTCAATTTCCAGTCTGAATAGTTTGAAGATTGTGTGTAATGCGAGGGTTACACTTGAATATTGAAGTACAAATACATCCTGTGATTAAACACTCATCCCTATCTCTTGTGAGATGAGGTATGAGGTACAATAAAATATTAAGTAAGAGAGCCAAAGGAAGAATGATTTTGGGTAAACTAAGCAGTTAATCTCATTGCAGTAGCAGACGGTAATTATGATTTTAAATGTGGTCTTTGAAGGCTGTGTTGTCCTTAGCAGAAGCCCAGTAGAGACAAAAATATTTGAAAGACACTAAAGACCATTTATTTTCTCAAGAGCTGTCAAGTCTCAGGAAGTTACAGTCTGGCCATGGAACAGAACTAGAACTGATAGTCCGTGTCTGGGGAGCAAACCTGTCGGAGCTTCTGTTCTCCTGTCTCTCAGAGGAAATGGTATTTTCACATTAAAAAGTGATCCACAGTAAGCAAATCCTTACCGATAACACAAGATACAGGCAAGTGTGTCTCCTCTCTGTAGAACAACTGATGGTCTTTCAGAAACAGTCACTGGAAGAAAAGAATTCCTGAGAGTTCAGGAATTAGAATGGATTTCCTGACTGATATTTGAGCAAAGATTAAACTTTAAGGGGAAGAAAATCCACAAGGTTGGCTACAGTTTTGAGTCTTCAGGCAACGAGTCATTGAAGTCTGAACTACAACCTATGTCAATGAAGGGCAATATGAACTAAACCAGATAATTAAGTCTATTTAATTGTTGCTACTGGCAATTTCAATGGTGAGAGTATCACCTTGTAGCACTGTGGTGGGACAGTCTTTCTGAAAAAAAGGTAAGATTACAAAAAAAGAGGGTTTACTGAATGTGGATGCCTTATTCCCTAATACCTTTAAATTAACTTGAAAAGAAACAGGATAGGATGAATCATTTATTAGTGAGCCTGTACATGATCTACTGTGAATGACCTATATTCTTGGTCAAGATGTCAGCAACTTTTATATTATATATATGAAATTAATTTCAGTTGTTCATACAGAAAAGATATATATCCTATCAGGCAGTTTGTCACTGTGCCTTGAAGTTGTCTGTTTGCTCGCTAACACTAGACGTTTCTATCAATTTTTTTAGGGTAAGGTATATGTTCCGTAACAAAAAGGATAGTAAAGATGAAGAGTAACAAAGATTATCAGTCTAAGTTGCATTACTTTACACCAGAAAAATAGATTATTGTGTCTAAGGCCATTCAGATATTTCTTCAGCAAAACATTTTTTTTTCCTTCTGGGAAGTGTGGGTTTTATTGAGTTTGAAGTGTTTTCTTTGAAACATCTTGACTTAAAGAACTTTTCATGTACAAGGCCCTCAGAATTCTGTTTCATAGTAAGTTTTTGAGGCAAACCTATCTAAGAGAGAAAATGGAGAAAAACAGGGTGTCTGAAGGGTAGCATGAATTATCCTACCCCCCTAAAAAAAAACCAAGCTAAAGTAGTAGCACAAATTTTCTGTGAAGGGGGTCTTAGTCTTTTCTGCCACATCTATTTATTGACTTTTAAAGGTTATTTAAATTATTGTTAACTAGCTAGCTGTGCTTGGAAATGAGTGGTAGACAAATCTTCATGTTTGGATTTTCTAACAATTTTCATGTCAGTTATTTTTATGTACTGTGTAGAAAATGGGAGTTGGAAGCCTGTAGCTAAATATGCCTCTGAAGTCAATGTAGACATTTAAAAAATTCCACTGCTTGCTGGTAAGCTTTCTGTTGCAGATGGAAATAGTATCTGTAAAGATCATTATGAAAAGAATTGTCAGAGCTGTGGAATAGCGTTTGCATACGGAGAGTCGATTGACAGACCCTCGCACCTCAGTTATAAGGATGAGCAAGAATTTTGGGTGATGTGTACACGATTATGTGTTAAAAAAGTGAATAAGGAACTTGAGGTGATCATGAAGATGATGAGAATTTAAGCACACCTGTTGGACTTACTAGACTTCTAAATAAATTAATCTAAAACAAAGACGGGGAACACCTTTTTGTCCCCACAGTCCAGTTACCTCTCCCTTGAAAGTAAATTAGGTGCTTGCAGACTTGCTGAAGTGCAAGCATTGTACTTATATTATAGCAGGTTTTCCTCAGTTATTATGCCGATTGATGCTTGACAGCTGCAAATGTGCAGCAGCATAGAAGCAAAATACACTTTTCTAACTGTTGCAGTTATTTCTGTGGAACATTTGAGGAGCATCAGTAAGCCCAAATACTATGAAAGCAAAGCTTTGAGCCACTGTAACTGCAGATTCGGATCTTGAACAAGCTGTGAGTAGTGATAACAGGACTTACTGAGCCCAGAGCTGACTGAGTTGGGTCAGAGCACTTGTCCTGTTTACAGATGGGAGATCAAGGGTTTGTTTGTCTCATCTTCCACTGATGGTGTTTTATCACTTCCAGAGATAATCTACTGGGAAATAGAGAATCTTGAGGAAGGATTCCTGTACTAGGTGCTTACAGTCATCGAAATAAAAAATTTTCTCCGGTCTCACCTCCTCTTCTCAAACTTTATATTTTCTAGGACTAATTTAGGCCTTGCTCATTTTCATGTGATTCTGAACCGCATATTAGAAAGCAATTTGTTTTAAAAAAATTCTACTGCAGAGTAACTACCCAATTATTTGATGCTTATCCCTATAAGACATCCACTACAGATCTTTCCTTTGTTACTTATATTTTCTTATCCCCCGAGAATGTTATTAGTCACCTGCACACAGTTGGTATGGATGACAGTAAAATATTTCAAGGTTTGATGGAAAGTTTAGTGCAAGTTTTGACGTTCTTTAGAGATAATAAGAGGTAATACTAGAATAACATGATTACTATTCAGAAACCAGGTAACAAAAAAATTATCAGGTTTTAAAAATATATTTAATGTGTAAGTGTAAGTCTTATTATTTTTGTGTCCTGACTGATGGTGTTTGAACTTTGTAGCTGGTGATTTATTATCTTTTAATACATAAACCTTTGAGAAATTGCTTAGTATTCATAGCCTAAAAGAAAGACCAACAATGAAGTTGAAATTACATTCCAAGCAAAGTAGGGTACACTCTATATAATTGGAAACAGCTGTCTGGATTAAAGGTTACCTTTTTCCAAGTTACTGTGATCCAGGCTGAGGCAGAGAGTGACACAAGGATTTCTAATCTATATACAGAAGCACAACATGTGCTCAGAAGGGGCAGATCTACCTGGAAAACTACTTTGTAGTAATGTCTACCCTGGATCTAGGGGATCTTTAATGCCTGAGAGCAGAAATCCGGCTCATCTGCTCAAACTATATCTGGAACAGCTTATATGAAGTTCTACTGGGGGGGGGAGAGTGTGTGCATAGAGCAGTCAAGAAAGTGTGGTTTTTCATCAGGCAGCGCTCTCTTCCCTGGCAGAGAGAATGTTAAATCCTGCATCACACCAGCCACAAAGCCTAAGGAGATTCCAGGTTTGCTCATGCCACATCCTAGCACCATCCAGATTACAAAATTCGTATATATTTCTCTTTTTTTCTGCCGAAGCAAAGGGGGAAGAAGCAGCCCTAGAGCCCAGAGTGATTTCTGTTGTAAAGTTTCATAAGATGACAGGTTACCTTGCTGATGATGTAGTTTTACAGTATCCCCATAGAGGCAGGGAATCGTATCTATTTGAAGCCTGCTCAACTTGTCCTTGTTTCCACTTTTTGCCACCTGCTCAAGTTTTCAGACAAGGCACAGAGCTGCTGTTTGAGCTCTCAGTGAAATTCCTTCTGTGCTTGACTGCTCTCTGCCAGATAGTGCTAACAAGAAGCCTTCCTAGCAAACTCTTACATGGAATAAGCTCATATAACCTGAAACAGGACTTTTTGTTGCAACTCCTCTGAACCCCAGAGGCGTGGGCTGTCTTTTCCTCAAAGCACACACTCCTCTAAACCCCAAGATGCTGGACCTTCTTCTTCCTCAAAGGACACAGACATAAAGCTGAGAGACAGGGGAAAGAAAAAAGACCTTTTAAGAGAGAGATTCTTCTTTTAGTCCTTTGAATGTCTGAGAAGTGGAAGCAATGGAAACTGAAGTGCCCATCCTCAAGTGTAGTCTGCAGGTGGATTCTTTCTCAAAAGAAAAGATGGAGTTTATACATTAGCTTTACTTTTACTGTAATAAAATCTCTGACAGCTCCTACTATCAGTTGCTTGCAGTTTTGTTCCTACTGTGATAGTATTGAGAGGTCTCAGGCTCTTTTAAATAACTGGGGGTTAAGGGGCAGAGGGGAGCCTTACTGTTCACATAAAAGGTCAGCACACACAATCCAGATCCTAACTGTACAAGTGGGTTATTTGTTTCCTTCGGTCACAGTGCAATTTAGAAGCAAGTTGGAAGTAGATGAATGCATTTTCCCTTTATGCAGGTTCTTTATTACTACGTGCTGTGGAGATGTCTCATGCTATTTGGGATGCTACTATGGTTTAAGGTCCTAATGTTCAGGTTTCTGCCTGTGCTACTTTCTCCGCCTTTTTGTGGCCATCTTCTGTTTGCCTCAAGGAGCTAAAAAACTGAGGATAACATAGAAATTCTTTTTTTAAAATGCATTCATGGTTAAAAACAACTAAGGTAGGAATCCATGAACAAAACCTGTATCTAGAATGAGACTTTGTTGTGCAAGAGGAAATTTGGATTCCTTTTTTCAGATTAATTTAATAGCTCCTCCACAAAGTAGATTAAGCAGTCAATCTGTGACAGTGGTGAATTATTTCTGCTTTCTGGAGTTTGTTTTAATTTTAAATGGTTCAGTGTATTCAGGCTGTGTCACTTATCAGTGCTGCATAGTACATATCTCAGACCAGGAGCAATGGAGATCAACAAATGAAGGCGGTTTCCATTCACACGAGAACAACTTGGAACGGTACTGAAAACCAGCAGAATGATTCTTGCTAAGCTTATGTGCCGGGGCTGGGAATTTAGACTGAATCTATAAGGATAAGGATTAGAGGCAGGCCTTAAAAACAACATAAACCCGATAAACCCAGGGTTACTTACAGCTAAGATAAACAAGTAACAAAGAACCAGTTATCTCAGCTTTCTACCTGTCTGATATGTGAGAATTCGTACTGGGCAACGACAGGAGAATGCACTAGCTGTGCTGGATCAAGTAATGAATGTAATTTTTATGAATCATGTCTGGGGAGGCTGCTCATTAGAAGAGGCAGGACCTGAATGGCAATCATTGAGGGGGCAGTTCCCAGCTTTAACTTATCTTTCTGGTTTCTCTTCAGCTCCAAGTAATGCTGCGTGTCTGGCACAGCCGGTCAGCTCCTGTGTTTGCCAAGGACAGGTTTTGCTGTGGGATACGAGGTTGGATGGTGTAAGCTTTGAACTTACCGCGTGGAACTTTCCTTTTTTTAGGTTACTGGCAAAGTGTGTCTCTAAGGAGCATATTGAAGTAGGTAGAAACACATACAGGCCAGGATATGCAGCCATTTGGTGAATATAATCTTGGAGCGGTGAGGAGGGAGCTGTTTAAGAGTGTGAAAACTGCCTTGAGACGGAAAAATCAGTTGTGTAACGTCTTTCAAATCATCCCAGGAAGCAGGACCCAGTCATTAGCTTGCTGGTGTTGTACTAGCCAGACAATCTATTGTTAAATGCTTGTCTGTAAAGAAAAATCTGCTTTTTCTGGGAGCTCTCGATAGCACTGACATTTACTCAGAGTAAATCTTGCATGGATTGGCTCAGAAGAGTACAGCTTGACAGACATGACATTTACTGCTGCCATACTTTAACCAATATTGTGATGATAAGGTCTTGGATATCCAATGGAATTGGGGAAATACAATTTTCAACCTAATGGATAGTCTATTTACCTTTACACTAAGCTGTAAGAAGAAATAAATTAAGGATCTTTCCATGCTGCTTTGTATACACTGAAAAAACCCCCACATGAATTAAAATTTACCCCTATTTCCATTGTCTCCAGACATTAAAAGTGGAAGTTAGATTTCCCTTTTTGTCATTTGGGGTTTTTAATTCTGTCTCCCACAGCTTTGCTGAAGTGTGCATGATATGTGGTCCTTAAATAGTATATGATTATTATGAAAAAGGAAAAGTCATTTGCTCATTCAGTGCCATCCATAAAAACCAAGACAGCTCGTTTTGGGTGACTTTTGAAAAATTCAGACTTCTTGAAAAATTCAGTGTGACCTGTAGTCGTCTCCTGCCCCGTGCAGTTAAGTTCTGTGTTTTCTGCTAAGTTTACTATAATAAATGAAACAGCATTTACTGCGCGTTTAATGCAACACACCTTATAAATATGTGCTGGGACAGCAAATGACAGATGATTTTTTTTTCCCTCTATGGAATACCAGGAAATTGCAGAAAGAGGTTAATGTTGACAAAAGGGTGTAGCTCTCCTGTATTAAAAAGAATTGTTGGAAGGCTGTGTGTCTTAGAAAATGCTGTTACTCCACCTGTTGGTCTTCTAGTGATGGTGCAGTTGAGTAGATTGATGCATTCCAAGTGTGATACCCCACAGCTCCATCTAGTCCCCCTGTGTCCATAGCGGTCTCTTTTCATCCTGTTTTCCTTCCAAGATGAAATCAGTGGTAGACTGGAGTAGAATGGCAAATGGTATCGATACACAGTTCCTGTAAAGTTCCAAAACAGCTTTAGTAGTACCTCTTTTCCATTCTTTGAATCTCCTGATAGCTTTGAAGTCATTCCGTGAAGAGCAAAACAAATGGTGCCAGTTTTCTCAAAGATTTCTCCGAGGGCATTCAGAAGGAATCGCGCAGATATTTTAGCGTCTGAAAATGAATGGCCAAGAACTGCAAACTGCTGCTCCTCCAGGGGATGAAACGAAGTACTTTGAGGGAGTCTTTTTCAGCTTGAGAGGAATTTTGAGGCTTCTATCCTGTGGCCATCATTTTGGGGAAAAAAACCCGTAGATTTGTAGTGCAGAAGACATATGTGTTCATGCTTGCACACCTAAATTCAGTTTTCTCCCTGTTTATTCCTTTGCTGCATTTTAATTTGCAGTATTAGGGCTCCTTTTGAAAGCGTGTGCATATAGTAAATAGTACCTCACATTAACTTGTAGCTAAGGTTAATTTCTAGCCATCTCTTGTTTAGTACTTAGTTTTTTGTGCCAGTATTTTGTGGTATAAAGTGTGTACAGTGAATATTTAAAAAGAAAAAAAGCTCTATCATAATGTGTCTAGACAGCTAGCTACAAGATCATATCTAGTTTCTGAACTTTAGAAATATTCCAAATTGTGAATTTTTATGCTTTAACTGACTCACAGTGTGTTTGTCAAGAGCTGCTAGAAGGTAATTAGCGAAGACAGTGTCTGTTCTACCTTTGGGTTTGCATTTATTTTTATATTCACGAAAAGAGAAATTATCTTTAAGCAGACACATTATTTATAGACCCAGCTTTGATGCAGTGTTTGGGAAAAATCAATGAATTCCATAAATTAATTACCATATTAGATGAATTAGATGCAATTCACTGTAAGATTGTCACAGAGTTTGTGTTTTTGAACTGTGCGTGTACTGAGATCGTGTATTTAGTCTGGTGGGAGATTGAAGCATGAGCCAAGGACAATGTTTAGAGGCTTCATTAGTTAGGCAATTTCTTTATTCCAGCCATTCAGGAAACCGGCAGATTCCTGTGGTTGAGAGGGTTAACATGGTATTGCATGCAGACGAGTTCTTGCTAGCTAGAAGCTAAGGTTTGATGCACAAACCCCATCAGTACTGACCTGTGGTCTCTCATGTGCCTCATCTTGAAGTTGAGCCATGGCAGCTCCCTCATCATGCAAGCTGAAGTCCTTCCCCTCACTTGCTCCCACTCAAGTCCCCCATCATGCAAGAAGTCCCCAAATTTTCTTGTGGTAATTAATCAGTTGGGGAAAAAAAGGCCTTGGTGAAAGAGAGGAGGAAAATACCAAGTTGATATTGCAGCTTTAAAAACTGTGTGCTGGAAAAATATTATAAACATAACTAGCATTCAGCATCAGAGGGGAATATCTTACAGGATATGAAATAATGTATTATTAAAAATGTGGAATAGTTTTATTTCCACCAGGAAATGAAAGAATTGCATGCGGATATCTTCTTTAGCTTTTTTTTCATAAATCATTCACACAGTATTTCTTTCTCAGTATTAGTCATAAGTTCAATTATCGGTAGTGTAGTGTGTCAGGAATTAGTTACGTCTCGATGAGATCTAATTATTTATGAGTTTGTTTTGCCAGATATTTTTAACGTGTGATGAAGTAAAGGTTACTGTCCTTCATGGTTTCAGATAATCAAATTACATGTACAGTGTTATGGGGGAGAGGAAGCTATTACCACTCATGCACACACAATTAAAATAAGTTTTGAAGCCTTCACAGAGCTTTAACATTTCATTACCATTCTTAAGGAAGAATATTGTCATAACAGTTTAAAAAGCTGCTAGAAAACCAGAAACTAATCTTTTCAATGCGGACTGCTTTTAAATATACTTTAATGGACCTTTGCTTTGGATGAGTATATAATCTTTGTTAAACAGCATAGTAGTTTTGTAGAACAATTCAAAATTATGAAGGTAGACAAGGGAAGAATTAAGGAAAGATTTACTTGTACAACATGCTGGAAAAAAGAGCTTTGAGTTACTTTAAAGCCACAACTCTTGAGATCTTCTTGCTTTTCTGACTCTGGTAGGTAGCTCTCGCTTAGGTATGAGGGTTAGCCAAGAACACTGAATGAATAATTAAGACTTTGGAAGAAGTGGAATTCATCAGCCCTTTGAGCTTCGAGCCTTTTGAGTGTTAATGGTTGCTTAATGTATTTGAGGGGACAGCAACATGCTTCCAAAAAGTTATTGAATCGTCATCATCATATGGCAGAAGAGTGACTAGTAGTGGAAATTACACAAGGCTTAATTAAAGAAATGAAAATGTTGCAAGAATGTATCAGCTGGCAAGCCAAGGAAACAGGACTAGTATAAGGTGCTAGTTTGGGGACTAGGGCAAAATCTGCTTGCTTTTTAAGATACTTGCTGTGTGTTGTTTTATGGAAGAGAGCTTCTTTCTTGGAAACGCAATGCATTTTACATGAAGATGATAGCCGTGTATCGGAGTAACAGAATCTTCCTTAATACACTCTGGAAATAGCAAAGATTAGTACAAGTCAATAAGCTCAAAAAGCAGCTGTTGGGAGTTTTCCTTTTTCAGCCTTTCATAGATCAGTGCCATCAAGTCTGATTAGTCAGAATGTATGCAAGGGAACTAGCTTGCTGTCCCAGGATTAAGTCAATCGGTGACCCCTTTTACAAAAGCAAGACCTTCTGTTCTGTTTGAATTTTGTCTGAATTCAGTGTGCACAAAGAATTTCTTGCTGCGGTGAATGTAGAACTTGCAAAAAGCTCTTTTTACTTAGTTTTTGTAGACCTGCAGAACATATATTAAATCTTGTGTGTGCACCATCTACTCACTTCAGCAGGTATTTGTTTCAATTGACGACTTTCCTATTTCAGCATTGATCACAGGAGTGAAATTAGTGTATCCAGTGCCACTCTGGTATCCTACAGTATTGTGTACACAAAAATATAAGTTCTCCAACACCAGAAGTGGAAGGAGAACCCTTGTTTCATGGATTACTGACAATGGCAGGAGTTAGAGACCAAGAGTGGATCAGCTAAGGACTTTCTCAGCAAAGCGCTGCTTTTATCAGCAATTATCCATAAGTCTTAATTTAAGCGTGTTAGAACAACTGTCATACATGAATTTAGCTCTGAGATCTTCAAAACCAGCTGACCTTCTTTAAAGAATAGGGCAAAATTATATGAATTACATGCCTAAATCTGTTTACTTCAATTCAGATTTGAAGTGAAGTTATTAATCAGCCTGTGGATGAACTTCAAGCTGAACTTCAGGAACTGTAAACTCCGATGTACTTAAAAAATGGTAGTTTATAAAAATAGAAGTGTTTGTAGTTTTCATACTTGCAGAAATAAAACCCTGAGGCTGGAGTTTGGATAGAACTTGGATTTTGTTGCTTGAGATTTTCTCAAGTTTGGTTGTTTTATTATCATAGCAAAAAATGTTGATTACTTGAT
>WAAB01020689.1:168749-331737 GCA_013389865.1 Piaya cayana | reverse complement strand
TTATATAGTTTATTTTGCCCATCATGTAACTGGGGAAATAAAGATGGAAAGTTCAAGATATAAAATCTATATCATTGCAAGCAAGAAATGCCTATAAAGAGCTTTTTCATCTGATTTCTAGGTTTATGGCTGTTCTTTTACCCCAGGTGCCTAGTACACAAATAAAGATTTTGAGGCAACCATGTTCTATAAAATAATACACGATCATTTTGAAAAAGGCTTGAGAAATCACTAAGTCAGCAATGGAAAAGGCTTCACACTGGTATCCTAGAACAAACCCACCATCTATTAGTTACCTAGCATACTCTGTGGGCATAGGAATAAATGATAATTCAATAGAAGAACACTTGCTGAAATTTGATATTTTGTAGCTGGGAAGCACAGGATACTGATGTGGCTATCTTGACATGTGTGCGGCAAAGATTTTTGCAAAAGTTTAAAATATCGAATACTAAGAATACTTGGGAATACTAAGAATACTAAGAATATCTAATACTAAGAATATTTGCCCTCTTTTTACCTCTATCATCACCCTATTCCCCTGGCCTGACCTCGAGGAGCGGGGAAGAAACTGTAATTAAAGTGATGGGCCGAACCTACTGGATGTAGATAACTGACCTCTCTTTGATTCTGCTGTCGTATCACCCACATGGTTAATCATGAGAAACTTCATCTTGCTTTGAGATATAATAAGGGCCATTGAACTCTAAAAATGTAATGTCACAAAAAAAGAATGTGTTTGAACTAATTCCTATTAGCTGTGATGTGGCATTGTAAAAGCTTCTGTACACATTGCACTGGTTTATGTTTTAGTTGCGAACACGAGGCACTGCTCATTAGATAAATGGGAACACCAAACCAGCATTTAGAAATCATTTTGGTGAAAACATTCACGGAATGTATTATCCATCCACAAATAACACTAGTAGCATTATTCATTCTGGGCTTATTTCTTAGCGAGAAATTATCTCTTGAACTCTAACTAGGCAGAACTGAAAGGCAAAAGGGTAGAAATGCCTGAACTACAAAGGGAAGAGTTCTTTAAAAGTAAACTTGCAGACAGCAGTGTGAGAGATGGTGACAGAGTGTTCAGTGACACCGAGTGTAATACTTATTAATTGATAACTTGCGTGTAAATCTTCTGAAGCATTTTATAATGACAGCTACAGATGGTTGCTCTTGTGTCCTCTTAGGTCTTGTATCAAATTGACTCCAAATTGATAATTTGGGACTGTATGGGAAGATCCAGGTCAGGCCTTTGGCATGTACTTCACAGAAGTTTGTACCCTGTAGCTGGACCTAGTCACCAAGTGATCTTTCTCCCAGGAAGTGCTTGAGTTGCCATCCTAACAGGTATTTAAAGGACGTGTGGATGTGGTGCTTAGGGACATGGTTTTAGTGTTGGACTTGGCAGTGTGAGGTTAATGGTTAAACTTGATAATCTTCGAGGCGTTTTCCAACCTAAATGCTTCTGTGATTCTGTATGTAGGAAAAAAATACCAGGGTGTCAGGGGGAAGAGGAGGCAGGGCAGGAAGAAAATGTAATCAGTACCACGCTCAGAAATACCGACAGTTACTTGTGTCTTGGAAACTGAATTAGTGGAAGGCAATGTGACTCTACAGTTAGAGATGTTGATTAAGCATAGGGATGCATCCTTCTGCTTTTGGTTTGGTACAGTTTTTTGGTTTTGTACAGTTATGTCAATATAATATAACTTATAAAATTAAATAAATGTACAAACCTCATTAACTCATCCACACAAGGTTTTACTGTTTGTGCATTAGGGTCCTGATTTTATGCTGTTTTCCCTTCCCATAGTACGTTACTTATGTGAACCTTGTGCTTTGCTAGAAGTTCTGCCTGTAATGACTCCAGCAAACTGCTTTCTTTCTGATGTGTGGCTAATTCTGCTTCAGTTTGTCACTTTTGGTCTTACTAGATGCTAAAAGCAATTGTCAGGGAGCAGCTGACAGCTTATTCCAAGATCAGGTTGGAAGAAAGCAATTGCCTTTTTCTTCCTAGTCAGGTAAGATGCTCCATTTCCATGAGATGAAAAAAAGAAGGAAATAAACTGAATAATGAGCTCTTGTAATTATCTCAGCTATAGATTTGCTCATTTTTAAGGAGTTATGGGTGCTGAAATAGCTGGTCAGCAGGAAGCAAAGTACCAAGAAGGGTGTTATTTAAGTTGTCCCACTGCTACATAACTTACAAGTTAATAAATGTTTCTGAGTTCAAAAGAGAGGAAGGTCAACATGGGTTGTGATAAACTTTATCTCACATCAATAAGTTCAGAGGCTGGAGAGGGAAAATGAATTGGACACTCTTAATTGCATAGTAATTCCCAAAAAAGTCAGTTAAAGGAATGTGGTTAATATGGACCCGTGGCTAAGAACATGCAGCATGTTGCTTTGAGAAAAGACAAAGTATAGAGGGATTTAGTGAAGGGAGCCTGCTTTTATGGTTCCTTGTTTTCATTTTCAGTATGTTCACCTCCTTCATTCTTCTGGATAGGTTCCAAGAGGTAAAACACGCGTGGATGCACACACAATAGTGTTGCGATTGTGAAAGCAAATATTTTGAGTTAAATATTCAAAACTCTTGATTACTTCTGAGGTTAAGTGGCTTGTTTAATTCAGACGAACTAAGAACCATGCTAGAAACAAAAATTGGTTAAGTTCAAGGCCCATTAAAGCCAGGGAAATTTTCCCAGGCTTTTGCTAAAGGCCTTCTCCACTTGCAAGTAGTTCACCCTATTTGATTTATAGAGCAGAGATTCTGTTTGTTTAGAGGCTGGTACTCAGCAGGGGAAAATAGATTATATTCTAGGAGAGAAGCAAGGTTTATTTCAGCATCAGAAGAGAACATGGGTGAGAATGGTGGGTTTTGGGTTTTTTTTTTTAGATGAAGTAGGAAATGAATAGCTAGATACATTGCAGCATTTGGGGAAGGAATGCATTCTGGAGATGCTGCAAGCAACAATTTCCACTACTCAGAAAAGAGAACTTCAGAAAAACCTCATCCTGCGCAGTTTGGGCTTTCAATATAGAAAGTTGTCTTGACAACAAATGTATTTCCCAAATTTTTTAAAAAAATACAGTTGATAAAGTCAGAATGATGTCAGAAAATGTGGAATATCTGCTAATGAATCCTGAGTTCAGCAATTTACTGATACTGACAGATACCTAATGGAAACTTGCTTGGGCTGCAGGAGTATGAGTCTGGGAGACTGATTTTTGGACATAAACTCTTTCTCATACATTCTTTTTTTCTGGCCACACATAGAATTATATGGAGAAAATGTAGTTCACTAAGACTATTGATATTGGCACATAATATTGGAGGTACTGACAAGGCTCTCTTCATAATTATAGTGTACCTCTCCAGGCTTCTCATCATATTTTTTCAGAGCTATGTTTCCAGCTAGCAATTACATGATTGTCTAGTTGCTGAAATAAACTGAATCAGATTTGGGGAGGCGAATGAATTAGTTAGGATTTCAGATGTACTTACTCATTAGTAAATAACTGTTGCATACTAAAACATAAATTTATTTTTAATAACTACAGATGGGTTTATTTAATTTAAGGCTGGAATCTCTACTGTTCAGTTTGCAGTTATGGAGATGTAATGATCAAAAATAAGATACTTTTAAATGCTCAATGGAAAATTTGTTGACTTTTCATTATAATGAAAGAATTTCTCTAACTCCAGCTGATCTCATTCTTTGTTGTTCCTTGGAAATGTGTCTAAATATGAAAAAGAGTTTCCTCAGCTATTAATTTCAGCTTGCTGTCAGCATGATAAATAACATTCTTTTAGCTGTGAAATGCTTTTTAATGTGAAATGCTGGCCTGCTTTTGTACAGTTGCCTTCAGGAGATGCAGTCTCTAAAGCTGCATGTCTTGTTCATTTGAATAGCAGGGGGAGGTTGGGCTGTTTGGAAGTGAGTGGATCCGGTATAATGTTGATCTCCTTCCATACCACATTGTGAAACAGATGGATCTTCAGACCAATTTATCTGGCACACTTTCCTGCAGAATTCCTTCAATAACTATACTCCCTGACCAGAAGCAATTCCTGCATTTTAAGCCAGGAGTTATTATTAAGACCCTCCAGGTTTTTCAGAGCTCCCTCCTGTATTGTGTTGCCATTTCAGCCTGGGAGATGGTGATGAGGCAGCATGAGGCAAGCTCTGGGACCTCTCCCTCTGTTGTTCCCAGCACCTGCTAGGCAGGACTTGATCTCCAGTGGTCTTCTGCCCTCAGAGACAGAATTATAGAATGGTTTGGATTGGAAGGGACCTTAAGACCATTCAGATCCAACCCCCTGCCATGGGCAGGGATATGTCCCACTAGCAGGCTGCCCAAAGCCCCATCCAACCTGGCCTTGAACACCTCCAGGGACTGGGCATCCACAGCTTCCCATGGCAACTTGGACCAGTGCTTCTAGCACTGCTTGTGCTAACATCTCTTTGCAGCAGGATGTTCCTTGAAATGTCTTGGGCAGCTGAATTTCTGTGTTGGCAGTTGGTACGTAAACCTCAAATGGGCATCTCTGATCAGGAGGATCTGAAAGGGTTTAAAAAAAAGATCCAAGGGGACTGGGGCTTTAGCCAGCCAGAGCCTCCAGAGAAGACTGGAGTGGTTTTACCTGCTAAACACTTTATGCCTGCTTTTCAAATTCTTTATACCTTCCTCTTGGCATTCCTGAAGTCATAAAGTGTGGTTTCCCCTCTATGTCCCGCACACAGAAGCCAAGGGGCAAACCCTGCCAGCAGGGGTCAGGGGACACCCTAGATAATCCTGTCTTCAGCACACAGAGGTACAGAGCCACGCAAAACTGGGACACTTGGGCCTGAAACCAGTTTTGCAAAGAAATGGACAATTTTGTTAAACTGCCACGTAAATAGACATGTATACAGACTAAGCAGGAGACATCTGAATTCCTTTCAGCCCATAATACAGGTGCATAAAAAAAAAAGACAGAACTCCAAGGTTTATAAGGTCTGAACCTGTTCTTCATTTTCTCTAACAAGCAATATAAAGTAAAGTCTATATCTAGGTTAATTCCACGTGGTGCATGGCTATGATAGTAACATAAGAGATGTGAGTACATGTCACCTAACTGAGCTGAGAGGCCTTTCTCTAAATGTGGAGTTTTTTCATGTCTCCCTAGTAAAAAACAGATTTCCTCCACCTGTCTAATTTTTAAAAGAGGATTTACATTCTGCTCACCTTTCAAAATCAGTCTTTAAGCTCGAACTATTTCGCTGTTTGATGTTGAGGAGTATGCCTAGGACATCCAGTAATCACATTCCACAGCTGCCACGTCATCAGCTCGTGTTCCCTTTTGGAATGGGAGCTGTGTAGCATACCAATCCATCTCTTTAACCTGCACTGAAATCTCAGGTAGAATACAGATTTTTCTGTTGGGTTACAGTCCTGTGCAGAAGAACAACAAATCTTTAAACATCATTAAACTTGAATGTATGTGCACACACACACGAGTTTATGCAGTATAACTGTTTATCAATCACCATCTCTTTTTGGTGGGCTGCAGTTTCCTTTTTTTCTTTCCTTTTTTAAATTCCCCTCCCCACCATCTCCCCTCATCTTCCCGCAGGAATTACTTTTGTAGGTATTTTGATTAGTTATGTAATTAGCCACCTGTACACTTAAAAGCAAACTTTCAGGTCACATACTGTATGTTTACTCTTTGGCTTTAGGAGAGCTTCATTCAAAAGAAATTGCTATTGTTTCTTTGCCTTCCCATGGGAAAGCTTTAGTTTTGGAAACCATTCAACAAATGTAAGGTATGCAAAGAATACTGTAAAGACAGTTTTTGAGGTTGCCAAACTTTTTTTTATAGCCAGTAGTTCCCAATTACTTTCTCCTCTATAAAGTCAGAGTTTTTTCTTCTGCTTGCTGCCATTGCCTGAAATTTGATTTCTTCATGACTCACGAAACTGATAAACTGTCAGTGTTCTCTCCTCCCTCTCATTCCTCCCTGCCTTCCCTAGACTGCAGCAGCTTTTAGATAAAATGTCTTAGCTGTTTTGGAGTGACTACCTCAACTGTTCTTGAGAAAAAGCTAACAACCAGAAATCCAGTGATATGATTGAACTGCTACATTTTATATTCAAGTCTGTCATTCCTCTTTTACTTCCAGTAAAGTCAAAGTGCATTTCAGTCATAGAGAATTTAAGATTGATAGTTCCCTGGAGAGCTGAAGATGCTCACAAAGAGCTTGAAACTGTTTTTCATCAGAAGGCTCTCTTTAGATGTCTTGCCCAGCGTGATCGGAACATTCAGTACTTCAGGAATGATTTTCCTGAATCTGTCATAGAATCATAGTATTATAGAATGGTTTGTGTTGAAAGAGACCTTTACAGGTGATCTAGTTCAACCTCCCTGCTGTGAGCTTAATGATATGTCATGTCATACTGATCCCATCACTCAGCTGCTGAGTCCAAAATAAGTTGAATATATCCCCAGCCTAAAACAGACTCAAAGCCTGGTGCTGCAGTTGCTGGCTTTTACAAGACAATTTGGAAGGGATGAAGATCTAGTAATGGATAATTTTTACAGTCTCTGTTCTTGCAGACCTGTCCTCACAGAATGAGCAAGGTAATATGTGATGCAGAGACAGCAAGGGTAATTCTAGGCAACCTCTGACCAGCATTTTAGAGCATTTTAAATGGATTTTAAATGGGAATATTAGCTTTGGCACATACTTTGAGCTGTTCAGCCTTTCTCAAGTGATGTCTTTAGTGGCATGGATGGAGTATTCTTTACAAAGACCATAAAATGTATAGCACAGTTTACAGCTAGGGTAGCAATGTTTGTGTGTACTAGGCATGACTGAGAGCCACCATGTAGATAGATACAAGGTCTGCATTTATGCTTTTACTGGAGTGGTGGGTATGTGAATGGTTCTGAGAAGACTCATTTTATTGAACCAAATAGTGTAAATCCTGTCTCGTTATTCATTTGTACAGCGATGAAGTCTTTAACGGTGACTGAAGGACTAATACAGATTGTGAAATACGTTATTTCAGTTCAAGTGGGTTTGTAAACTGCTTTGCTCTGTGTCTAGGGTGGGTTTCTCAATTATTTAATCTCATGAACGGGCCTTATGAGGAGCAGCTGAGAGAGCTGGGGGTGTTTAACCTGGAGAAGAGGAGGCTGAGGGGAGACCTCATTGCTCTCTACAACTACTTGATGGGAGGTTATAGAAAGGAGGGAGCTGGGTTCTTCTCCCAAGTGACAGGGGACAGGACAAGAGGGAATGGCCTCAAGCTCCGCTAGGGGAGATATAGACTCGACATAAGGAAAAAGTTCTTCACAGAAAGGGTCATTGGGCATTGGAACAGGCTGCCCATGGAGGGGCTTGATTCGCCTTCCCTGGAGGTGTTTAAGGTGTGGGTGGGTGAGGTACTGAGGGGCATGGTTTAGAGATTGGTGGGAATGGTTAGACTCGATGATCCAGTGGGTCTCTTCTAACCTGATTCTATGTTATTATATTGAAAAGGTAATTCTCTATGAAAATTCTAAGCACTCCTCCTGAAGATAATTTTTAAACACTATAGACCATCTGAACATGGTAGATAGTTTTTCTAGGAATCTCTTATGTTAGGTTCACAGGAAGAGTTTGATTTTTAACTGTCAAAATGCAGAGCTCCCTCTAAAATGCAATTAATTATTATTTAGTTATCTGAAATTAATGAATTAGTGCTATCATCTTATTCTTACTAGTAGATTTCAAACTTGTAAAATCTAGCAATACTGTCTTCTAAATGGCACAGTGGAACCCAACAGAATCTTCTAATTCTTGTGTTTGGTTTGTAGAATAATTTTTTTTTCGTATTGTACTACTGCTATTGTATAAGCCATAGCTTGAAAATAAATTGCATCCCCTGTTTATAAAACAAAAATCCCTTTGATGGCTACACCTTACACCTTGCCTGTTGATATAGTTGCAATGCGAATATAAGAACCTCTTCAATGTAGCAGGTAACACTTCCTAACCTCATCATGATGGTCTGGCTGTGAGAGACTGTCATGAGGAAGCACTTGGGCACCAAGGTTACATAAACTCTTTTCTATTTAAAGTCTTGAATCTCTGCATAACTGTCATATGTGTGATGACCTTTCCTTCTATTGCTGTATCCCAGCAACTGAAGTTTGACAAACTGCACAGGACTCTTCTGCTTGCTTGTTTATTCACCTTTTCTTCTTCTATCCCTTAAAAAAAACCCTCTCTAAGTAGAACTGTCCAAATCCAAATTCTCAGGGAGAAAATTGGTTCCTGGGTGATCACAATCCATGTCTTCTGTTTTTAAGTTTCTTCTAGTATTTAAGAAATACTTAAATACAGCATCTTTCTTGTGCTGTATTTCATGCTCTTTCTGGTTTGCTGTCACTGAACACGTGCATTTTGTGGACTGTCCAGCCTCAGACCATTCTGTTCTGTGTTTAAAACTAATAACACTTTGAAGTTTGCATGGAAAATTTTCAGCAGTGTTGAAAATGATGTTCTTAACTTTGGCTAATCTGACCTCATTTAGTAGTGAAGGAAACCTAATAGCTGCTGATCTTCTCCTGGAAATGCATGACCATTGCAACTGTCTTCAAAGTTTTTGAATGGGTTGAGTAAAAGACTCAGCCAAAATGTTATTAAGACTTATCTGGCGTGGAAGAGGCAGGATAGAGTTAGTCAGGGGGCAGCTAATCACCTGAGTTAGGTAAGGACTTCTGCAGCTGGGCTATGGAGTCTCAATTTGACAACGTGTGTATGGTCCAAGAGAAGGTTCCTGGGCAGGGAGGAGTTGCAGTGCTACTGGGGAACTATATGGCTGCATTATTCAGCATCTCTTCTAAAGACTGAGTGTCGAATTGCTCCTGGTCTGAATTGTATAGTCATGCTGAAGAACCTTATGCCTTGTCCTCATCTCCAGGATGGAATGAACTGCAAGCCTCAGAGGAAAATAAAGCAGAAGTATAACGAAGGTGTGGGTGTTTGTATATATAAAGCAGGGACTCCGTATCAAATGACCCTGAGGGAAAGCTATCCATTCCCAGGCAGAGGCGTGGTGGGAACACAGATAAAGGTTTGTACATAGCCTGCAGGAAGCAAAATTTAGGGTAAAATCTAGTCTGCTTAAATTCATCGCAGTCTTGCAGCCTGTAGTGCTGTGGCAGACTCCCACCTCCACAAGCTGGGACTGAGACCTGCTTGCAGGCAGACCAAAGTGGAACTATCAGGGAAGAGGTGTTTTGTGCAAGAGAGACTACAGCATAGCGCAAGCTATGCGTTTTCTTTTCAAGAATATGCTGATCGCACTCATTTCCTTAACTATTTGCATATGCTGGTCTTTCCCCAGCTTGTGTCTGAGTGTTTCAATGAGACAAAAGGAATCACATCTCATTATTATTATTTTAATATGATTATTATTTAAAGCCTATACTTCAGGTTTTCCTTGAAATGTATTGATCTTCTCTATCAAAGCCTGTGCCCAAAACGAGGGTAATAGAAAACTGAGCCTTGCAAGGAATGTCTGTGAATGTTTGTTTTACATATTGATCAAGGGTATTCAGCTCTTCTGAGGATATCCTTACTGTGAGGAAAGGACGCTCCCTCCTCTCATCCACTGTTAGAGTCTTACAGGATGCTTTGCTTTAATCGCGACCTAAATAAATAAACAATATATTTGTGAAACACTTCAGATACTGAGAACTGCATTGTAATGCAGTAGTTCAGGAGATGGAGCAAAAGCAATTGTTTCTCTTGTTTCCTATTAAAGTAATTGTTACCAGTTCTCACGGGGACTTGTTATCCATAGGTGGGGCATCTACAAGGGCTCCTTTAGCTACTGCGTTTCCTTTTTGTCAAGCACAGAAACTGCTCAGGCAGATCTGACCAGAGTTCATTTGATCAGTATCTTATCATGAAACCTCAAGTTATTGGCCAGTATAAAGTACAGCAGGGTTTTATGAATGGAGCCACATAATGAATTTGGTTGTTTGAGCCTGAGAAGTTATGTGAAGCTGCTGAACTGGAATTGCAATAATCCAGAACGTGCCCAGGGTTTCCTGGTTTCATTAACACTGAGGTTCATTGTATCAGGATGCACAATGCTTGGGTCAACAATTTTTATCTCCGACATAGTAGAAGAGATTCAGTGATCCATTCACCTAACAACAACAACAAAAAAATCATTTATAAAAGAAAGCAAATGCCAGGGGTTAGTGTTTAGGAAATATTTTTGGCAAATGGAAGGTCATGCATGGATCAATTCACTGGAATCAAGCAGGCAGAGGGAAATGGGCTTGATCTTCAGCAGTGCAGGTGACCACCAAATAGGGGTATTTGGGGTTGAGGCAAACTTGATCCTTCCTTAACTCTGTTTCCTTGCAAATAATAAATTGTTAAGGAAATAGTGTGGGTTTTTAAGCAGCAATACATGTCTTTTCACAATGATGCTCTTTAGGAGTTGTGAATCCTAACTTTTAGCCCATAACTTTAAATATTTAAGTAGATCAGCATCAACTGAAAAAGAGGAATTTCTTTCCTTCTTGCTCTCCCTCATCCTGACTTTCAAAGTACTTTGGAGCATCAGTTCCTAAACTGTTGCCCCAAGTGGAGTCATCATTGCTACGAAGTTTAAAAAGTACAACCATCAAAATTTCAGTTGTGGCTGAGGTTTGCTGCAGGACAGGTGTAGAACATTGACTTCAGTTGTTGCAATTAGGGTTGTAATGGGAAAATGTAAGAAGTGAAGTTATTCATCTGGAACGCAGGTCACATAATTTTAGGATCTGATGGGTTAGAAGAGAGACTTTGAAGCAGGGATTTGCTCAGACCTGGGTGAGAGTGTGTATCACAAAACTGATGAATGCACTGAACAACTTTGTTGTTTGGTAACTTTGCCATTCAAACTCTTAATTCTCTTTGCTTCTTTTGCAATGCACTGAAAATGTCTTTTGTGGAATGTGGCATTTGAAACACAAACATTTTGGTCTTTGTGCTACCAGAAGAAAGCAACAAATGTAAAATGTTCTTTGAATGGAACTGGTTTTATTGAGTCATCAACCATACTAAAATACCAACATTTCATGAAGCTCCATTCATTATATTTGTGCACAGTAAAAATTCAACTTTTTAAAAAATTAAAGACATGTTCCCTTAATACTGCCTAGAAAGGCCTTGATGCACTAATTGAAACTGATAGTAGTTAAAGAAGTGTCAAGGTTTGGTTTAACTCTATTCAAAACTCCAGCATGTATTTAGAGTGTTAAAATTAAAATGCTTAAATTTCAGAGTTCTACAATTTACAAGTGGGTGTACAGAGTTGAAGCAGATGTGCACCTAGTGAAGTGCACTGAATCTGACAGTGAAAGCTTAGGGAAGAGAAAAAGAACATGGTAACTGTACTAGTGTTACTCTTTATAATGCTCTCCTGAGCTAGGGAAACAAGAAGTATTTAAATTTGTCTTTCACAAACCTTTAGCTCAGTCTGATAAGGAATTTGTCAGCATGCACATACTGTATGAAGAAATATCTCCTTTTATTCACCTTAAATTTGTCACCTGCGCATTTCATTTTTTTTTTGTTCCCCCTGCTTGTATTGGTAGCTACCTGGAGTAATTTTTGTTGTTCACCTTTTCCATGCCAGTCATGATTTTAGAGATCTTAACCATTATTTCCCTCATAACTACCTGCATTCCAGGCTGAGGACTCCCGGACTACATTATGTGGAAGCTGTTTGTACCCTTGATTATGATTACTTTTTTCCCCCCCCATTCTACATTTTATAAGATGGGGAAACCAAAAATGCAGTATTTGACCTGTGGGCGTATGATGGACTGTTTAGCAGGGATTGTTGTCTGTTTCCTAGTATCTGCTCTCTATCTGTTTTCTGACTGTCCTGGTAGACTTTGAGTGCCTGTGTTATGGGTGACCTGCTGGAGTGAACTCACTACCATTTGATGAGTTACTCCAATAGCTTCTTCCTACTGGTTACCCTAAATAACCTTGTTCATCTCTGTTTCCTACTCCAGTTCCCTCTACTGATATTCCCCGCACACGGTCTTGGCCTGGCTGCTTAGAAAAAGCTCTAGTGCCATTGTCAACTTTGGTGTTTCCTGTACTGAGCTGTTTAGCTACAGCAAAACAAATGCCTAAACTTGCAGGGTAACTTGTTATGTAGCAAACATTGTGCTACTGCTTTCTTAGCTTTCTTAGCTTGCCTCCTTCTGTTCCTTTCTTAACTGTACTATGTGCATGAATTCCCTAAAGCTGGGATCTTGCCTCCCCCTTTAGCACTGCAGCCACAAAGTAATCAAAATGTAAACTAAAAGGATAACGAGGATGAGTTAATTTAATTCTGATACAAGGTACTAAATAAATACATGCTTCGTAACTAAAAATTATGAACATCTCGCATGGCCCATGCCCTTCCCTTACCAGCATTGGTATTCGTTTTTGCGCTCACCAGTGCTGTTCAGCGTGCTGTGAGTAGAATGGTCAATTATCATCACCTTGGTCTTTTTGTTCAGGTTGATACCTAAAGCTTATTTCACTGGTAATGTGGAAGATTGCCAATGGGAACTGGCTTAAACCCTCAAATTTGCTTTACATAACTTACTCAATACCTATGCCAACTACAGAGATCTCAACATCAGCTTAGAGATTAAAAGATCTATTGTCCATGCAAATCTCATGGTGAAATTTATTTCTTAATGCTATAATATCTGGCAATAGCTCTTTCAAACTATACCAGATGTGCTTATTTATTGCTCTTTAAGAAATATGTCTTGCAAGCACCTTCTCTGCTTATAAGTGAGCTTACAAATGTGCCTTGCAGAAACAATTCTGCTATATAATTGCATTTTATTAGTCTCTCTAATAGATTTACATCTAATTGATGGCAATCTTAGCCTCAAATGAAGAACTGCACGAGATTCAAATCTATGCATTCAGACAGCAAGAACAATTTGAGACCACAAGGAGCGGAGGGAGTGATATCTTACTCTGCAATTGCGCACCTGCTCCCTCCTGATCTCCATATCTCTCTTCCTTCCAATAAAACCAGGTTGTTCTCCAAAATGTAGCTATGTGATTTTGCTGCAGGCAGCCGGTTGAGTTATGATGTGCTTGCTCATGACTTCACAATCAGCAGTTCTAGCAACTCAAGCAGCCTCTGGTTCTTTCTGAAAAAAGCAGAAGCTTAGAAATAATGTCTGCCCCTAATATCTGGCAGTGAAAATGATGATGAAAGTCAAGATGATGACTATTAGAGGCTTAGATACAAATTTTGTTAACTGAGTGGTAGTTAAGTGAGGCTAGACCTGTGAACTTATACGAAGTTATCTTCTAGAGTCTGAGTTCAAGTGCAGAGATTGTTGTCTGGGTTTTCAAGCTGAATGTCAGCTGCTTCTCGGCATTTCAGGCCTGGGAAGCTTGGGGAAGAGAATTGTGTAGATGTGCTGTTAAGCATCTCCTGTGGTCGGTTGTCTGCAGTTGCATTTAACTGGAAGTGTTCACAGCCACACTGGGGCTCTAGTAATAGTAGCAAAGTGTCCTCATTACCTAAGGAAAACAAATTGGAGAAAGCCCTCACTGTTAACGTCGTTCCTATTCACCGAGTGTTTATTTTGTTATATACACAATGAATTCCATTTAGCTTTCTGGTTATTGGGGATATGGTAAAAAGTTTGAATCTGTGGCATATTTGTGTTCCTTGGATACAGTTCCAACTTCCATTATGTCTTAAAGAAGGCATAGAGCCTATTCTGGGTTCTCAATCAGGACTTAAGTGGAACTTAAATGGAGCATAGACCATAGATACAGCTGTGAATTGCATATACAGTAATATTTGTGTGTGAGTACTGATAATACTTTCACTTCAAGTACAATTTGAGATGCTAGTGGCAGTGACCATGGTAAGTTTACCTGAGAGTCGTGGGGGTATATGATACAAATAGCTGACTAGAGGTGGAAGGACATGCATCCCATACAACTTTCTATGAGATCCTCAACACCAAAACCATTCTTAAGTCATTTTATTTCACTATTAAAGAAATAAAGCCTGCAGATTCTATTTAGCCAAAGATTTTTTAAGAGAACTGTACTGTGGTGTGTGAAGCACAAAGATACAAGCCAATAATTAAAGGAAAAGGTTACACCCTCTTAAAGCCTTTTTTTTTTTGTTTGAACTACAAGCTCTTTCTGTAGTAAGTGTAAGCATTGTAAAGAAAGATAATGGTTGTTCCCTTCCCTTTAAACTCCTTCCCACAGAGAGGAAAGAACAAGTGTCTTACAAGGGCCTCTTCCTTCCATATCTATCTAGGTTAGTTGTCAAAGATGAAAATTTGTCCTTGATTTAGAGACATGGCAATTCTTGTGCTATTAGTGTGCACCATGGTGCAATTGCCTCAGATAATCTACCTTGTGAGTACACGGTATGTAGTTATGAATGTTATTGGCCCATATGTCATAAGAACAATGTCCTGTAGAATAGAAACAGGATATCACGTGGTGAATTTGTCTGGAATTACTTGTGTTCCACTCTTTCCAATAGATTAAGTGAGTAGTTGTCATGAAGTCATTGCAAAAAGCTGTGAAGTACTTTTGGTAGCTGAGTCTCTGGCACCAGTATAGAATCCGGTTTGTTTGTTGTTTTTGGGTTTTTGGGAGGGGTTTTGGGTTTTTTTTTGTTTTTGTTTTTGTTTTTTTTTCCAAAATGCCAGCTCTTGTTACTGTGGAGCTGAGTGTAAAATATCTATCTGTCCTTCCTTTTGTTATGATTTAGTTTGCCCATGTATTGTGGTCCAAATAATTGTGTATTTTGGATTGTTTAAACTTATATTTTGGCTTTTTTAAATGTCCACCATTTATGACTTAGGATGCTTATTGGCATGCATACTAATTATAAAAAAATCTATCAGATATTACCCAGTAGACTAGATGGGCTCCTTCTGGGCTGTTATGGTCCATCAGGTAAATACACACTTTGGAATATGTTCCAATATCAAAAAACATGAGGTATTTACCCAAGAGCCGCTGTTCCAGTATACTAGGGCAAATGTGTATCTATGTTTTTCTTTTTTAACAACTCATTTTTCAGTTCTTTTTTTTTCTTTTTTTTTTTTCAAATTCAGAAGGTTATATCAATTTTGAGAAATCTGCCATGACCCTTTATTGGAAAAATAAACCCATTTTCCAAATTAACATGCGTGCCAAACTGCTAAACTGCGTGCTGTTACTAATATGCATTTATATAGCACAGTAATGTTGCATCTAACAGCCTCTGGAACCAGGTTTTGAGTAATGCTATATGTTACTGTAGTCTTGTGTAATGCTGGCTTTGTTTGCCTGGTAATTGAACAGATGGATTGTTGTTGCTCACTCCCAAGAACTTAGGGTAGTTAGACCACTGCCAGGTCCCCATGTTGATCCCTCAGTGTTGCTGAAGTCCTTATAAGACACCAGAAACAATACATAGCATATGCTGTACGGTGTTTTCTGGACATTAACCACTTCATCTTTGTATCTGAGGTAGCTGTAAAGTCTTGGCTTTATTTTACAGCCAAGTAATCTGTGGTATTGAGAGATTTTATGATTTGTCCAGGTTTAACCAGCTGGTCTTGATGAGGGGATGTAATACGTTGTTTTCTCAAAATAAAACTTTCTGGACTTTCTGTACATTTTTTTTTCTCACCCCCTCTTAGTTTTAAAATAAACACTTGTGCAATCAGACAACAGACAACTTTCTGTTCATGTCGCTGAGCAGGGTCTCAAAAGTCATTTTTCCAAAGGCACGTGAAATGCAATTGTACACCAATATATTAGAATATGTCCTCTGAATTTGGATGTCTTTTATCTGACTATTTTCAGCCAATCTTTTCAGACCAGATCTGCTGTGGTGCTCTCACTGAGACGTATTCAAATATGGATGCTGCAATCTTTTTTCCTCTTTGATTTTACTCCCAGCTCAACAGCCATCCCAATACTCCGAACTCCCAACAAAATACATCCTAATTTAGCACCGTATTTGTCAAGTTCTAGCACACAGGGAAGGGAAGAGGGTCCATGCTAAGTGTGCTGATGCAGCTTTTTCCTCAGAAGTGTCAACAGCATGCCTATATTAAATTATATAGCCCTAAAGCCAGAAGGTCATTAAAATGGTTTGAAAATTCCTCTGTTGTGTGGTTATCTTTATAACTTAGTCCTATCTATAGATGGCGGAACTATGACTTTCATTCACGTGCCAACCATAGGCTACAATAATTATAATACTACACTCGTAAAACCCAATTACTCTGTGCGCATACAGCTCAACTAAAGCTCAGCAGATGGGATTGCGATTATAGCTCCGGCTGCAAAAGGAAAAGAACTGTGATATTTGGAGTGAAAACTGAGGCTGATGGTGTTATTATGCTACATGTTCAAAGTGTCATTACAAACTGGTAATTTATGTTTTGCATGCTAACTGAGCGGCCTTTTTTTGTGTGTTAGTTTGAACGACAATGCATTTTTTCATATGGGAGGAAGCAACAATGTAATAGAGTGAAATTAACCAATCAAAATCATGGTAAATAAAAGTCTCTCTCTCTTTCTTTCTTTTTAAGGCTCAAGAGGCAGCTGGCACTCTCAGGCTTTGTTATACTGAGGAAAGAGAACAGCAAACTGCATGCAGTATAGAGTCAGTCTCATTGAAACTAATGGCATGAATGATCTCACACTATTGTAGTAAGACGGAGATTTACTGTGCTTAGTAGAGAACCCATATTATGGAGAAAAGCATCGATCTACTTCCACATTTTATTCACATGAACGACAAACAAGTTATTCAGTACTATGCAGTCACATTCAATCCCTTAGTGTCTCGGTCACAATGCCTTCCAAGTCCCTCACATTTTACAGCTGTGCAGAGCACCTAGCCAATAACTACTTGTCTCCACTTTACAACCAACAGAAAAGGTTTATTAGACCCCTCTTACTTGATCAGTTTACAGTTTAGACTCCTGTTTGCTGGACAATTTTAACCACAACCCTTGATTCCTATAATAACATTAATAACATATCCTCTTTCTCCTCCTTTTTTTCCTGTTATTCATTAGGCAGGTGGACAGAGAAGATGACGACATTGCCAATTTCTCTTTTTTGGTCAGATTATGACATTTCCATGGCCTAGACATTATTCTTCCAAAATCCCAGTGCCCGTTTTCTGTACAAACAGAGTGCAAGTAAAAACCATAGGGATAGGCTAAAATAAATGGAGATGAGAAAGACAAGGAGAGATATCCAGTGCAGTGTGGGTGCTTAGTTCTTGGCTTTTCTGTATTTATTGAGTAACGCCACCCGATAGAGTTCAAAGGAAAGGCAAAAATCTATAACTTTGCTCTCAAAATGTAGGTATCGTAGTGGTGGCTGTTTCAAAAGATGGAAAATAGTGACAAATTGTTATACTTCTGTTTATATTTCTATTTCACTGAGGAGGAACTAGATAATGGTGAAGAATGGATAAAAAGTGCATAAACCACACACAGAATAAATTTGTGTTCAATTCTCAGATTATCTACATTACAGCATCTATGCAAGTTCTTCATAACTGTAAGAGGATGCTCTTGGTACGTGAACTTTGGATGATTCGGAGTCCCTGCCACTGTACTCTTCACCACTTTCAGTGTAGCCTTTGGGGCAGAAGATGGAGGATCTGACTGAGAAATCTGTGTACTGTATTATAATTCCTGGTGATTTTAATGGTCTTTTGGGAAACATGAAGCTGGTCTTTAAAGAGGACATCCAAAAGTCACCTTTGAACCCTTCTTCTCCATTGCACATACCTGTATTTTAGTCAGTGTCATTGTAGCTCTGCCTGTATAAGACTCCATATAGTTGTCTTGTCTTCATAAACTGTTGCCCTTTCCTTAATTTCATGTTTTCTATAATCTCTGAATGAGACACACACAAAGACTGCAGAAATACATTGTTTTCTAAAATTATGTCACAATAAATTTATATCTACTGGTCATCATATAATTTATGCTTATTCTTTACTTTCAGGTCAGCCATATTTCTTGGGGAGTATAAGCACAAGTGATTTGCAAAATGTTAATGCTTCATAACGTTAAATGGTTTGTCTCAAAGGAACTGGTGGCTAAGTTAGGAATGGAATCTGTCCTCTAAACTCATGCTGTTCTTAAAGGGCATTCCCTTGAGCTTCTGTTTCCTCTTGATACAAGTTCTGGATATAGTGTGGAACAGATGAAAAAATATCTTAGTATCCCAAGTGCTCTATGGTAGTTCTCTATATGTTGCAATTCTGAGTTTGCCTTTTCTCCAGGGGAGGTTTAGATTGGCTTTTAGAAAAAGAATTCTGTATCTCAAGAGTGGTCAAGCATTGGAACAGGCTGCCCAGGGAAGCTGTGGAGTCCCCACCCCTGAGGGAGTGTAGATGTGGGACTTCATGTCATGGGATGACAGTTGAACTTGAAGATCATAGCGATCTTTTCTAACCTTAATTATTCTATGATTCAAAATGCCATCGACGTACTGCAAGATCTTGATTATAAGATTAAGAAAACTTTCATTGTAAAACTGGTTCTCTGCTGAGCTCTGAATGGAGTAACGTCAGCATAAGCAAGACAGGCTGTTGAATTTCTTACTCTTCAAGAAATCAGAAATGTGGCTGATTGGAACTACAGGCAGAACAATTTCACAATTTGCAAACCCTTCAGAATACACTGGGACTGCAAATAGAGGTAGAGGAAAAGAATTTCCACTCCCAAGAAATAAAGGTTAATTGCATAAGGATTTTATCAAATCATTTAATAAAGGAAAATAAACTAAAAAGAATTCCTGGGAAGTTAGCTTAGTCAAAGTGCTTCATGCTTAGAGTTCCTAAGAGAAAGGTGGCTTTGTCTTTTCTGCTCTGCAGGAAAGAAATAGCATTGGAGTTGAATAGGTTTATGAATCTAATTTTCAAAAAGATACCTTCATACCTTTCCTCCGCGATTGAGAAAATACGTGGGAGCACAATTCGCTGCAAAATGAACACATTGGTGCACGATATAGAATCAGTTTTCAGATGTGGCTTTTATGCTTGGGTCTGTACTTGAATGTAATCTGTCATTTGTACCTGGGATTATGCCCAGTTTGAAGGTTTCACTATAAAACTCATGATTTGTTTTCTCTTTTTATGAGGCTGGACATACAAGAAAATCCAAGCTGATTTTCAAAACAAAGCTAAGCTGTTTATAGGCTTCTGGGAGGTGATGTACAGGGCATGTAGGGCAAACAAATATTTGCTTTTAGGTCCATAACATGTTTCTGAATTCTGGATTCTGGTTTCCCTTGCTTTTCTATCTTTCTCTTATCTCCATTATTATGTACTATTATATGTTACTAACCCTAATCCAAATGTAACATGGAAGTTCCAATTAGTTTATTCTCAATTATGTAATTACTTTTCCTCCCCTTGTGAAGACATTTTCTGTGATTCTTTGTTTTCCCATCTCCACACTTCGGAGTTGAAGAGAAATCGGATTGGAATAAACCTTAAAAGGTCTTCTAATTAATCTCCCTGCTCCAAGGCAGGATCAATTATATCTCTGTTATTCCTGGCAGATATCTGTTTCATTTGCTTTGAAAATCTTCCAGCGATGGTCATTCCACAATTTTTCAAACCATTACATTAAGTCTTTAAGTTAAAATGAAAAGTCCTTGGGTGTCTTGCTTAATTTTAAACTAGCGCTGCAAAGGGCTAGATGCAAATGTTCTATGGAATATGACTTAAATACGGCATAAAATGCCTGTTACCTTTGGGCATACAACTGAAATTAATCTTTACAGGATGCTCTACGTGGGATTTAAATTCATTTTAATGAACTCTGCTATCATGAATCTTTCACAGCTTTGCTATCCTTTTAAACATGATAGTTCTTGCCATTTGATTACAGAAATTAGTTTAATTATAGATTGATGCCAAACATCTGATGAAACACAAATATACATTCGGAAAATTTGAATACAAATTCTTACTCACTCAATACAAACAGATTCCTGTTAGATAAATGCTTGTTTATAGGAACCGCCAGTTTTATAGTTCTAGGGTTATTGAGAAAAATTGTATGCCTGTGTGCCAAAAGTGGGATATTCTTAGCTTCTGTGTTCTTTGCACGTTTTCCATTTGTATCGAATTTGCTATTAGGAATGTGCTCTTGCTATTGCACTTTCAATATAGCTATGGGGGCATAAAGAGAACAGGAATTTTAGCACTTTAAGACCTGTGGAATGGACTGTTGATCTTCTGCAGCTGTCATACAACAATTCCAGTATTAAGGGTCTTGGCTGTAAATAGTATATTTGGTTAATTCCTGAAAATGTTGATATTTTATTAACAGAAGCACATTAAAATCATAGCTGAACAGAAAATAAGTCATATTTTAAAGAAGATCCTCATTTTTTTAATGCTGAAGAATTACATTGCTCTCTGCAACTACCTGAAAGGAGGTTGTGGAGAGGAGGGAGCTGGCCTCTTCTCCCAAGTGATAGGGGACAGGACAAGAGGGAATGGCCTCAAGCTCCGCCAGGGGAGATTTAGGCTAGAGATTAGGAGGAAGTTTTTACGGAAAGGGTCATTAGGCATTGGAATATGCTGCCCAGGGAGGAGGTTGATTCACCTTCCTTGGAGGTGTTTAAGGCACGGGTAGATGAGGTCCTGAGGAACATGGTTTAGTGTTTGATAGGAATGGTTGGACTCGATGATCTGGTGGGTCTCTTCCAACCTGATGATTCTATGATTAAATAAACCCCACATTCTGTGAAACCCTTTGATTTGGTAAGGAAGATAAGCAGAATTCAGGGCTTAATGTTTTCCAAGATATCCCTAAGGAGGTGATTTACTGCCTAAGGTTTGTATGTATTGTTAAGATTTTACAAAGATATTTATTGTCTATCAATTGCAAAAACTAGAATACTAATGATGTCTTTATATTGTGAACTGGCATAATTGATTACTGCTTTTCCTTTGTAGGTTGCTACAGTTAGCTACAGATGATTCCAGGTTTTTCATACCTATTTATCTTACCTTTGCTTTCTTTCACAGGATATTTATCTCTCCTTAAAATCATATTCCTGTTCATTTTTTTCAGAAACGATTTGTTCTTGCTCTGTGCTTGGAAATGAGTGTATGTGCTTGAACCTTGGACTACCTTCCATTCACAGTCTTGGAGTTACCCAAGCCAAGTGAAGACTAGAAATTCTCTTCTGGAGAGTGGGATACGCGAAGGCTGGGTCAGCCAGTGGCTACGAAGCTGTTCTTGGCTAATAAGGTAGGTTTACTCTTGTGTATGCTAATCATCAGCTGAAAGAGTCCAGAAGGTCACCTGGAATCCACATACTCCATTGCTGTTGTTCTGCTTCTAAGAGCTCTGAGTGTGTTAAAGGTTTTTCAGCAGCAGACGAAAGGAGGTGGAGAGATAAGAAGAGCGCATGGATATTATTCTGTATGGCAGTACACGTGTGACTTGTTTTCTCAGGCTATCACTTAGCACTCATGCTACGATACTGTGCAGGAGGGTTCCTCAGATGGACAGTAACCAAGCCGCACTAGCTTGGCAAGCAGCAGATGCCTCAATGCTTTTTTTTTGGTCCATGAACCAGAACAGGCTCCTTTGGCTATGTAGTGAGAATGGAGAGTCAAGCTTTGAGGGTCCAGTTGTTCTCTCTCATGATACAGGTCCTATGTTTAATACCTCTTCCAGCTAACCTTTATAAAAACGTATATATGTTTGCAGAAGGGAAGGAAGAAGAGGTTTTGCTAAGATATAAAATGCATTTGATGTGCTAAAAGAATGAAAAACTCTACAAGCAAAGAGTGTTGACATATCTTATCTCGGTTGTCAGAAGTGGCTTGTGAAATACAGTGAGATGAAATCCATGCTCTATGTATGGACAGTAAAGGCATTTCTTGTGCTTATTCTAACTTCATTAGGCAGTCTTTAGACTCTCAAAGGGTGCTTGCTGTGACAAATGTAAATTGGTTCTTCCTTGACTTTCAATGTTTTTACTTTATTTGTTTCCTCACAACCACCTCATTCTCCTGTTCTGCTCTGCTTTCTGACAGCCTTGATTTTGTTGCCTTTCCATACCTGTAATGGTTATAAGCTAGCAGGGGTATGAAGTGGTACTTTATAACATCCATATTTTGTTGTTATCTCTTACTTTGTCCCTTAGAGATGTAGGGAGTATTTAAACTCAGAACACAATGCCCTTTCCAAATACTACTAAAAGATGGAAAAACTGTCAGAAGGACAGTGAACCAAACGAAAATAGTGACACAGAAACTAATGAAGTGTTTGATAGGCACCCAAATGTAAAGCTGAAGTTACACCAGTGCCAGTTAATGAGTTTCTAATAAGGTATGTAGATGGTATTCTGTAGGGCCGTGCCTGCAGGGAGCGCAAGCCCCAGTATGCATCAGCAGCTTCATGGTAGAAGATGCAGAAACATTTGTGCTACAAATGGATTTTTAAACCTGGTGCTACTGAGGGAGAAAGAGCTCCTTTACCTCCAGCATTTAATTAAAAATGTTCTGCTTAGGTAGTTCCATCTACATAGGAAGTTTGGTTTACATAGGTAGTTTTTGCTGTGGGCTTTAAGACGTAAGTTATTGGCCTCGCTGCGTATGATAACACTGCATCGACAATGAGCCTGTTCTCCAGCGTTCATTCAGGACAAAGGAAGTGTGGTTTGTGTTAAAGATATAGTTCAGCTTTCATAATAAAGCAAGTTGTGAATGATGAATGAAAGCGCTTATTGAGCTGAAAGTACACACACCAGATTGAGCAATGTTGATCTTTGTGCAACCATCAGCTGAGTAAGAGAAAGCAGGGACTGAATTTTTGACTGTCTTAGTTTGACCTTCACTTTGTACTTTTTTTAGCTCCAAATTAACATGCTCAATTGTTAGGCAAATGACTAGTGAAATTTTGCCTGTTACTTGGTGGTGTGAAGAAAGGCAAATTACACTTAAGAAAGGGAAGGCCAGTCTTCTGACAACACAAGAAGTAAAGTTTTGCCTGAGAAATTATTATGCAAGCAATATAAGCAATTTTTAAGCTGTTAATTTAGAGTGAAAGATTCTGTACTCCCTTGCTGACTCTGAGCAGCTTCTCCTCTCTTTCACACATCCCCCTTTCATATTTTTTTTCCCCTGCAAAGTCAAACACTGCATTTTAGTGGATTGTTTACCGTGAAGAAATACCTTGATTGGAATTAATGCCGAATCAAATTTTAATTTGCAAGGAGTGTTTGAAACAGATTTGCAAATGGCATAGCAACACAAAGGTAATTCACAGCCGTGTGTGTTTAAAATAAGAGGCTAGTTTATAGGAAAATCCGGAATGTGGGCTGGAACGTGTTCCAGAATTCCACCCTCTTGTCCTGGCTACACAAACAATGTGACCGAGGCCTGCCAAGAGTTGTCATGTTTAAATAGAGAGAGAGAAGGAAAGTGGCAAGAATTCCCTTGGCACCATAATCCCTGCAGCCTTGCTACTTAGCACTTTTAAGAGAAAGGCGGATACAGGAAGCAAGAATAAGACATTGCACACTCCATCTCTTCTCTCCAATAAACACTGCCTAGAATTCAATCTAATCTGGGAGAATAAACATTTTTCAAGGCTTTTCCGTGAACAATTGAACTTGGTGACTTCAGCAGTCCGTTTTAATTAATATTTTCTGTAGCCCCCTCTGCATCTCCACTGAACGTTGCAGTGCCAGTGTTGTATACATCTTGTACTCTGAGACGTAACTTGAAAACTAAATCTTGGGGTCTTTACTCAGATGAAATTCTATAAACTTTAGCAGGGTATGGTCTTTTGAAAAATTACTAGGTTTATCGTTGTAACTGCTGCTGAGTTACAGTTATGGAAAGATTTAAAGGATCTATCACTAGGGTGGTGACTGTTGCAAAAGGGATTCTTAACCTATGTTGAGCTGAATTCCTCATGAGACGATTTGAATTGATGGGCTTTTGGAACCACTCAGTCAGAAATGAATACCTAATGCACTGGTAGAAAAATGCCCATTCCAACCCCTGTCTGGCAGGTCACCCTGTGATTTGAGGTAACCAATTTTTATTTTTTTTTTTATGAACTGTCTGTCTCATTTCTAGTTGAAAAGAAAGGAATGGTTTTATGGACACCTTTAAAAGTTTTTGTAAGTTGATAGGCTGCCCTTTAGCACTACAAAAACTGTGTTTGGGGGATGTAGCAGGAGTTCTTTTTATGAGCTGTGACAGTGAATGGCTAGAAGTTTTAGAAGGTTTGATTTTTTTTTTCCCCCTTTTAACACCTTCTGAAAAGATGCACACCGCCCCACAACATCCCCCTGTTTCCTCACCTGTTAGAAGATTCATCACCCGTGTCCTTCACAAAATTTCCATTGGCTATTTCCATTAATTATATCAAATTCCTCTTCATATAAGGGATGTACTGAAGCATCAGAATACTCACATAGGCGAAAGATATTAATATGGAGTTTCCTTAAAAATAAACATGGAGTTGCAAATTCACGTAGGGAATGTCAAATCTTTCTTGTTTTATGTGCCTCAATTATGCGAGACTTCAGTCTTGATTGGAGCCGTGAGCTTGTTGTCATCTTCCACATATTTGCCTTTCACTGCTACTTTTTAATGGGAATGCAGGAGACTGGGGAAACCTGGGTTTGTGATAACTTTTACTGTAGAATTATTATTAGAACGGGTACTTTTGCCTTTATTTTTTTTAATATGTAAAGTGGGAAAACTAGTGACTATCTTCCCAAAAGCTATTGCTAGACTTAAGCAACTAACGCTGTCAATTCTGAGATGCTGGGGATGCTAAGTGTAGCACAGCTGTTAATCTCCAGGCCAGGTTTTTCAAGCAGCTGAGCACTCAGCGGTTGTTGTCAACTCACAGTTCAACTGCTAAAGGAAATGCCAAAATAATCAAAACTTCTGCTGGAGGCCTAGCGCTTCAGGAAATCCAGTCATCTGATTTGGAGATGCACGTGGGCAATTCAGTTCTTCTGAATATCTGGCCCCTAACGGCTCTATTTGAGGTTGGCACATCCTTCTTACACGACTACAATATTAAATATTTTGAAAGGTTCTGCTTTCATTTCAGTCTGGAAAAAGCAGTGTTTAAAATACAAACCTTGAAACATATTTCCTTCTCAGTTTGCTCTCTGGGAGACCAAAGTCTCCTATTTATGAACTGAACAGGCGATTACAGCCTGCAGTTCCCCACGCGATTCTGCCAATATGCCTACATCCTGACCTGGAGGGTAGGAAGTGGTTTGTTCTTCATGCCCATTCAGTCTTTGTCCTCTCTCCTCAGCTATCAAGAAGCCGTTTTTCTCATGCAAGATTGCCAACTAGTAACCAAATTGAAGCAATTAAACAGTTTTGCACATGTATTGTATGGTAATGACTTTAGTTTGTCAAGTGAAAGTCTCCAGAGCCTATTAACAACATCTTGAATGAGTCCATACCCCCAAAAAAAACTTTTGTAGGGCAAGTGATTGCATCTTAGTCTTCCATTTTTAAAACCAAAGCCCAGAAAATTGTTGTATGGCCACTGTCACAAGCATTTGAAAATTAGTAGCCATGTATAACTCCTGCCACCTCTGGTATATTTATAAATAAACACTGTTTCAAAGGATCTGATTTCTTCTCAGTTATGCTGTTGTAAATGCAACGAGAATATAACATGGATCTGTAACCACCACTAGACTCTTGATTGTTCTATCTTTGAAGCTGCTGGTGTTTGCTGTCTTCTGGAAATATGTACATTCCGACAGATCAGACCATCAAATATTTGTTAGGAAGAGCCTTTGTTACATGTGTCCTCAGTCATGAAAGCACTTCATGCTTTCACTGAAACGATCTATAAGAGTGAACTATGAAAGCTGCGACTGATGCTGAGAATGGACAAGAAGTTAAACTTGTTCTTAAAAACTCCCGCACTCCTCTGGGAACTTAAGACCATTGCATAACATATATAAGGTATATAGTAGTATGTATGCTGATGTCTTACCTAGATCCAATGGAATGAAAGTATCTCCTATCTTTTTTTTTTCTTTTTTTTTTTTTTTTAAATTTCTTGTATTCTCATCCACATTTTTTTTTGTGAGAGACTTGTATGGATTATACTGACTTGCCATTCTGTTGGCAAGAGTATTCCTTCCTATATTTAATCTTCCTTAATACTGCTCAAATTATTATATTAGGCACGCCTGTTACGTTCATTTTGAGTGCCGAGAAAAAGGCAGCTGCTTTCACAGTTGTCTTTTCTGTTACAGTCTTATCAGAAGAGCTATAAAAATATGGATGTCTTTTTCTGTATGCATGATTTTATAATTGTGAATAAGCTTTGTGCTGCGCTGATTCCTGAGAAAATGAAAACTGCCACTGCAGGGCTCAGTGTTGTCAAAAGCACGTGTGTGTACACGCTCACCCAGGCACATGACAAGTCTAGAAAAGAATTGCTACAAATCCATCTGTCTTCCTACATACATAATATGTCCTTTAGGTGGTGCCATTGTGTTTTAAGATAAGATTGCACGCTCAAAGCGTAAGACAAGGTAGCAGAGGATGCAGTGCACAATGCATTCTTATACTCCAAGTGACTCGGAAACATCTGAGTGTACAGAGCCATCCCCACATACAGGATGTCATGTCACTAAAGTAAATACAGAGCGGCTGGTGTCAACAGTGAAGAAAGCAAAAGCTAAAGCGAGAAAAGAATGGCAACTTGAAGTAACCAGGAATTTGTTTATTTATTTATTTATTTTGTAATTGCTTTCTGAGACATGGTTCAGCTTTTAAAAGTTAAGGCCAGTGGGGAAGGCCAGGTTAAAAACGGAGAGGATCTGCGTGTGATCCGTGGAAGCTGGATTTGAACTGCCAGGCAAGGCTCAACCTATCCAAAAAGCAGCGCTTGAATGTGTCAGTTAGGGTTCACGTGGCTCTTGGTTGATGACAAATCATGAGGAGTCTTGGAAATATGCACAGAGAAATGTCTAGGGTGGGTCTCAAAGCAAAAGTGAAATACATTCTCTCTGTGCTTGTTGCTAAGCAGGCAGGGAGTGTTGCCTCAGAGCAGGGGCAGGAAGGAGTAGGGGAAAGCAGGAGACTGAACAAATGCCGGCTTTCATAGCCCTGGCTGACCAGTTGCTCACCGCTTTTTTAACACATCTTCTAAACTCTCTCTGCTTCAGTTTAAGCTCGACTACATTGTCGCAACGCTTTAATGTATTTTAGATACTTCGGGAATGTTGGATTAATGGGATCACGGACATACAAAGTGTTGCTGTTGTTGTTTGCATATTGTTTAGGTGATGTTTTCTTAAAAATCAATGCACCCTCTGTCCAGTGTTTTCTCACTACATACAGGTCAGAAAAGCACAAAAGTGCTGTATGTCTGAAACATTTCCAGCAGCTTCCCTGGACCTGCTTCCAAAGCTCATTGAAATCTTGTTAACAGAACACTCTACCTCCCTCTGATACCTCACACTGCAAAACAGCTTTGAAGGCCTAGACTGAATAATGAAGGAAACAAGGGCATCTGGGGTCCATTATTTACCCCATTTCATAAGGCGCTTCTACAAAGTCTGCTGCCTGCCTTTTCAGATCCATGACAGAAATAAATACAAAGCCTGGAAAGAGCGAGCAAGTCAGAGCTGTCTGCTGCCCTCTCCGCTGCCCCCCTCTCCTTTTCTTCCTGTTTCACAGGACACATTTGTTTCATCTCAGCTAAATGTAGTTTAGTTCTCTTTCTGCCCAAGACACTTGTTCTTTCTCCTTCACAGACTGTTTATCCCGAGGAACTCCTTTTCACTTGGGAAGATGTCTCAAACACCTTTGGGTGTTTGTAAAGGAGACCGGTGTGAAGCTACTCTGAGATTTATTTTATTTATTTTATTTTTTTTCTTGTCAAACTGACAAGCACTTGAAGATTTGAATTGCGACTATGGCCGTGTTAGGAAAACACATGTGAAATGTCAGTAAAGTGATTCCCATCTCAGTGTGCTAATTCACAGGAGGGTATTTTAAAGTAATGGGAGTAATCTGAAATGTTAATGGGTCCAAAAGACTCGAGCTGTTGCAGAGGGAACAAGTTGTGGAAATTTTTGTAAATTCTAGAGTGTCTGAGTGTTTTCGAAAGGCCTGGCCCGAAATGCCTCTACATTTCTTGTGAAAATAAACCCCCTGCAAAGCTGGCTTCCCAGTGGAAACCTTTCAGTCAACACTAGGGCACTTTCTCTAGACACTTAGTGTGCCTCTTATAGGTAAAGTATCTGGGTGGCTACACAGTCACAGAGAAACTCTAAGTTGCAAATGGCTTTATTTCCACTTTTTATGTTATTTTTTCTGACTAGATGATAATTTATCCTAATTTATCAGCTGCCACAGTCTGATGTAGTTGTCTACATAAGTGTTTGCATCTGTGGCTTCTATCCACAAACTTGCAAGGGATTATTGAGGGGAGGGCAATTATTTGGGAGTTAATTAACTCTGCCCTTATTAAAGTCCTTTGCAAGAATTATCACTAAGGCCTCACAGATTTTTAATTTTTACTTTTAATTTACCCATATAGGACATCTCCTTTATATGTTGCTCCCACGTTGAATTAGTTGAAATGACAGTTGCAAATTATGTTCATTTTGTAAGCAAATGAATGTCTGCAATCCATCTGAAATGATTTTTTCCTCTTGCAACAATTAGGAAATTGAGGTAATGTTTAATGAATGTGTCAAAAAAGGGTGAAAAATACAGAAGAGTTTTGGACACACAGTTGTTTAGTAAGGTCCTAAAACTAGTTCTTGTAATAATTTATTTGTCCTAAATGAGGGTTCAGGTCTAAAAAAAAGAAGCCTTGATAGTGCATGGCCTGAATTTTAGGGCTGCTACATTCTCTGTTGCTTAGCCCCGGCCATTTAAGCCCTTTTTGAAATGAGATAAGGTTTGTGTTTCAATCTCCCTGCCTATTGTTCAAGGAATAAATGATCTCGTGTTCTTTAGGTTGGGATCAACTTTACTGGACCTTACGTGCCTGAAACGTCATCCAGAATTAATGTCTGTGGTGCAGAGGCTGTTGCTGACTTCTTTTAAGTGCACAAAGCTGCTTCCTGGTTGTATTTATAAAACTAATGGGTGACTTTTTTTCCTCTCAGAGAAAATGATAAATCTCAGAGTTCACCAGCATGTGTTTTATGGGCAGTTACCAACCTGTGATCATGGGCATATCATCTAAATAAGAGACAAAAATCTCCCAGAAACAGCGTGAGTGCCATTTATCTTTCTACCATCATAATTTTAGGTTTAGCCAACAAAGTATCTTACAGGATATTTAGCTGACAGCCCAGACCACGAGGCTCTGCTGAATCATTGTCATATTACATGTGCCATTCCTTTTTGCTGGTTTTTTTTTTTTTTAGTGTTAGAGAGCACGTTGCTTTGCCACTAAAATAACTGCCAGGCAAAATAATGAGTCATTCCTTTTAAAAAGCAACTTGAAAAAAAAAAAATGTTTAATTCAATCATAACATCTCTTATTTTGTTCTGAAGCCACTGAGGTGCTATGTAAAGACTTACCTGTTTTCAGCCACACGCTGCCCAGCAGTCACTAGTTTTTTCATAGCAACAAGCTCCAAAGAGAACCCCAAAAATGTAACACTGCCAGTTTTCCATGTTCTACTGCATAAGTTTCTTGCACGGACATGAGAGAAGTGGAAGATCACCAGGTACCTGTTCTTAATTAAAAGCTTTTTTGTAACTTTGCTACTCTCTTGAAGGTATGTGTGAAGGCCATTCACATAAGCAATGCCAAGTGGATCTGAGACACTGTCCTTTTCTTGCCACAGAAGATAGAAGGATGTCACAGGCTGCACAGGCAAAAAGTAGGCACTTACAGGTTAGCAAGGCTGATTTGGACAGGATGCGGGGGACTGTAATATTCCATATTCATTTGCAACCTCCCTTCGTATTTGCAGGGAAATTCACCATATTTTTACTGTACTTCTTACAGAGCAAGAAGGTTATATGNTCTCAGCTAAATGTAGTTTAGTTCTCTTTCTGCCCAAGACACTTGTTCTTTCTCCTTCACAGACTGTTTATCCCGAGGAACTCCTTTTCACTTGGGAAGATGTCTCAAACACCTTTGGGTGTTTGTAAAGGAGACCGGTGTGAAGCTACTCTGAGATTTATTTTATTTATTTTATTTTTTTTCTTGTCAAACTGACAAGCACTTGAAGATTTGAATTGCGACTATGGCCGTGTTAGGAAAACACATGTGAAATGTCAGTAAAGTGATTCCCATCTCAGTGTGCTAATTCACAGGAGGGTATTTTAAAGTAATGGGAGTAATCTGAAATGTTAATGGGTCCAAAAGACTCGAGCTGTTGCAGAGGGAACAAGTTGTGGAAATTTTTGTAAATTCTAGAGTGCCTGAGTGTTTTCGAAAGGCCTGGCCCGAAATGCCTCTACATTTCTTGTGAAAATAAACCCCCTGCAAAGCTGGCTTCCCAGTGGAAACCTTTCAGTCAACACTAGGGCACTTTCTCTAGACACTTAGTGTGCCTCTTATAGGTAAAGTATCTGGGTGGCTACACAGTCACAGAGAAACTCTAAGTTGCAAATGGCTTTATTTCCACTTTTTATGTTATTTTTTCTGACTAGATGATAATTTATCCTAATTTATCAGCTGCCACAGTCTGATGTAGTTGTCTACATAAGTGTTTGCATCTGTGGCTTCTATCCACAAACTTGCAAGGGATTATTGAGGGGAGGGCAATTATTTGGGAGTTAATTAACTCTGCCCCTATTAAAGTCCTTTGCAAGAATTATCACTAAGGCCTCACAGATTTTTAATTTTTACTTTTAATTTACCCATATAGGACATCTCCTTTATATGTTGCTCCCACGTTGAATTAGTTGAAATGACAGTTGCAAATTATGTTCATTTTGTAAGCAAATGAATGTCTGCAATCCATCTGAAATGATTTTTTCCTCTTGCAACAATTAGGAAATTGAGGTAATGTTTAATGAATGTGTCAAAAAAGGGTGAAAAATACAGAAGAGTTTTGGACACACAGTTGTTTAGTAAGGTCCTAAAACTAGTTCTTGTAATAATTTATTTGTCCTAAATGAGGGTTCAGGTCTAAAAAAAAGAAGCCTTGATAGTGCATGGCCTGAATTTTAGGGCTGCTACATTCTCTGTTGCTTAGCCCCGGCCATTTAAGCCCTTTTTGAAATGAGATAAGGTTTGTGTTTCAATCTCCCTGCCTATTGTTCAAGGAATAAATGATCTCGTGTTCTTTAGGTTGGGATCAACTTTACTGGACCTTACGTGCCTGAAACGTCATCCAGAATTAATGTCTGTGGTGCAGAGGCTGTTGCTGACTTCTTTTAAGTGCACAAAGCTGCTTCCTGGTTGTATTTATAAAACTAATGGGTGACTTTTTTTCCTCTCAGAGAAAATGATAAATCTCAGAGTTCACCAGCATGTGTTTTATGGGCAGTTACCAACCTGTGATCATGGGCATATCATCTAAATAAGAGACAAAAATCTCCCAGAAACAGCGTGAGTGCCATTTATCTTTCTACCATCATAATTTTAGGTTTAGCCAACAAAGTATCTTACAGGATATTTAGCTGACAGCCCAGACCACGAGGCTCTGCTGAATCATTGTCATATTACATGTGCCATTCCTTTTTGCTGGTTTTTTTTTTTTTTAGTGTTAGAGAGCACGTTGCTTTGCCACTAAAATAACTGCCAGGCAAAATAATGAGTCATTCCTTTTAAAAAGCAACTTGAAAAAAAAAAANCAAGAGAGAAGTGGAAGATCACCAGGTACGTGTTCTTAATTAAAAGCTTTGTTGTAACTTTGCTACTCTCTTGAAGGTATGTGTGAAGGCCATTCGCATAAGCAATGCCAAGTGGACCTAAGACACTGTCCTTTTCTTGCCACAGAAGTTAGAAGGATGTCACAGGCTGCACAGGCAAAAAGTAGGCACTTACAGGTTAGCAAGGCTGATTTGGACAGGATGCGGGGGACTGTAATATTCCATATTCATTTGCAACCTCCCTTCGTATTTGCAGGGAAATTCACCATATTTTTACTGTACTTCTTACAGAGCAAGAAGGTTATATGAAAACCAGCCAGTGATTATATGCAAAGCTCTGTGGAAATGTCAGGCATCATTCCTAGGCACATCCTAAGAAATAAGGGGGAAATTCTTCACAGTGAGGGTGGAGAGGCAATGGAACAGGTTGCCCAAGGAAGTTGTGGATGCCGCAAGTGTTAAAGGCCAGGATGGATGGGGCTTTGAGCAGCCTGATGCAGTGGGAGATGTTCCTGCCCATGGGTGTGGAATTAGATGTTCTTTAAGGTCCCTTCCAACTCAAAGCATCCTATGATTCTATGATCTCCTTGATCAAAAGCTGGTGGATGAGAGAGGAAATTAAATCAAGGAGGTGATTGCAGTCTAGCTGTAACTATGTACTTCTTGCTAGTCTGACTTCTCTACATACGTCCTTGGGTATAGCACTTGCTTGTTAGGCTAAAACTAGATGGTGGTGAGTGCCACATGCTATTATGCTCTTTGCAGGCATTACTGCATTATTGCCTGATAGTTGCTAGACTTTGAAACCAGTAGGTTAACTAACTCTTAAGGGAGATAAGGGTTTGTGGTGTCCTACTGTCTCAAGCTTTGGAGCTGTTAAGCGTACCTGTGTTATATTCTGAATTAATTTTGACTTCCCTGTAGCTCTCAGCCTTGGTTTGCTCTTCATTGTGTGGTTTCTCTCACATTAGTCCTTTAAGCTTTTTGCCTATTTAATCTGAGTTTCCAAAATAATTTGATCTTCATTGGTGGGTTTCAGTATGATCCTTGCTTGTTTCCTTGCACTTGTTGTCTTTTCAGTCCACTGCTCATTTGTTTCTTTTTTTCCTGCTCTCTTCATTTTATATGAACTTCATAGGTTTTGCAGCTTGATCTTGCCTGTCAGAAAAGAGAGTAACGGGCTACTGACAAAAACTCAGAGAACTGTACTGTTTTCAGTTCTCAATAATTCATTCTGATTAATGATTCATTTTGGGTGTAAAATGAATGAAGATTTGGTACAGATTTAAAATGTTGAGTTACCTATCTTGTTCCTTGGGTTGGAACAGCAATGCTATCGATAACTATGGTCAGACGACACTGCTAAGAACTCATTTTGCTTAAATCCCTGCTCTGGGAATTAACTCTCCCTGTGGTGCAGTTAAATTGTTCAATCTATTAGTCTCAATTTTCTTCTACATTAAATGGAGGTAATACTAATTGCGCAGTTATCTCATGGGGTGTTGTAAGGGCTAATTAGAGCTTAGAAATAAAAAGATGCTGTTTAAACACCACAGGGATCAAGGGAGGAAATAGTCAACTTGGCTGGATTCATCTCAAAAGTGATGGCTCCATCACATTTACATATGTGGTTTTTCCTGTGTCCTCTCATCTTGGGAGACAAGTGTCAGCTTGCTTACAAATCTTGGTATGCATCAATACAGGTGGATGGATATTGAGGGGAGAACTGGGGGAGAATTGTGGAGTGGGTAGAAAAAGAAAGGAAGTGTCTAGTTATCCGTCAAATTAGTAATACCCATCATCATCTGAGCTGCTGTACATCCTCCTGCTTTCACAATGCACCTGATTGGGCCCTGCCATGGTCATGTGTGGTTTTGTGAAAAATTAGGAGCTGCAATAATAACACAAACTGTACCAAGGTTGTTTTTAAACTCTCTTGCCCTTCTCCTTCGTGATCTGCCTGATCCTCCTCTTTCATCTCAGCCTCTGCATCTGTCCCAACCACAAAAGTTACCCTGTCCTTACAGTTTCCCTACCTTCTTTTCCATGCCTTATTCTTCATCCACCTTCTAACATTTTCTACTCCAAGCTACAGGTTTATCTTGTGATTCCCATCATCCTACATGTTCTTATTTCCCTTGCAGAGTTATACAGTGAGTTCATGCACCCTCTGATCTGCTGCTAGCCCTGTGGTTCAAGCTTGCCAAGGTAGTCTCTGATTGTTGTGGACTTGGAGATATTGGAAGCAGGATTAGATAGACAGCCGAATGATTAATGAACCAGCTCGCAACTACATCTTGTTAAGACTGAGGTTATCAAATCTGTAAGGGAGTTGCTCAAACACACTATTAAGGAACATTTTCCCATCCTTGAAAAACAAACAAGCAAACCTCTCTTGTTGTTCCTAAATTATTATTTATTATCTGGATATATACTACCTGGTCTCTTGTATTTTCTTGGTCTGCTTTAATGGTCAATTTCATCATAATGACTGTGTGTTCCTCTTGAATTACTGTGGGGTTTTGCTCATCTTTGCCATAGAAAGACCTACAAAAAGCTTTCCTCCCTGTGTTTGCTATTACATCACCACCTGGAAAATGCCAGTGTGCATAACTGCTACTTCAGGACAATCCATGTAGCCAAAGAAGCCTGATGGTATGGAATCACCTTAAAGTTCATCCAGAAAAGGTCATGGTCTGGTTATAATTATTTCTGGTTACCTTTTAAATATTCTCAGGCTTATTATAATGCTTTCCTTCTTGCTGTAAACTTCCTTTCCTCTTTCCACTCTTCTTCTAATGCCTATCATGGCTTGCAATTGCCTTGTCCCCTCTCTGTGAAATTTTTTAGTATTGCCTGGAACCAAAACGTCTTCCAATTTTTTCCTCCCATTTCATTACTCACCAGTAATCTCCATAGGCTTCTTTCTCCAAATTCCTGTGGTGTGATCTGTCTTTTATTCTGTAATAAACTCTTGTTCATGTAAGTGGTTCTAGTAAATGTCATCTCCACAGCCTGCGAAGTCCTGATGCAAAGAACTGATTTTGCAATATGTGTGCACATATAAAGTGACTAGGTACATAATTTGCAGGTCCTGGCCTGTATGGTATTGTTAAATACACAGGCCTAAGCCGTAGTCTTACACCTTCCCATCAGGTATGATTCCAATGAGCATTTAGTAATGGTTTGAATTCACCTTGTGTGAAGGTGACCTTTGGATCTCAGGTCTTCATCCTGGTTGTCTGTGCTTAAGGTAACATACTCTTGACTGTGTGAATGGAACCATAAACTCAACTGTGTTACCATCATAAACCTTTTATCTTCCTCGGTATGTTTGTATTAAGATGTTGTGCACAATAAAGAGAGGCTATTGGATATTTATGGATTAGAAATAATGAGAGCACCAACTCGCACAGGTCAGAGTCCCTCTAAATCCAAAGGGATGATCACAGAGATGCCCAGCAGTGCTGGGAAGATTGTGCAAAGCAACCAAATACCATAACGCAAAACAATAGCTGTATGTACGAGCTGTGAAGTATTACAAAAAAATTGTATCGTAGCTAACAGCAGTTACCTGCAGTGAGTAAGAATCTTGTATCCATAAAGAGTTTAAGCAGGTATGTGCAGTAAGCAGGTGTTTTCCTATAGGCACATCTCACATCCAAGCACGTGTTATGAGTTGTACCACAGATTTGACGTTCTTCTTGGTGAACTTGGGAGAAGAACGAGGTGGAAAAGGGAGGGGGAGTAGAAACCAATCAAAGAAAGCAATACTTTTTATCAATCATATTTGATGGTATTCTTTCTCTCTTTCATCACTTTGATCTCTCAAATAAAACTGATACTTTGGCCACTTTCCAAACTCCTAGCTGTGCCGTCGGAGAGGGCTCTGGGTTGGCTGCTGAGGGTATGTGTTTGCAATTATGCATTTGAAAGTATTTTCCCCTCCGCTGAGATAACATTCTTTTTGTGTTACCACACACTTCTGCTGTCTCGTTTTTCTTCTCCCATGGCACTGGAGGCTGAAAGGCCTCACTGCGTTCCCCCCACCTCCCCCGATCTTTGCAACTGATATCTGAATAAAATACTTTACCCTGCTGGTATTTACCCTGCTGAGCCTTTCACTTTCTAGCTGTGAAACAGACAAAAAGGGTATCATGCAGAAACATCCTGGCAGTTTCATTTCTTAATATGCCTCCAAGGTAAGGCGAGATTGAACAGGGGTGGGAAAATTTATACTGATGTTAAGGATCTTCAGTGTTTTATTTATAGATGAATACACTGAGAACAACTTTACATTTGATTTTCCAACCAATATTTTTCCATACAAGAGAACAAATTTGAAAGCTCTTCTTAATTGTTCATCTGGCTGTAGTTCAGTTAATGAAGTTTGTAGGAATAATGATCTGTCTTTTACAGGATAGATAGATTTATTTCATTTTTTTTAGCTGATAGATTTTGGCTTTGCCATAATGAATATATGGAATGATGTCTGTTATTAGCATATGAAAATAAGCTCTTTTGTATACTCTGATAAATAGCCAAGTTTCTTGAGTTGAATAGCAAAATTCAGTGTGACTATGAGCCCTTTACACTACAACCTGTTCTGCCACACTTGGTTTGTGTGACCTTGGACTCATCCTGGTCCAAGAAGGAAATACTATTTCTTCAGAAAACATATCGCTTTAGTGTCAACAAGAAATGTTCTACAAGTGTAATTTAAACCTCATATATAGGGTACAGCATTCAATAGGCTTAAAGTGATTGGGGTCACCTAGAATTTGAACCCTAATATCTTAGGTCTAACGTAGCATATTTCATTCTAAGTCTCTGTGAAACTAAACATGTGGGGTCCAATCCTGTGGTAATCCTTCCCTCCCACTGACTTTGAAACTTGGTTATACGCACTCTCTACCTTCCACACACATGTGTGTGCTTGCAGCCACATGCACCTACACGTGGGATTTTAAAAGAGTAGCTGCCTCAGTGAGAGACGTGTCCTGTTTGTTTCTGTCTCGCAAAAATGTACCCTGTCGGAGATGGTGCTTGGAGAGTGGAATTTTTCCAGGTGCTCAGCGCTGAAATGCTTGAGCATTTCCTGGTTAGGCTAAAGCTTGAAAGCTTTTGGAAATCTTTCTAGTCTTTAGCAGGAAGCAAGGCAGATTTTTGCAGGCCTGCAGATACCTGGAACTGGGACAAAGCTTCCTCCATTCTTTCATTTTGTGAAGAACTGGTGGGGAGGCACAACATAGTGCGTGAAATCAAACTGCTAGTCCAAATGAAGCTCTCGGCTAGATATTCCTGTTATTAATGGCAATGTATATCTACAGTGAGGGCAGGATTCTATAAAGCTAAGACCTAATGTCAAAACCTTACGCCAGTGATTCCCAATTTTGTTTCTTGATCATGATCAAGTCAGTGTTTTTCAGAGATTCACAGGTACCCTTACATTAAAATTTACACTGAAATGTTACAAAGGAAACCAGCTTAGCATAAAGATTGTTCATGTAGTAGTCTTCATTATTTGGACCAAAACTTAGTAATTTAGGGTAAAGAAAAATTTTAAAACCCTTCTGTTTATTTTGAATTTTAGCTCTGAAGTATCTGCAAGATATGGAAATGACAGTTAATTAAAGCGTAAACTCTGTCAACTGTCGTCTTCTATTTCACCCAAATTGTGGCGTTCTTAATTACTTTATTATTCTCATCTAGCTAAGATCAATGTCTCTGTAGTCAAGAAGGCAGTTCAGAGATCTAAGGATGGGCTGGCTGGGACCTTGGTGCCCGATCTTTGTGAGGTACAGAATATCAACACCAGCTATTGCCCCTCACAGGAATGTATCTAGCTTCTACTTGAAAATGGAGTTGACCTTAATTATCTTAAGGAAAGCATAAGTAGCTGAAAGGGAATCAACAGTGCTAAGTGCTTGGCAGCGTCTGATCTTAAAATGCAAGCTTTTCATAGAAGAGGATCCCTTGTTTTCCATGTCATTCAGTCTTCGATGAGAATGCAATATTGGATGAGTAAATGGCTCCACAAGTACCAGCCATTTTGAATTCATATTTTGCAGGGCTGCTTAGTCTTGTCTGTCAAAGGGCTTAGACTTGCTTTGCTGTAAATTGGTGCCTCATAAGGAGTTACGCTGACTTATGCAAAGAGGATCTGTCCTCTTGCATGAACCTGGAGCCTATTTCCGCTTGATCTCAGCACCGCTGCAGTCACATTTATGGCATGTCATACGCTAAAGGACACGATGCTGGGTATCACTGAGCCTCCCCTCCCCCCTGTTTCTTACTAATGTCTTTTCAGTGTGGGAGCAGAAGCCTGATACGCGTGACACAAGCAGAGTACGTGGGAATTAGTTCCATTAAAGCCATGCCATATGGCTCGCAGGGTGCTCTGTGATACCACTATGCTGCTTGACAGTCTTTCCCTGTGGACGGGATCAGCACATATTCCCTGATTTGTACCCTTTTTTTAGCGTATCAAACAGGGACAGTCTTTTAATTAAAAATGACATCATCACGCTGCTGCTAGCTCGTTGCAGGCAGTCCACATATTAATGCTGCTTGTTTCAGTTTTCAATGATCCTATTATGAATTGTAACCTCATTACACAAACCTTGCTATACAGTGGAATTTCAAATGGGGTTTTGTGGTTTTTAGAACTTAAACAGCTAGAATAAGCACAAAGGCAGTTGCGGTCAGGCAGCTTCCTCTCTTACCGCAGCAGTTGTGGAGATGCCATTCCAGTGACCACTGTTTCTACAATGAGTCAGTTTCATTTTTAACAATCTGACTCAGTTCTCTTCAAAGGGGGCAGCATGTTATTTCTGCATGATTTTTGTGTGCATGACTCTGTACGAAGGGGTCAGTGCCAACTTAACCCTCCGGGATCCAGCCTCCTGGAACCGCGTGGGTTCTCCCGGTTGCACGGAGGTGTGCTCCTTAAACACTGCAGAATTCGGACTTCTGGCCGTACGTCTGTTTTGCCAAACGTGCCCTGTGTTTTCATCCCCCAGAAAACATGGTGTTAAACACAGCTACTTCCACCAGTGAGCCAGTGCTCTAGGTGAGAGTCTCTGCACCAAGCAGGACTTGCCTAAAGCTCTTGCAAGGAAACTGAGGTTAGATTATTGGCTTTTTTTAAAAAAGCACACAGATCTTTTAAAAAATTTTTTAAAAAATGGGAAAAAGTTTTAATAGGCTAGCCAGTGGCAAGAAGGAGTCCAGTTGTTTCTATGCGTGGTGCGTTATGAATTGGCAAACCTCCTTGAATAACAGCCAGTTGCCACCTAGGATCAATGATTAAGTAAACAAGAGTTTATGGGAGTTCAAGCTTCACCCAGCATTTGGGTGCAAGGTCTGGAAGCTCATTCATGTAAATTTTACAAGCAAGGAATGCAGCAGTTTTTGACCTTAAAGAAATTTAAGAATGACTTTTTCATTCGGTATGACTCACAGTTTCGTTTTGAAGTTTTTTAGCTTCTCTTAAGGTTATGGAGTGGTCAAGCGAAGCGGAACAGGGTTTTTGAAATCAGGAAGCTTGGGCGCTGTTTCATTCAGAAAAAAAAAAAAGGAGAAAGCAAGAGAGGGAGGGAAGAAAAAAAGCCCTATTCCTGTGTTTGATTGAAAAATAAAACTGCTGCTCTCAGTGAACCTTTGAAGTCCCCCAGCCCAGTAATTGTTTCATGACATTTGCAGCTTGAGGCAGCAAGAATGTTTGTGGTTGTTTTAAAGGCATCTGAGTGTGGATTCCATATGGTTTATTTTTATTTTGGTTTTTTTCTGATTTTTTTTTCTCCCCCACTTGGAGCCTCAAGCCCTTGCGCATTGCCTGATACCCTGTTCTACTCTACTCTGTTTCTGCATGAGCTGTCTGTGAAAGGACTGAGTTGAATGCATTATAGCCCAAAGATTCAAGCGTGCTTAATTCAGACAAAATCTGTGAATGCTTGTTGAGGCAATAGTTGATTTTAGCTGGGCTTTATCGATACTATATTTGGAGCGTGGCTTACTAAACAGTGTACAGTTTGCTTTCCTGAACAAAAGACCTCTTCATATGGCCTATACTCAGAGCATGATACTCCAAACGCTTACTATAGAGCATAGTGCTTGCTGTCATGCTTTCAATAGGTAGTTTGCAGTAGGCCTGATAGTAAAGCCATTGGAGTCAAATAAAAGGCCTGATTCACCACTGTGTTCCTTTGGTTTTACAGCAGCGGAACTTTTGTTCAGCAGAACAAGCTGAATGACATCCAAAAATTCTGAAAATATGTACTATAGAAACCAAAGAAGTCTAAAGTCAATTTAAGACGTTATAAACTTGGAAGCATCAAGCACACTTGCGACATCCCCTTGCCTCCCCTCCTCTGCAAAAGACTGACCATTAAATACAATATAATAGGTAACACCATATGCATTAATTGTGTATTGATAGGGTCCAGCCCTTATTTATTTGCTTTGCCAGACAAAATGCAGGTTTGTAGCTTGAGCGGCAGTTGTCTCTGATAACAGTGGAACTCATTCATATGCAGTCAGGCGAAGATATACTGAATACAAATGTTAACCTTTTAGTCTGATAAGTCTTACAGGCCTTATGAGGAACGGCTGAGAGAGGTGGGGTTGTTTAGCCTGGAGAAGAGGAGGCTGAGGGGAGACCTCATTGCTCTCTACAACTACCTGAAGGGAGGTTGTGGAGAGGAGGGAGCTGGCCTCTTCTCCCAAGTGATAGGGGACAGGACAAGGGGGAATGGCNGGTGATTCTGTGATATGGAACTAGTTGTACTGATTGAGAAATTGAACCTATTCTTTTCTGACTAGGGTGTCAAACTAGAGGGCACTACAGGCTTCAACCAGAGTGGTCCTTCACTTCAAGGAAGTGGCTAAATGACTTCCAGCTCTCGCTCTGACCCATTTATCTGTGCAGTTATAGTGTTCTCACTGGGGAGATACCAGTCCATGGGGTCAGAGGGCAATAAGTACAGAGGCGTTAATGTGAGAAACCTGCAAATGAAGGCTGTGTCTATGTTAGCAAGTGGTGCAATATGACAGGAGCAGACCTTTTATCTGTGTATTTTCTTCAATGGAATGATTTAGGTGAACAAAGAATAGGTACTTTCTAAGGAAAGAGGGTGTCACAGAGCTTCTGCCTACTGGGAAATAGCGTAGAACAAGTCAATAATCTTGTTCTCTTGTGGTTATGTTGTTGGAATGACCTCTGGTATGGTTTGGGCCACCTTATGCTCTAGACTATTCCCAACAAAACATTGTATGAAGAGCCATGGGTTATTCCTAGCAGGTAACTGGAATTAGCTGGCCTATTTTGGAGAGTAAAAGAGTTTAATAGTGTGGGAGGCCAGTTGATACAAAGGCCAGGGAAGGAGTCTTGGTACTGTTTAGTGCTCAACTGTAGATGTAGCTTGAGTGACCGTAAATACAACAAAAACGATTGCCAACCATAACAAATATCAGGTGAATAAAGTATCCAGATATGTGTTAACTGGAGAGACATGAATATGAAAGCTCTTCAAGAATGTTTTAAGAACAAATTAATGTTTAATATGATTAATGTCTTTTGTTAATGGCTATCTGCTCTTCTTTTATTCTTTCACAATACATATGCTGTGTATTGCCTTCATTCTAGTCATGCTGTCCTATTTAGCGAGGCCTGGAAAACTAAATTATGAAATAGTGGAGAAGCCTCTTTCAGGGAATCAGGTGATCTTCAGAATTGGCAGCAAAAGCTGGTCTCAAATGACAAGCCTCCGCTGCAGTTAATGGTGCTTGGATGACTTTAGTCAATGAACTAATTTCTAAGTGCAACCACGTCACCTGCAGACCTCAACTGTAAAGAAAGGAAACTCTTAACAGACAGCGATGGCATTATATAAGGAGATAAAGGACGCAAGTCCCAGCTAAGATCACTAGAGCATGAGGAGCACAACAGCATTCCTGGGAAGTAAGAATATATGGATGGATTAGCCTGAGCTAAGCTTCATGTCCTACTGCTAAACAGTGATTGAAGTAGCTCATTCAGACCTTGTTCCAGCAGTTGCCATTGTAAGGTTACAGTTATTGATGGACACATAGAGTAGGAAATAGATAAACATAACTGCACAGTAGGATCTGTAATTAATGGGACTAAACCATCATCATAAGGCAAGCACTGGAGTTGTAACTCAAATCACAAAGATATTTGTCCCAACGGGATTAGAATATTTGTAATATTATTACTTACTGAATGTGGAATGTGCTAGGAAGTAACGGGTCGTGGTTTTAGTGTTTTCATTCTACTAATGCAAATCGTACACTTGCTACAAATTATACAATGCCCGAGCATTTATGAGATGAGCCAAAGGGAAAAGTCTGGTGCAGCCACTGGGCAATCAAATGACCAGTGTTGACCCGTTGTGGCGCTGCTGAAATGGTATTAGTGCAGTGGGCTCATAAAGTCTCAAACAGCAGGTTAGTTTGCAGGAGACTTCCTCTGATTATAGGGCAGCAGTCTCATAATTGTATGTCTGACCTTATGTCCAAATGAAAACCACACATTTGTCCTATTCAGAAGGGATTTGGCAGTGGAACAGTCATTAAGATACAATCTCATCCTAAAGTCCTCTTCCTCCATTTTTTTTTAGATGTAATGGTACTTTTATTTTCTATGTGGCTTGTAGTGAGCCAATTGATAGAGAGCAATGCTTTAGAAAAGAGCCCTTTAAGTCACATCCACTTTAATTGATGTGGTTTAATTATGCTGGTGTACTCTAGAATAATCTAACTACCCCAGAGAGCAGATCTGCAGAAGCCATGGGGTCTTCACTGTGGTTGGGCAAACGAGGAAATGTCTTATAGAAGGCAAACTCTATCTGACAAGACTACACTACATTTATTTGGTATTTTAAATTCTGCTAACTTTTGCATACTTTTGAACTAATTATTCTTCTCTTGACATCGAGGAGAAATAGAGCACATTCTTACTTTTAACAATTTTGTGCTATAATAATTATCCTATTTCTCCATAGACAGGATTGCACGCGTCTTAGTTTAAGATTACAAAAGGAAATGCAACTAATTATATTTTGATAGAAGTTAGAGATATGGTTCTCAGTGAGGTTTGCTCAAGCTGGGTCAAATCCTGTGAGGCGCTGAGTTTCAAATGCCCATTGATTACATCTGAAATTGATGGGGGAGCTGAAGACACCTTGCAGAGTCTGTCTTTGGTAACGTTTATTGATGTTGTTTTGTCACGTGAGCGTGAAGGTCTATCTACAGAAATAGGTTTCAATGAGCACCTTGGATTAGAGAAGCCCTGATAGGTGAATTTTGATTCTACATCCAAATGTCGTAGCCGACTTCTTTCTATAAAACTGGCCAGGCAGGAAGTAAGCATTTTCTTTAGCGTGGGAAAGTTCATTTCAGTTCCAGTTCACCTTTTCCCAGTTCAAACTCAGTTTTAATGAATGGCAATTTTTCACCCTTCAGAAACGATGATGATTAATTTACGTGAAATGTTTTGATGAGCTTTTAGATTTAAGATGATTCTTTAGAATTTCATGCAACGCTCTGTGCATCAGTCTCTCTGCAGCCAGCATAGCTATCCTTTTTCTTGTAATCTTTTCCCAAGTTCTCCTTCTTTCTGTTAGCATTCCAGCTTCACTTTCTCCCAATCTTATTGTGAGAGGGCTCCAAAATTCAGCCTTTAGAAACTCGAGGAAAAACACCAACAACCATGATTTTTCTTTTTTTTCTCTTTTGCATATGTTGACTGAATGAGTCAGAACACATATGTCACCTTCTTAAAGTTTTCTATTGCACTTGTTATAGTGATTCTCTAGTCCTCCATTTTAAGTTAAAGCAAAACTGATGGAGGAAAAAATGTTTCTGATTTAAGTATTCATCTGCAAGTCCTTGGAAATCATGAATGCTGAACTAGTTGTGTATATAATGTAGAATAATTACTTCTTACCTCACATTATGTTCATTATTTCAAATAATATAGCAACTGCAATAGTCAGACGTATCCATTTCATCCCTTGAAGCCTTTGCTATGATTACCCACTGCAGATTTTGTCTTAGGGGTGATCACCCGAGTTTCCTCTGCCCATTACTAAACCTTCCGCCATGTATGAGAGTGCCATAATCTGATTTCTTTACCAGAGATGGATTTTACCTTACTACATCAACTGCTTCATTGGTTTCTACATTTGAAAACTCTTCAGGTTATGTGGGGACTCATTTGTTTTGATGTGAAAGGTTTGAGACGGTGGGAGGCAGGGTAGGAGGCAGCAGGTACTGGCTACACTTTTCCTGACCTTGATCAATCTGTGTATGAGCAGGAGAGTCTGGGGCTTCCTGCCCTTGACAGCTGCACTCTGGACAGTAGCAAAAAGAATGATGGAGCTAGAGAAGTCCAGGGAAGGAAGTTTATGCAGCGTGGAAAAGTCATATCCTGAGGAAACTCAGAGGAATATGTGTGTATATCTATATAGATAAATATAAACTTTTATTTTTAAGAAATTAAGAACATTAAGTAGGAACAAGAATAGGCCTGAAGAGGGGAAAGGTGCAAGAAACAATGGCAGCAAGCCCAGAGTCACTCTTTCTGAAGACAAGAAGATGAATATTAAAGCAACAGGGAATCATGAATAAGCATGATTTCTATGAAATTTTTTTTTCTTTTGATCTTGAACCAAATTGCAGCCATTAAATAATACATACTGCTAGTCTGTATCAAGACGGTTTTGTTTCTTTTCTTCCACACCCCCTTTTGGTGTGTCTGTAATATCTAATTAACCCCCAAATCCACAGTTTTGCTCTGTGTAGAGCTCTCTGGACTTCAGCTGGGGATGAAGTGCCTCCATACAGAAATGCAGTAGAAGCAAGGAGGCAGATTTCTTGTACAGGTTACGACTCCCTGGCTGAGCAGCAGTTGGCATGTGAGCATTGAGGCTCTGAATGACACGTTTGGACACTATGTGATAGTAACAATAGTAAGGATAAACAAGGGCCCACTACAAACTGATTGCAAAAAGTTTTCTGCTCTATGAAAGCTGACGGACTGTGTGACCAAGGGACAAAGCTTAGCATCTTATAGAAGCATTGTGGGGGAGCTGTTGCTGGAGAGTTTGTAAGCTGAGAACTCTCTTCCATGTATTCTTGTGTGTGCTAAACGCTGTTAGCTGCAGCAACCATGTTCCTCTTTATAGAATCATAGAATCACCAGGCTGGAAGAGACCCATCGGATCATCAAGTCCAACCGTTCCTATCAAACACTAAACAATGTCCCTCAGGACCTCGTCCACCTGTGCCTTAAACACCTCCAGATATGCTGATTTCAGCAGTAACCTACAATCTTCTTTCCTCTCTTGGAGCATAGCTTGTCCTTCCCTCCATCAGCATTCACTGCCTGAATTCTTTTCATAGAATCATAGAATAATCAGGTTGGAAGAGACCCACCGGATCATTGAGTCCAACCATTCCTATCAAACACTAAACCATGTCCCTCAGCACCTCATCCACCCATGCCTTAAACACCTCCAGGGAAGGGGACTCAACCACCAACTTGGGCAGCATATTCCAGTGCCCAATGCCTCTTTCTGTGAAAAATGTTTTCCTAATGTCATCCTTGCAAAGTACGACATGAAGTCAACTTCTGTGCTTCTTCCTAAACACATAATGCACACCTGCACCTTGCATTTTGCAGCTGACAAATGTAGTTAATGGCATAACCGTTTGCTGGCGCAGTGCATTATAGCATGTGCACTGAGTTGATGTAGGAGATCACTAGGCCAAATGTGGATCTAGGGGAATCACAGGAGACATCAGACAGAAAATTATGGCACGTTTCATGGCATATAATGTGAAGTCATATGCATATATGAGAAAGAGTGGGATGGAGATTGTCAGATGGAAAGCATCGGTCTAGTCTGAAATGAATCACCCAGAATCATTTAGGTTAGAAAAGACCTTTAAAATCATTGAGTCCAGCGATGGAAGGCATTGCCAGAAAGTCTGTTTCAGCCATAATTATTGCAACCGCAACTTGCTGTTTCTTTTGTTGCCTGACTTTTTTCTGAGTATCTTGCTTAGGTCCCAGAGCTCTTGAAGGCTTCTCTGAGAAAAATCCTCAAGAAACTCAATCTGGTCAGGAATGACCATTAAGCAAGTTTGTACGTTTACACCCTGGTTTTTACATTTAGCAGTTCTGTCAGATAAAGAGCAAAGCTAAAATCACTGTACCCAAGAGTCGTATCTTGCTAGCAGTAGTTTTATTCAAAATTTGGAGTAAACTTTTTAATTGTTACTCTTACTAGTTTACAGAGACTTTTCAAAATGCTTGACCTGGGGCAGTATCCCTCGTGCTGTTGTTTGAGGGTTGCATCGCTGTCACTGAGAAGATTTTAATTATTCTTTCTGAATAACTAGGAGTAACAGGTTGTTTTCAGAATTTTGCTATAGTGAAGCCAAAGAAATTTCCCCAGTGAAAACAGACGGACAATAATGTTTCAATGAAAAGTTTAAGCCTGGTCTCAGCCGAACTGATGTAAATCACGAGTCAATATATTGAAGCCATTAGAGTTTATTCAGTATAAGCCATAGGGTAGGGTCATCGCCCCTGAGTGGCTGTGTACGTGCCAAAAAACAATATGATCTGCGTGTTTCTTGCATTTTTCCTAAAACATTTGAAACTAAAAGTTCTCAGAGAAAACTGCTGAATGAAAATAATTTAAGGAAGGAAATCTGCAGTTATAAATTACAGAGCAATTTACTCCTCATAGTTCCTTTTCAGCTATAAACACTTTTGACTGTCTGGGGCATTCGTTTTCAAGGATGCGTTTTTCTTTATCTGATAAATGGTTCTGAAATTTTAAAAGTGGAACACTATGAGTAGGTAGGCATGGGAGGGCAGTGAAATGGCTTTTAAGTGTGGAGGAACTGAAAAAGTTTTCGATAATTTTATATCAATTCAGCAACATTCTCTCAAGATGCCTAGGAATTAAAGAAAGGAAATATTTACATTATTATATTTCTGTTTATTTAATTAAGTTATTAAGCAGATCTGGCATACAGAAGTAGCTCCCTTTAGTCCTGATTGTTTCTTCTAATGTTGCAATTACAGCATTATTGAAAGAATTCGGTGAAGAAAGGCCTGCAGTCTCTGTCAGGATGCAGCAGGAGGGCTGGGGGGGATTTGTTCCATGGGAAAGAGAGGCAGTGAGACGGATTGCTCAGCTGCCCCTCCTGAAACAACACAGCAAATCAGTTTTACAAAACGAGACAGGAGCCTGCAAAGGGTAGGGGGTGGAGGTGGAAGAAAGCTTCTATCAAACTCTCTTCCTAGTTGTTAAACAGTTTACATAGGTCTGCTTACAAGGAACTTTTTTTCCGATCCTTCCATAAAGCCTTATAGAATAGTAATTTTTATGTCAGGGATGTTTATATTACAAAGCCCACAAAGCCACAGTCTATTTTCCATACACGTAACTTGCATGTATCCATATATAAAACTTCCATAGCATAGAGTACTGTATTTACAGTTCGTATTTTAATTTTCAACTTGTTTATTTATTTGGTTTTTTTTCTGTTAGCTTTTTCCTGAAGATCACTGACCCATTCAGGAAGTCATAATAAAGTGTGAGGATAAAGAGCAAAATGAATACACAATTCTAGGTGCCGGGGTATCTTCACAAACGTGTTTATGCAGTATTTCCTTATTTTTAAAAAACCAAATTATCTTTGCTTAAATAGAGAGCTATTTTTTACATATGTATTGTTTGTTCATTCAGCACCTTTATGATTTTTGGCCTGTGGAATCGTATGTATAGACTGCACATTCTTAGTGGCTTAAGATCTCTGAAATCTAATGATATATCCTACCTGTCAGTCTATCTGAGTCTCTATTGTAGTAGATCAAATCAGTTAGTTATTTTCATGCTGATACCAGAGCTTTGCATAGATGGTTCTAAGTTATTAAAGGTTACTAGTTTAATGCTCTTCCCAACTAATCCTAAAGCACTGAAGAATTTATCTTCATTTTTGTAAAAGTGGTCAACTGATGCTATTTATCAAGTAGAAAATAGGCTTTCAAAAAGGTCCTTTTTTAGGAGAAAGGTTACAAAGATTTTAAATCTCAAGGAAGTCCGTCTGCAGAAGGTAAGACTTACAAACCCTTTTAAAAATTCTCTCTCAGTGGTTGACCTGGAGAAAAGAGAGGAGAGACTTTGGCACTGAGATATCTCTAGAAAAGTAAATGAAGGATTCAGAAACAGGAAAAATGCAAAACTGAATGATTGAGCATATGAACGTTTTTCAAGACACAGCTATGTTTCTTTAGAGGAAAAAACAATTGGTTTTTGTAGCTTTTAAAGATTGACTGGAGATCTACAGTCTTGTAAAATTTTTGTCAGTACTCATCTCTTTTCCATCAAATGAAATTCAATAACTTCACAAATTAATCAATAAATAAACATCTCCAATGTAAGGAGGGATTCCCACAGAATTACCTGCTGCAGTTCATTTTTTTCCAGTGGTCCTATGGAGAGTTTATTTAAAGAGCTGGAGAGCATCATTCATTGTCATGTTTATCCTACTTGCCAAAGTGGAGCAGTGGGGAGAAGCAGAGCATCCCTGAAGTCCAGGCAAAGAGGACCTGAGTGCAGCACCTCACTGTGTTGCCTCAAACTAGCCAAGTCCTGTTTCCTTCTCCCAGTGAAGAGCAGTGAGCCATGATGTGCCACTGGCTTTGAAGGAGGAATCTATTAGGAAACCACTGGTGGAATCTGTTAAGTACCATCAACAGCATTTTTTTTTTGTACTTATGCCTATTCCCATACTAGACCAAGGGTACACAAAGCAGGGATCCACAAAGGATTGTTAAACTGTTTTCCTGATACGCTCTGCCCATTCCCTCCCCTCCCAGTTTGGTGACTAGCATCTCTTAATTAAAACTTCTTGGGATCTGTAATCATATGCAGATAAAAACTCATGTAAGATTTAAAACCAGCAGTGAAATTCATCATAAAACCATGTGTGAACTTTGTGGAGTGGCAAATGCTGTTCAGGTTTGAAAAGGCCTTTTAGATTCTTTTCCAGAGAAGCTGAGCCCGTGGCTCTTCTCAGAGCAAAAGAGGGGCCAGCATAGATCTTTGGCCCATGTACTGCACTTTGTTTTGGGCTCCAGACCCGATGGTCTGTAGGGGACACAATGGTACAGAGAGGGAGCTGAAAACTCAGAGACAAGTGTAATTGCATTCTTGTGGGACTGGGCTTTGCTCACTTTTCCTGTTGTGGGACTTTTCAGTCGCTTTAGGGTGAGCATGAGGGACTGGATCTAAGGGTTTCCCATTCATGCTGCTTTGCCGCCACCCAAGCTGACAGCTGCCCGCTTGGCTAAGAGTGTGGCATCTAGTAGTAGGAGAAACTTCTTGTTCCAGCTGGCACTTTCTTATCTAACAGTCAGAGCTTTGTAAGTGTGGACAGCTGCAGTTTCAGAAATTGGCTCTATCTGTATCAATTGGATTTGTGAAGTCAGTGAAAGGGCATGAGGCAGATTCATGGGATTTCCTGTTAGTATTAGTAAATGGAATCTACTGCAGAATTTTAGAAGAATAGAAGACTCAGACAATGACGCTCAAATGAGGCCTGTGGTTAGGGAAGGCTACCGAAAAGAAAAATCACTGGTCAGTGAATATGCTGGGCGTGATGGACATGATTTCCAGAAAACTTAAATCATCTTGAAACAAAGGTGTGCAATAGCTACAGTGTCTGTCTGTGCAGCCCGGACGGTGAAGCGGTCGCTCAGAAGCAGGTGGTGCATTGAGTCAGATGGTCAGCCTGTGATGCAGCAACATTTCAGGTTTTAAAAAGTATGTTCAAGGAATGGCAGGAATGTGGAGCCTTGACAGGATTCAGCAGCAGCTCTGTCGGGACCTGTAGGTTCTCCTCCCGCCTCTGCCATTGGTTTGCTGCGTAGCCGTGAGCAAGGCACATACCTTTTCCCTGTCTCGGTTTCCCAGCCTGCAAATGGGTTTGATCATGCTGGAAGCAGGAGGAACTCTGCAAAGGCACGATGCAATTATGTAATGGCACAGAAATAAAAGTGTCCCCTCAGCTTCCTCTCCTTTTTCTGCTCCTGAGGGATGGAGGGGAGGGGAAAGGGGAAAGGAAAAGGAAAGGAAACTCTCAAACATTTCTGCTTACTCCTGAAGTATTTATCCAGGCACTATATAGGATCTCCCCAGGCTGTACCAGGCTGTACTATGAGGGAAATCACTGACAATGCATTTGTCTTAGCTGGGGGTTTCCTAAGTTTCAAGCTTAGTACGGTGTGAGCAGTTTGCAGCAGTTTCTATTCATATTTGCTTAACTGGGCCTGAACCACCGTAAATCCAGTACTGCCATGCCAGGTGGTGTTCACACCAGCTCAGTTTGTTTCCTGGTAATGAATAAGGTGGACAACCCACTTTTGCATTTGTTATTTGAATGTCTGGCTCTGAGTAAGAAAGACTCTCCACCTCGCGTGAGATAGCATGAAAATTTGCACACAAAGGAGACATTGACTGTGCCAAGAAAGTCCTATACCAATTCTCCTGGGATGTTTGAGGTGTCCAATCTTCCAGCTTCCATCACACCTAAACCATAGCAGAAGTGCCCTCGTCCTGTGCAGACCAGATGTGCACCTGCACCTGCTCCCTTCAGCTGTAGTTGGGAACCAAAACCATGCAACAAACAAAAGATGCAAAGCTATGAATGCCCATGACTGAAGTGCCGCATCTGAGCTTGAGGTTCAGTTCTCGCGGCTCTACCAGGAGGGTGGGAACGTGGCACAGGTGGAGAGCCAACAGTAGAGGGGAGTAGCGTCTCTAAACTCTGGAGCTAGGCTTATATTTACAGCTGACATCTGTTAGAGCCCTTGCTTCTTAAATTAGTGGCGAGGACAATCATTTGAAGGGAGAGAAGATACCAGTTCTGGTCCCTTGGCTGATTCTAAGCTTAATGCCCTGATTCTCATGTAATGATATGATGCCTGTTTTTGTAAGATTTAAAGCCTCTGAATGTTAGTAAAGGCAAGGCAAAAGTCTCTCATACCTGCAAATCTGCTACCAACAGCAATCACAGAGGGATTTGAAATTTGATTGATGTAATTCTGCTGCTTTCTGTCTATTGTTTGGTTATTTTTACAATACTGGCACTTCTTCTGAAACCGTGTTGTAGAGCACATGATTTTGCACAACTAGTTACTTCCTAACAAAATGACGCAATCGCTTCTATAGGGAATCGCAGTCCATGGTGGCTGCTCAGCAGAACCCCTGCAGGCAGCCAGCGTGGACTGTATCACCTGAATAAGGCTGGTGGCTTATTTCTCAATGCAATGGTGTGATTTCTAATAAAAGCCCTCACTTCCCGTTAATGCCACAGACTTGTAAGACAATTTTGCCTTTTTGGTATTCACACAGCACGAGAAATGGTGCTTTTTATCACATGATTAAGCACTGCTGAGAATGTTAAAGAATATTAATCAGCAAAGAGGAAGTTACTATCAGCATATGTTTTGGTTTTTAATAACTGGATATTTCATAGGACCATATGTTCCTCCTGCTCCAGGCTGGTGCTGTGCAAGCTTAGGATCTGCAAAATGCAAGCTGAGAGAATTGCCGTACAGAATTCCCAGGGCCAGTGAGAGATCATACAGAAAGAGAAACTGTAAAGCCTCTGGGGTCTAGAACCTTGAGCTGCCTGCTGTCTGTAATGATAAAGATTATTTTTATGGAGGATATGAGCCTTTCCTTACACAGAATACAATGAAGGTGTCAGTGCATACCTTTTAAGCTGGACTGAGACCTTTCAATCAACAAGCAAAGCACAAAATCAGCTGGACTTTCTCCATATGCGAGGCCTTTGGCACATTTATATTTAGCACCGGTGACATGCATGTAATTACCATTTGCATTGCATTTCTTGTGATAGGCTAATCATATATAGTATTGTGATTACCATTTGCATTGCATTTCTTGTGATAATCTAATCATATATAGGATTTTTCTGACCAACGCCGTCTGTACAATTGTCCGTACGCTCCTATTTTTCTCTTCAAGCTTTCTTTGGCATGATACCAAGTAGGAGGTTTCCCACTGTCTGGGCTTTTTTGGTTGCATTTTGAAGAAGTGAATGTACTTTTCTTACAGCGCTGTAGTAGCAAGGCTGCGGTACAGTGGGAAGGCTCACTAAAAAGAGCAGCCACTTGCTGTCAGGCAGAGGTCTTTATTTTGGAATCATTAGGGCCAGAAGGCAGAAAGAGCAAAAGTCTAGGGGTAGAGTGGTGGAAGAGGTAATGCACTGTCTTTGTGTCTCCTAAAAAATGACAGCTGCTTCTGTAGATATCAGGAACTCAAATTTAAATATAAACATGCAGCATAAGGAAAAGAGAATAAGTGTTTTATAGTTGCATCCAGAGTGGGCAGTGGATAGGAAGGGTTTATATGCTACATGTGCCTACACATGACCCAGCACAGGAAGACCTATATCCTGAACATAGTTTTTTGGATAGGTTCTTTACTTGGTTTCCTTATCTTTCTTTCTTTGAAGATGTGCTAATCTATATTTAAAAGCATCCAAAATTTATAGCTTCCAATCTGCAGGAGCATCCAGTCACGTTCAAGAGTTAAAGATGTGATTAAATTTTATATCAATTGAGTTGCTCATATACTTAAAGTTCAGAGCATGTGTAATTGTTCTGTTGGCTCCAGGGCAGGATGCCTAGCACCCATTACAATCAAGTTCCTAAAAACTTAAGATACCATTACTTTCCGTGGGAAAGCACTAGCTTTCTGGAAGATGTTACAAGGCTAGCCCAAACTGTTCCTTCTATCCCAGGAGACAGCTCCAAGGGTTGCGTGGGATCCATTCTTGCCTCCAACCGTATGCTGAGCCTTGCTACTGTGATCTCATCTTGTATAATTCTTCTGCTCAAAGTTTTCCCTTTAATGGATAGGTTTTCTTTTCTATCTGGTTTGAAGTTAAAAAAAAAACAAAAAAGGAAATTGTCCTGTACATGTACGCATCAACCAGCCTCATTGGTTGAGCTTACAGCTTTTTGAGAAAAATGTCGCTATAATTTGTAACAAGATCCAGTGCATAAAGTTTTTCATATTTTGGGGAGAGCTGGGGTGCAAATCTTGTGCAGATATCTAACACTGATTAAGAGGAATTTGTGCTACCTAGTCCTACATTGTATGATATTGTCACTGATGCTGTGAGCCTGAGCTGACCTGGCAGTTAGCCAAATGGCTGTGAAGCATCTGATGTTCTTTTATTCAGTAAAGTTTTTCTTCTTCATTATTTTAAATATGGCTAGGGAAGATCCTCCTTGCTACTTATTTCCTCTGACTTACTACAGCCTTTGGCTGTCTCCTGAGCTAAAAGATGCAGCTAAACTTTTTTTTTTTTTTTTTTGATGCTGAGTAGCATGTCTCAACGTTTTCCTCTCAACCATCATGTAGGTCTAGTTGCATTGTTGCTTCCCATTACATGTCTGCTGGGATGTAAATTATTTCAATTCCCCCACACCCCGCCCTTCTGTTCTTGTACTTTCAAGGGGTTTAATCCATGAAGGGGACTACTTCAAAGCTCTCACAAGAAACTCATTTCTTGATGGATAGAAGGGCCAATAAAATGAAATTAGAGTTTTATCTCATTGTCTCTATAGGAATGAAGTATAATAATTATTTCAGGCAAATACACGTCGGAGACAATAATTAAGATTGCTATCATGTCTTTAAGGGCAAGCAGATTCTAAAATAAGCATTAGTAATGGGATTAAACAGTATTGCAGTGCCCCAGATCCCAGCATTGCCAAAGTGCCTAGCACATCTGGTTGTATGAAGCTTGCTCTCTGGAGGAAAAGGGAACCAAAAAAACCATTCTGCATCTTACAGAACCTTTCCTGGCTTGTGGCCCATTGAATAGCTGAGGCTCCAATATGCAAAAAAGTCTTGGGTGCCTGAAGGAAGTGGAAATGAAGTGGAATTTAGTATCTGTGTCATCAACTCAGTCCACAAAGTCTGCTGCCTAATGGGTTAGGTGTCAGCGCTTTTACCAGCAAAGTTCCCAGAGAACACTGATCAGGAGCAAAGCTGTCAGCTTCTTAGCAGGGAAGAGTGGTTTGCTGCTTATGTTCATTTGGGATCCACAAGTTAAGTGTCCCTGTCTCCACGTCTCTGAAGGAGTGACGTAACACGAGACTCAGTTAAATGCAAGCATCGTGTAAAGAATGTCACCTGTAAAATATTTATTTCAACCATCTGGACTAAGTTTGTAACAACCCTTGGTGCAGCAGCTTCCCAAATTACTTTGAAGATGGACAGTCTCTCTTCTCTATTGATTCATTCTTTTCTTCTTTCTTTCTCTTAACCTGCCTGCATCAATGTCTGCCGGGGCTCTTGTCTGTGTCGTTCCTTGGTATAATTTCCTCCTGTCTGTTTTCAGTTCCATCTAAGTCATAGAGGGATTTTGACCTGCTTCTGCATTCATTCATTTCTGTGTCAAAAAATGTTTGGATCAGGCCTCATTAATTTTAGACTAGTCAGCTGCTCAAAACCGAGAACCCTCCTGTGGAAAGACAACAGACTGTTGCGCTCTGTTACTGCCTAACACTTAGTACATAAATTTGAACCATCTGTCTAGAGGAATTAACTTTGATTTATGGCAATATATCTCCACCATACCCAACACCTACGGGTTTGACATGCAATGAGGGAGGATTCTGCAGTCTTGTGTTTCAGTGCTTACTGTCATTTTCTTTCTTTCTCATGGAAGTCAGTCAGATCCATGACAGCAGGTATCATCTGTCACCTTAAAACCTGTCTTTTTGCTTCAGTTCAGTGTTGATTTATTTTTATTTTTCTTTTAAATAAGAAATTTCCACGATTATCAACAAGCAAACTGTCAGCAACATTCCTTTCATGCTGCAAAATATAAAACTGCAGAGGCTGAACTTGTTTCTAAACAGTTTGGGATAAAATAAGTGGAAGCAGCAAATGGAACTCGGTTGCCCATACCAGCCAACTCATTCCTACTGTGAGTTTCTCTTTCAGCCAAGCCTTCCTGCAGGGCAGAAATAAATAAATGCTGCTATCCAGCCTGACCTGCTGTCCAAATGTCTTTAGCGATTTTTTCCCAAATAGTATAAAACAAATACAAGTGGTAGAGTAAGCAAAGCACTCACATCAGGCAGCAGAGCCCGCTACCGTGTCTAATATCTAGCTTGTTCAGAAGACAGATAGGACCTAGGGGAAGAGCAGAGACTGAACTGACTTGTTACAAGACGTAACATTGATTCAATGACTGTTTTGCGTACCTCTTTGGAATTGAGCATTAAAGAGGAGGAAAATTAGTTTGGCAGGTTGGAGAAGTCAGTGCAGGGTAGCAGCTGGAATAGCCCTGCAACACCACAAAGCTGGACCTCCCCAGCTTCAGTTAGTTGGATCTCCCACTCCTTTCTTACACTTTGTTCTCTCTCCAAGGTGGTATGTGTTTTGGTTTCTCCTTTTAATGCTCCTTTCATAGCAGCCTGAGGACAACCAGGGGTTAGAGTCTCAATAACCGAATTAATTGCCAAACCAGGCTCCTTGGGAATTTGGCCCAGGAGCAATAATAATAGAAATACTTAACGCTTGCAGTAGGTACTTCTGTGCTGCTTCAAAGCATAGTGCGAAAGGCAAGTGTGCCAAATATTGAGAGGTTTCATCAGGATAACTATCTTCTTTCTGGAGGGGATTCTTCTCTTTCTGTACCTAGGGGATAGAGGCAAAGTAGAATGAAAGGGAGTAAAGTTGTAGGGATATGGATCAGTCATGTACACTGTGGGGAGTGTCAAAGGACAGGGTGTGGTTTCAGGTCATTAGTAGGTATGAGAATGGTATTTTGGCTTTGAACTCCGTTCACAGTGAAAGCCGTAGTTACTGATGCTCTGGTCGTAGTCCTTAGAGTAAGATAAATCCTTATCTTGCTGGACGTGTTCACCTGTCCTGCTGGTATCAGTTTCCCTCCAGAGTGTACAGAACTCATGGATAATACCCGCAAGACTAGGCTCAGTGACTGATGGCACAAGGCTTTAACCATTAAGAGTGGATCTCAGTGGGACTGTGCCATCGAGCTGTGAACAGTGCAGTAGCTGACTTGGTTTAAAAAAACGACCTGATATGCGTAGAAGAAAGATTGTCAGGGCCACAGAGCAGGTTTCTTATGGTAAGTGCTCTAATTGCTAACAACCAAGTATTCACAGAATCACAGAATCACCAGGTTGGAAGAGACCCATCGGATCATCAAGTCCAACCATTCCCACCAAACACTAAACCATTTCCCTAAGGACCTCGTCTACTCATGACTTAAACACCACCAGGGAAGGTAAATCAACCACCTCCCTGGGCAGCATATTCCAATGCCTAATGACCCTTTCCGTAAAAATCTTCCTCCTAATCTCTAGCCTAAATCTCCCCTGGCAGAGCTTGAGGCCATTCCCCATTGAGGTCCTGTCCCCTGTCACTTGGGAGAAGAGGCCAGCTCCCTCCTCTCCACAACCTCCCTTCAGGTAGTTGTAGAGAGCAATGAGGTCTCCCCTCAGCCTCCTCTTCTCCAGGCTAAACAACCCCAACTCTCTCAGCTGTTTTCTTCTCTCTCTACTTACCCAAGATACAAAACTTGAGTAAAATTATGAGAGACTTACAGGTCAAAACTTTTCTTAAACAGTTTGTGATGATGATAAATTGCGCTCCTTTATAGTTCTTGCTGCTTATCCTATAAAGAAATCCCGTTTTAGATGCTATAAAAAAGGCTGGGCAGCTTAGAATTCTTTTTTGAATAAGCTGAAAAGCCCAGAAATATATTTTTTGTTTGTTAGATCGTGATCATTCATAACAGTATGATAACCTCTCCTTTGGCATCTGGTTTTAAGCTACGCTGAAGGATGTATCTGCAAAAGCACTAGTGTAGCCAACTCCCTGGCTGGATAAACTGCAAGCAGGGACCAATGTATGACACTTGAGAGTCACAGCTCAGAACCTGCGCTTCTTCAGAGCCAGTGCTGTGCAGGATTTTATCTGCAGCAGTTTAGAGATTGCTAATCCTGACTCCAGCTCGGTTTGAATGAATGAATGCAGGAGGACTGGCAGAGTTCAGGGGGCTTTGTGCTTATGAATAGTGGCAGGGAAAAGATCTCTTCCCATTGGAACAGGAGAAACATTCTGTTTCTCCGTCATCAGTGCATGAGAAGAGTTTGGGTTTATACCTACCTAAGGCTGATCTGTTAGCACTGAAAACTGTGCCCATCCACTGTGTGCCAGCCTATGTGAAATCAGATGGAGGGTTTCAGTCCAGTTTCTGACAAGCAGGTTTGCACTGGCCTAAACCCACAAGCACTAATTTGTGCTTGTTACCTGTCACATTAAGAGGACCCGTAGCCGAATAAGAAAGGAAGAATGAATACTCTCTTCCCTTGAATTCTGAGTGCTGCTTCTCAGTTTGGTGAAAATCTGTTTCATTTTGGAAATTACTGCACATACCTTCCCCTGTGCTGTGCACTATTTGTTCACATTTGAAGCTTTTGAAATAGAGACAAGTTCCTGCCAGGAAACACAATCAAACAAGCAGTAGCTGGGTGTTTCAGAATGGAGTATGACCCAAAAAACCCCTTATCAATCAACTCATCCTACTATACACGTTGTGGAGACTTTTGAAAACATGCCTAAAAATGCAGAAAATAATTATACGATAGATAATTAAGCTAGGTCATCTAGACTGAGCTCATACACAAATACCATAACATTGTGGTCACTCTGTGAGGATAACCGGATTGCATCTTCTGGACAAGCATCTTATCTTGAGCTGAGGGTGTCAACATATAGGGATTTCTGTATTTTCATTGGGAACTTGTGTCATTAGTTGATTGCCACTGCTAAAACAGGAAAACCATATAACTTATTTCTGCTTTTGCTTTCTCTGGATTAAATTTTTGGTAACTCTGAAGAGCCTCTTCAGCATCCAGTTTCTTTTCCCTGTAAATGTAATGATACTCCATAATCAAACCAACGCTGGCATTTTTTTTTCTGTGACAGTACTATGCAGATTGAACTCCTTAACCGCCCTTTCACTAAAGCATACTGGAGTTTTGGGGACTTCCCACCCGTATCAGTGGTTTTTGAACAAGGCTTAGAAAATGGCACAAATGGGGCTACATGTGAATGAAGTCTGTAGAGTCAGGTCTCTGATAAAAGCAGCTGGTGTCCTAATCTTTTGGGTTGGTATCAGATCTAAGGGAGCTGTTTCATCAATATATGCTGAAGAGAACTGAAAAGATTTGGTTGTGCCTTTGAACATGCTAGGGATTTTGAGAGGGCAAAGTGGGGGGAAAAATAGGGACAGCTGGAATTTGTTTTGTTGGGGTTTTTTTTAATACAATTTGAGGGTTTTGTTGATTTTTTTAATAGCGTGAATGTAACGCTCATGAAAATGCTTGCTATATGCTGAAATCTCCTATGAATCAACAAAACATGTACCAGCAGTACAAACTTCACCTTGCCTAAACAATGTACGTCTCAATTCTGACTTGAAAAGACCACCTGTAGGGGAAAAATGTTAGTTCGGTGTCCAGGGGCCATTCATTCCTTTGCCACTTTGCTGAGCCTGCCAATTAGTGCCAACTTGTGGTGGCAGATTTTGTGATGTAGACACATGTTCTCTGGAAAGTGGGCTGAGATATTCGACTCATTTCACAGGGGGCACAAAGAATTATTTGCTCTGTGCTATACAAATGAGAATTGTCCAAAGCTTTCCTCTGTACGCTTACTGAGTGTAAATACAGGGGAAATTGGTGTTATTGCAAGGACAAATTAGCACCAGAACTGAGCTGTATTTTTTTTTTTTTAAACGTGCTGCTAATTGTGCCCAATTTGTGCTGGAGTACTCACTCAAATGCAAAAGCACAAAACCAACTGAACACATTTCGGGGTGCCAAAGAGAGCTCGCACTTTTCTCTTAGCAAATTATCCTTCTGGTTTCACACTGCAGCAAGCCCAATTGGTCCCACTAAGACCTTTATCTAGAGTAATCAAATTAGCACTGCGTGTTAGCAAATTAGGTTTCATTTACAATGGTTTATATTTGCTGCAGGTTGGAGCATTAAAAGAAAGCATTTCCTAAGTTTTACTTTAAAATTTCTTATGAGAGTGACATTGATTCTGTCTGTGACATTTAAAAAAAAAAAAAAAAAGTGAGCTGCTGAAATGGAAGAAATGAGGCAAAATTGTTGTTTGTATTTCTCTTCCAGAGAAATGTTGATTAGGAACTGCAGAACCTTAAGGTAGAACTGAGCAAGCTGGAAGAGGTTTATTCTTGTTTTCCCAATAGGTTAATTCTTCCCTTTGGTTCACAGTGAGCCAAATATGTGCCTCTGGTTATTCCCAGGAAATTACTGGGGCTGCATGGCTGCTACCGGAGGGCAGGATTCGGCTCCGTAGAGCCATGGGGGCACATTACAAAATCTGCTTCTGCCAAAAGGTTTGCCACTACCAGAGTGGGAAATACAAACTGCTCCCAGCGTAGGAGTGAGCAAGATTGCCAAAAGGGGAGAGAAAAAAAAAATCTTGGACTAAACTTCTGACTGGCAAATACCCACAAAAGTAATCAGTTTTATTGGGGCTGAATTTTACCCACTAATATTAATTAATATTTGTACCTTCTGAAGATTAATGATGTAAATGTTCAGTGATACTGAGACTTCTGCTTCCAACATTATCTTTCGTTTGATGCTTGTGAAACCAGGCCAGAGCTGGTTTATTCTTTATTTTATGAGACTGGTGGTGAGAAGGCAGAAAAGTGTAAAACACAAGAGTCCATCTGACAGAAGGTACCATCACCTTCCTGGTTTTATCTGGAGGTGTTACAGAAGCACAAGAGCTGATCACAGTGAACACTTTCACAAATCCTGTTTTAAAAGAAGCCAAAGGGTTTCCCCAACAAAGGAGGCTATGTTGAGTGGGGCAGGCTGTGCTGGGGGTATGAGGAGATAGCCGCCTTACTCACTGACTTCAGAGCACAGTAGCCCGAGTTATTATATTTCATTAGCGTCAGGTGCAAGAATTTTTTGGGCAAAAAAGGATGTAGGATCTGTAAAATGCATATGTAGAGACTGAAGAATCTGGGGTTTGCTTCTGATTTTGAGGTCTTGGCCAAGATATCTTGTTTTCTGATTCAGTGCCTCTATAAGTGTGTGCATATGTAATTTCTAGCCAGTGCTATAAAAGAACGAATCACTTGTAATGGGTTTCTGCAAATAACTTTATAGCAGTCGTGCTGTTGATCAATATCTCTGAAGTATGTTTTTTTTGATATATCAGATGCCAATACGTGATACAAGAAATAAGCTAGAGAAGTGATAAGGAGGACAGGACCAAAGAGGCCGCACAGAACACCGAGTAAGCAACAATCATAACCTTGCCTGTCAGCAACTCAGTGGCATCATATAGCTAGTGAACACAGAAATCCAGAGTAGCATCTGGTTCAAGAGGTCTCTGTATCATCAATTTCCAGAAATCAAGGGGAAACTGGGGTGAGTGGGACTCATTTTCTACGTCCTTGTTTTTATACTCGTTGGCTAAGCATCCTCCTGTGATAACTGCTGGGGATGGCATATGGGACTACTTACAACTTTGGTCTGACCCAGAGCGGTTGTTATGTTCTTCAAAGACAGTATCACTATCCTTCTCTGATCGCATCCACACCAGCCAAATTATATTTTGTTTTTTGCATTCTATGATTCTGTTATTATATTCTATGTTTTTATATATATATAAATATATTGTACAGTTAAGTAAGGCCATAAGATTTAAGGAACACAATAAACACTTTAAGTTTGCTGAGCTGGATTTGGAATGAAAAAATATTTTTACAGAACAGTTTCTGAAGTTAAGCCCCCTCCCTGAAGTTTATTGCATGAGCTGAGAACCCATTCTTTCTAACAATGCCCTTTCAGCTACTTTGATGCTAAAAATAGAAAGTGTTTGATAGCTATCCAAGAAAAGAAGGTGAAAACAGTAATTTCCAGTTTTTCTGAAGCTCTTTAGCTACATACATTTAACAAAAACCCAGTCACCAACAGATGAAGTCAGATTGTTTTTTCACCTATGAATTCCTTTTCGCTTCTGCAAAGCCTGGACAGTCAGAAATGATAAGTGTGGTGAAAAATTAAGTGAAAATATTTTCTCATTAATAAACTTGCAGAGTGACACTATGTTTCCTGTGGAGGTAACCCCTATTGCTTGTAGTTACTGAAGTTTCTGGTTTGGCTTATTCTATTTAACAGCTGCCAGAAGAGTGCCTAGCCTGAGGACAAAAACAAGGACTCTTGTCTTAGTGTTGCCAGTCAGAGGTTGCACTTTTAAGATAAGGTTGAGGAAAAATCTCATTAAATCATTTAGTCACTGATTCATAGAAGTATTTCTTGGGATCTTGTTTTGCAGCACCCGTAATGGGTTGAAATGGAACTGATGAGGAGAGACAAGGGACAACTCTCCACCGGGAAAGCTCTCTGCAGGGACAACTGTCTGTGGGGAGGCATTAGAGTCAGGGTTAAGGTTAGAAATTCTCATGCTTTGAAAAAAGGAATTCTTTCAAAGCGAAATACATTCATGATTTTGTTGAAAAACAGAATTCTGAAAATGGAAGAATTGCATACCCTGCATTAAGCCACTCTAGTGCTATAGAAGAGTTAAAAGTTCTGCTGTGTCTCATCTCGTTACTCCCTTATGGGTGAGACTTCCCAGGAGATGTCATTTCTAAAGACACACGGAGATCCTTGGATCCCTGCACCATCTCCCTTGGTCAGGCATGGAAGATGGTAGAGTGTGAAGGAGGATGAAGTCCTGTCTCAGAGCCCTGTCCGAAGGACACTGCTGGCATAAACACAGCAAGAATATTTCCATAGTGTCTGGGATGTCAGCTTTTATTTTCCAAGCAGCTCTATTTTAATAATTTAACCTTTTACCAAATTTTTTATATGATTTGTTTTGTTAATATCACCACTGATATCAACGCTCTGAAAAATAAACCATAGTAATATAACAGAGGTGATATACGTGATTCTCTTGCTTACAGGCAAGTCTCCAGTTACTCTAGACTAAGGCTTTTCCTGCCAGATGAACGCTGGCTGCAGTACTAAATTTTTGATGGGTCAGTGATGATAAATAACTTCTGCTGACTAGGATGGAGGCTGCCTCATTTATTTTTCCTTGTTATTGAGTAAGAATTTAAAACCAAGTCTCTGGGACTAAACTGCTGTGTATTTACTCTGCTACTAAGATCCCTTTTTCCAAATCCAGTGTCAGTAGCAGGAAGTGTAGCCAACATATGGATTCTTAAACGTGTTTCTCATCTTAAAATGATTATACATGGGATCATCCTCTCAATCAAAAATATTCTGTGTCTCGGAATGAACATAAATATGGAAAAATGACTGCATTCCAGAAATATCTAATTGCTGCTGATAAATGGTATTTACTTCTTGTATGGGTTATTATGACAGATTCCTCCTTTAAGTTGAGGAAAGTCAAACTCTTTATGTAGGCCAAATGCAAAGCCTTTAGTGTTTTACTTAACACGTTTGTTACTGGATGTTGAAACCTTAAAGAGGATGCTAAAGCATTAAAGACGATAAGAAAAGTGTAAATAAGGGTTATTTTGCTCATGCACAAGGATGGTCGGGATGATTTAGTGAGCATTGTTAAGAGGTTAAGGTTTTAAAACACAGAAGTAGTAGTTTTTACAAATATGGATGAGAAGTGGCCTTTCAGCCACCTCACGAAGATGGTCTGAGTTATCTTGTTCATTGGCCATGAAGGAAATATGGAAAGACTGGCAAGGTGAGGTAGCATTAGGCACATTGCATGCTCCCCTCTGCTGACATCAACAGTTGCTTTTTCAGACTGTTCACTTCTGTTACAACCTAACTGGCTTTTGGAAATGGAATTTAGATGCCCAGGTTGTCCAGCTGTCCAAGTTATCATTTGTTCTCTTTACTTTGACCTAGCCTGTTTTGTTCTGGGGATTCTTTAGAAGGTTAGCAGGACTAGTGGGATTAAAACAAGTCATTGTATTAGGGAAATGGAATCTCATTAAGAAGGTTGTTGTGATTTTCTAATCCCTCCCTGTGAGTCTTGCCTCTGAACCAGTACTTGAGCCGACCAAAGCAAGGGGGAGGCCAAACGAGCACTGCAGTGATGCGGAAGGACTTCCCCAATCATGACTCTGTATGTCCAAACACACAATCACCTTGCTGCTAAGAAGCCAACTTGTAAATAAATTCACACCCTTGGGATAATTTACTCATACACCCAGATTCTGAGTCATAATTTGATTTCTGCTCTGATCTTCTTGTAACAATGTTGGTCTGACTTGCCTGGTGCTGGTAACCGGAACACTTGGCTCCAGCACGCATTTGTTACTGGGGCACCTAGCAGGAAACACATAGAAGAAAGAGTTAATTCAGACACCTGCCTACCTGGTTCTTTCTAGTTAGGAGAGTAACTCAGCTCTTACTCTTGGATGGACAGACTGCAGAAGTGCTAAGAAAGGGAATGGTTAGTGAAGAGGATGGTGTAATTTGCCAAATTCAGATCAGGAATTTGATCCCGTCACTGGTATTGTGGTTTTATGTGTCCTAGACATGTTAAAGTAGCTCGTGTAAATTAGGTCATTCAGGTGGCAGGTGTGGATTCAAACCCTTACACAGAGGAGGGACCTGTATCTGTTTCTCCCAAGCACTGAATGAGTAGCAGCTCACCTGAGGATCTTTTTGATCATCTCTTATCTCCAAGATCTTTTATCCTCTACAGACACTTGAGGGAAGAGCAAAAAAAAATATTATTTTTGTTTTCAAACGGGTTTAAGTTTGTCTGTGCTTAGGGTGGCAAGATCCTTTTTTCATTTCAATAGCAGGAATGGGAAGAAAATGCCATTTAAATGAAGATGATTCTGGGGCATCCTGCCATAGCATTGTCTTTGTGAGGTTAGTTTTAACAAATGTACATAAACACACACACACACATGCTGTTCTTAACCTGGCTTAAAGGCACATGTTAACCTGTCCCTTTTAATGGGGAAATTATATGGATGAAGAAATGCTCCAGAGCTTGTGTGCTAACTCAAATTTGCCTGGGAGGCTCTTTCTTCATCAGCAGTCTGAGTGCGTGCTCTAAGTGTATGATAATGAACGAACCTCCTGAAGGAAAGCTTAAATAAATTGCACCACTATCTGATGATGAATGCAAAACCTTGTAGTTTTGGGGGTGAGCAGGGATAGTGAGACTTTTGAGAATGTTCGGGAAAAGAACATCATACCATAATACAGTTTATAGCAAATGCTGAAACAATTAGACAAAGAATTAGACAGTTTCCAAGCACTGTGACAGGTCATGACAGAACTGATCAGCTGAGCTGTATGTCTATCATAACAGCATTGCCAGTTTATATTAAATAACAAATGTTGTCAACTTGTGCATATTTTTCAGTTTTTCTGAAATCCTGATAGCAAGTCTGTTTCAAGCCTTCTGTCCCACCCCCTGACCTAGTTTACTCCATTTATTCAGGAAATGATCTCTAAAGCTTGAACAGTATTTACATTATCAAGATTTACTTATCTTTTCTTTTTTTCCATTGAAACACTAAGCAGCTCTTACATCAATGTAGGTGTGTTTGAGAATTATGAGAGCCTTCAATTCTCATACCAAACTACACCCACACAAGTCAATTCCAGTTCCAATGACTAAAGGTCATGTGAATGGCAAAAAGTAACAGGTAAGAACTTAATTTTGCTATTAAGAGTAACTGATTTTGCAGTTACGGTTTATTAGTGAAAGAATTAATGCCACGAGCAGTAAATCCTTTCCATATCTTACATTTATTGGTGTTTATTCCAACTATTCTAGTTGCTATTTTTAAAAGGTGATTCTCATGGAAAAATGAAAGCACGATGTGTAAGAAGAAAGATTTGGTAGGAGAGTCTGTCTATTTGCCTTTAAACCCACCAGTGATGATGGGAGACACTGTCGGGGTAGTTCCTTGCCAAAGCTTAGGCAGCAATTCCCCATGCAACTGCTTCCATAGGCTTTGCTAATAGCAGATGTTCGAGTGGTGGGAATTGCCAGGTTCCCTGAGGCTGATGGCTTCCTGTTTGTGTGTTATATCTTTCCCAGAATGACATATTCATATTTCTTAGTTTTATCTGAATTCTCACGTTAATTTAGTGGCTCTAGTTCTTAGCACTGCTCTTTTGTCTTTTTTTTTTCAACAAGAGACTCCCCAGGATGGTGGTCTCCTTTACTTGTTCTTCTCCCATCCCATACCTGTTTTTAACAGCGTTTAATTTGTGCTGCCCACCTGGGCAATTTGTTAATATATAGACTCTGAAGACCAAACTAATGAAGGTTCTACAGAGTCTACAAGCTGTAAGGGTGGTCCCACAAAGATGTTGGCATGCTTAGAGATTTTCACTGAAGATACAACCTGTGATATGTGATTTCCCTGATTTCAGTCTTGCGTGGGCCATTAGCTTCCAATATTACCCTTGACATTACCTTTTACCACTGTACAAAAGGTTGCATTAGGAGGGAAATCTTGTTATATTTGCTGGGGGCAACATGAAGATATCTTCAAGGCATTCAGGAGCAAAGCCAGTGGGCATGGGAGATCATTTTTCATTTAGGGAAAAACTATGTGTTAAGGGACTTGGCTAATTCGGCAAATTACTTTTAGTAGAGAGAGTTTAAAGAACAGGAGGAAAATTCTATGTGTGGACATCCTTCTTTAATAAAACCCCGTCTACTTCTTGGAATCACCCCTTGACAAGACAGCACCTCAGATTCAGATAATGAAAAGCTTATAAACAAATGAGAAATTATCTTAAAGACATTAACAGCCATATTTTCTTTAGCTGTCTCTCTCTTTTCTGCTTTTAGCTGTATACTGAAGGGAAGAGTTGGTGGCATTCAGAATGGTGTGACAGATGTGTTTCTGTTTCCAGCAAAGTGATGTCTGACCCTCCTAGTGAGCAGTGTTCAGTTTTCCATTAAATTACAGCTACCAGATTTCAATTTCCCTTCCTAGAATAAGGTAGGACTGGCTGTGAAGAGGACCGTATGTAATTATCCGGACAAAATAAAGTTATTCTGTAGCTCATCCTTATTATTTGTGACTGCTACAAAGCTCAAAGGTCAGGTTCTTTTTTTTTCTCTGCTGTCACAAGACTTGCAGTAGATTAAGCTGTGTATTTAGGGTAATTGTGAGGAGGCTAATGTCATTCTACCAGATAGACTGAGCTTGTTTGACAAGGCATGTGGTTTTCTCAGTTGCTTGCCTGCACTATCTGTCCGTCGTCTTCAATTTGTGCTGTTGAGATTTGGACTTTATTTAATGCCATTACAAATATTGGTGGGATTTTTTGTTTAAATCCATTTTTTTAAATTCTATTAAATACAAAAGGTTATCATAACATTGTGTCCGTAACACGGAGGTTACCCGTTCAACCTGGCAACGTCAGGAAGAAACACAAAGGATATCAGGGTAAACACAGAGATGGCAGAGAGGAACTTGGAGAGGAGGTAAAGAAATGGGAAAGATGTCTCCTACCCAAAATTTGTCTGGAGGACGCTTTATAGCGCGTGTTACAGGCAATGATCGTTTTAACAAAACAGCAAACAAAAAAAGTAAGGAACTGGAGGTGCAAGGTTACATAAGCCATCTACCTCATACCAAGATCTACATCACATCTAAATTTGAACTGTGTTATATTTGTGTTATCTACTTGTTATCTCATTGCATTTAATGAATTTAGGTATCTTCCAAAGAAGAAAGCGTTCAGATCCTGTCTGCAATCATTATGTGTATTTTCTGTGTATAACTGGATCTCATTATGCATATACAATATCTTATTTGGAACAGTTTGATGCAAAGCTTGGGCCTAGTCTCCAGCACAGTTCTCAGCCTCCTGCCATGTTTATCTACAGATCCTTGGTGGTCTTGCCTGTGCTGGTGGCATGGAAACCGATAGCTCCCCGATGACTTTCGAATCCACTGCCCTGATCTCAACCGGTGTGGTGCTACAAGCAATTACCTCTCTGTCCTAAGGCACCAGTACTCCAGTGACATGAGGGTTAAGTTGTTGTTTTGAAAGAAAATAGAGTTTACTGAAGTTCTGGTTGGTACGGACATACAAAGCAGCCTTCCACTAGCTAATCGGTAGCACTAAGTAATAATAATATGGTTATTCTTAACACAAGGCCTGAGAATATTTTTCCCAGATAATAGAGAAGAACTATTCTTTCCACTGCAGAAATCAGTGGATTAAGCTCTACAGCTTTCTTTATACAGGACATTGGGATGCAGGATAACAGTGCTCACTTCTGATCTGTGTCTTTCAGTACTCCTTGGCAGACCTAAATAGTCAGGTAGCTCATGCTTTTAGAATACAGCTAACTTGGGATGTATGTAGCAAAAAGAGCAGCAGTAATGTAGTAAAAACAATTTTTTTTTTCAATGGCAACAAATCCGGTGCCAAACAATCTGATACCAATTGCAGCTGATCTAATTGATAAGTGTACTAGGAATTTTCCTTCAGTGCTTATGAATTTTCAGATTGCAGATGTTAACTTAACTGGCAAAATTACCTGGTTCTTTCCACTCATTCTACAGAGTCCAGAAATGAGAAGGTAGCCTTTCAAAGGCTCTTCGGATATCTCAAGGAATGCAGTAATTCAGAAACTGTTTGCTTAATAATTTGTAAGACTTCTTACTTTTTTCTGATAATCTTCAAGCAGTAAGAACAACCATGGCAAAATAATTAAAATAGAAGGCATGGCTTCCTTTTCAGATGAAAGTAGTGTTCACTTTGAAATATTAGTAATATTCGATGGTGATTTTGTTTTGATGGCCCACAGTCTACCAGAAGCTACTGTCTTTGCACAGCTAGAGAGAAATTGCTGTGCAAAGCTGGAAGCCACGATGGAGTTGTTAAGAGAGGGGAATTCCAGCATGGATGAAAGGGAAGTGATAAACTGAAGATACAGCCAGTGATGCAGACAGGCTTCCATATTGTGTAAGAAGATTTAGATGTTATTTGCTGGCATTGTTTTTGAGAGCTGTAGCTACACAAAGCTTCAGCAAAACAAATCACAGATATGTTAGAATTTTACTGTGTGGGTCAGACTGTTGTTTTCAATGAGCAGTGGTAAAATCCCCACCATGGTTTAAATATGGTTTTAAATCCTGGTTTTGCTGTTTGCAGGGATTAAAAAAATAACGTTTGATATGCTTTTGAATTATGCGAATACTTCTGTTTTAAATAACGAAGGAGAAAATCATTAACAATAGGTTAATTTTTTCTTTGTTGCTCAGATGGGAAGTTTTAGTCCCTAAAACTGGACGCTAATGTAAATGGCAGCATTGATAAGTTTTCTTTCAGATGAATTTATGTTAAGGTTTGGTTTTCTTTTTCTTTGATCTTATATTGGCTTATAACGGACCCCACACCAGAGTCTTCTAGCGAACCAGGCAAGTATAGCTGTCTTCTAGCTCATGCCTCAGCAGCTGCAATGGCTCACAGCAGAGTTTCTTTGTGTCTAAGGTTTTTGGATTTAATTCAACTGGTCCCACTTTGCATATTTATTCATAGTAAAGCACCATTAGCTCAAGACCAAAAAATGGAATAGTGTGAAGAAAACTGTATAAAGAAATGCAGTCCATTTGGCTCTGCTTAGACCTAACTCAGTGAAGATTTGCCTGATTCTTTGGTTCAGGGTTTCTATGAAGCCTCTGAATAACATACATTATGCTTTGCTCATCCTCTCAGTTGACATAATGAATAGGAAAATATTCCAATGAGGTCAACAGTGTGGCTATTGAATTATAATCATGTAGCTTAATATCAAGCCCACAAATAGATAACGACCTGGTTACCTACCTTTTAAAAAATAAGTAGAAGATACTAACATCTATAAATGCTAGTAAAGGGCAAATTGAATGTCTTAACTGTTGCCAGAAAACTTAAGCTGGCAGTTTTATACCTGCTGGATTTTTATTTGTAAATAAAAACTGAATATATGGATATCACAGTATAAATATGTTCATTTTGCAAAAATCCCCATTCAGAAATACTTGTGTTCATCTGAACGCTTGTCTTAAGAAGTCTGATCCCAATTATCCAGGTGCAGGTAACTAATACTGAGAAGTTCATTATGTCTAATCTTAGCAGTGTTCTGGAGCGATGCTGTTTTGTGCTACTGGGAACCTTTTGTCATCTTTATAGGTGAAACACTGCAAGAATGGATCCTTTGAAGTTCCTTATTTGAAGCAGTCTTATTTGTCTGCCTTTCTACTACCCTTTTAGCTTTTTGGATGTAAGGCACACTGCGACAGGAATCTTAGAAAAAAAGGAAAAGATTGTATTTTAGGATTTTTGTTCGATAGTGTTTCTAGTACCTTGCAAGTACTGAACCACCAGAAGCTAGTGAAATCTTTGGGTTAAGAGAGTCATGACTCAAGCAAGGGCCATCTCCATAATATGACTATCCCTAGTTCTGGAGAGACAGTAAGATATGGATTCATATCTAACGGCATGAAGTTTAACACGGCCAAATGCCGGGTCCTGCACTTGGGGCACAACAACCCTATGCAGAGCTACAGACTGGGAGAAGTCTGTATAGAAAGCTGCTTGGAGGAGAGGGACCTGGGGGTGTTGGTTGACAGCTGACTGAACATGAGCCAGCAGTGTGCCCAGGTGGCCAAGAAGGCCAATGGCANGGCCTCTTCTCCCAAGTGACAGGGGACAGGACGAGGGGGAATGGCCTCAAGCTCTGCCAGGGGAGATTTAGGCTAGAGATTAGGAGGAAGTTTTTCACACAAAGGGTCATTGGGCATTGGAATATGCTGCCCATGGAGGTGGTTGATTCACCTTTCCTGGAGGGGTTTAAGGCACGAGTAGACGAGGTGCTGAGGGAAATGGTTTAGTGTTTTGTGGGAATGGTTGGACTTGATGATCCGATGGGTCTCTTCCAACCTGGTGATTCTATGATTCTATGATTCATTTTTACCAATATTTGTGGCTAGATGTCCAGCAAATCTGAATAGCAGAAAAAACAGCAAAGGAAGCTATCCCAGGGGGCAGCTTTATTTCAGGGGGCTTCAGTAAGGGGAGCAGAGCATCTAAGAATCCGCTCATATTGCTCTGCCTGCTGAAGCTCAAAAGCCTGGTGGTTTTATCATATGCTGTGACTGCAGAGACCCAGCTGTGGAACAACATTAAAACCATCGCAAGTCGGAAGATGAAAGAAATGTTGTGAAAGTCATTGGCCGATTAAGCAGTCTGTCATCAATAACTGATTTTGATAAAGTGACATAGTAAATATGTGTGGGAGAAGGAAAATATAAGTCAAAACTGAACCTATACTTCAGACTGGCATACAGTTATAAAGTAAAGCAACACTGTGCTGTATTTCTGGGGTTTTAATTTATGTGTCTAGATAGGAAGAAGTTGCTTCTATTTCCTTCTTGCAAATGGACATTGGACTCCTAATGTATTTTCTGAGTTTAAGTTAAATAAGTAGAGAGGAACAACCTGGTAATAGTATAAGCAAATAGACCTCTGTTACGTCAATCTTCTTGTGGCTATTTATTTTAGAGCTGATTTTGGCTAGTGTTTTGTGCTCGATACGTTGCATTATGGAGCAATTTGACTGTGCTTCATATTACTCCTCCGGAGTATGTGGTGAAAATATTCATGGAAAATAGAAACCCAAGTGTGGTTCAGGGAGGTTCCACACTGTAGCACTCCACAGAATGCTAAATGAGTTTGCGTGCAGCACAACCCAAGCTTGCTGTCACATACCAAGTTCTTACAATGAAAGTGCAGTTTATACTATTGAAAAACAGTTTTAAATGATATGGTTTACACCAGGTCCATCAGTGCAATCAACTACTTCAGCAAAAATAATTCTGTGTGAGTATAACCGCATTTAGGGCTTTCTCTGGTATGGAAAAGCTAATTTAAATAATGACACCATTCAGTGATTAGAACTGTACCAGCTATGGTTTCTGCCATTAATCTGGTCTCAACCTTCAGTGAGGTTATAGTCATAGGGCAATGAACCTGTGGGTGCCTTCCAGCAATTTGTTGGGTTGACAGATGAGTAAAGCAGAAGTTTTCCCACCCAACTTCATTTAAAGCATGTGGGATATCAGCATCCATATGGGATGCTTTATGACTAATCATTGTAGAGATTTGTCTCTGAGGAAGATGTTTCACTTAGCCCGCGACTGAAAAACAAAGGATATGTTGCTGCCATACTAATAAAAACCACAGATAATCTGCTGTTCATATGTGCCAATTGTCACTGCACTGTAATGTAGATGCACTTAAAGATGAGGAAAATAATTATAGACAAACTTTCTGCAGAAAAGTGATAAGATTATAGGCTCTTTCAGGGAAAACTTTTAAAAAGCCTTTCACAAACTTAAGTCTTATTATTGAGTTCTTCTTGATACTAAGCTCATTAGACCATAACACCTGAACTGAAAAACTACCAAGCAAAAGACCAAAATTATAGCCAAGGGGTGAGGAAGGTCAGTGGAAATTTCAAACTTTAGATGTTTTTTTCTGCTGTGGTGGTGAGACTAGGCACAAACACAAAAATTGACTTGAATCCCAGAGAACCACATTTATGTATAAGGGTGAACATGACAGGTATAGCTGTGCACATATTGTCACTGCAGTTACATTCTGGAAGTTTCTGCATTAACAGAAAAGTGTGAGCACTGCTGCTGCAACATATCTGAAGAGAAATGACTGCTTCTGCAAGTTGAGGGTTGAGTAGCATATCAGCTGTGGGTGGGTAGGTTACACATATGGATAGATCAGCAGCGGCAAGGATCTGGTTGATTTTGTTCACCAAAGTTTCAAAAGGTAGTTTGTAATATTATGGGTTAATATTCAGGCTGTTGCTCAGCTGAGGTTCACATCATTGCAGTTAGAACAGATACTTGAATAGGCACTATTAGAGTGAGAATTGCACTCTTTCTTTTCTCCTGCAGTTTCAACAGGTTCTTCTCCCTTCTTGTCCCAAACAGCATGGGTTGTTACACTAGAGCATTGAAGAGTAGCCACTACGTCATTCTACAAACCCATACTTCATCTAGAGCTTGAATACCATGTGCAGTGCTGCTCCCTCTACTGTGAAACCAAGAAACAACCCCCCAAAGCTCCAAGACGCCCATAAAAGGTCAGCGACAATGACGAAAAGTCCGAGCAAGGAGCAACTGAACTGCTTGGGCTTCTTCAGTTTTCAAAATAAGTGAGCAAAGTGGGATCTAATGGAAGTCTACGAATCAGGAGTGAAATGGGTGGGTGAAGACTGGTTTCTTTCTCCTACAGTACAAGAACTAGGGGCTGTCAAATAGAGTTAGGAGGAATTGCGTTCAAAACAGAAGAGCAGACCTCTGGAAGTAGACTTCCTGCCAACAGATGATTTGGATGCAAAAAAAATGACTGCATGATTTTTAAAGGGAGGCAGGGCAAATGCCTGGAAGGGACAGTTCTATTGAGGGTTACTAAATGGCCACACCAAGCTCAGGAAGTATTTGAGCTTAAAATAATTACAGACTGGGCAAGTACTCAAAGTTATCATATATGTTTGCCCCTGTTCTTAACTTACGTGAGGTCTGCTTATGGCCATTGTTGAAGACAGGATGCTGAACCAGATGGTCACTCTGCAGCTCTTATATACCTCTCCGCTATAGCTGAGCTTTTGGCAAGGTATTTTAACCCTTGTTATCTGAGAACTTGATGTATCTTTCTTACTTGGTCATTCTTCCAGGTCCTAAGTTTAGTGCAGATATTCCCAGATTTCTTCCAGACCATCTTCCTAGTCATACCTGGAGAATTAATACGGTGGGTTTTGGTGTGATTGGAACAGGACTTTTGAAACACAAATTCAGAGAGCGTTTGTCTTTTTTCCACACCTCGAAGTACTATTGTGGAAATGGCTGCATCTTCCTTTGTTTCCCCTCTGTTAGTTCTCTGGGAATTAGTTCCCAAATATCCTGAAAAGAACTGTGGACTTTCTGTATTGACTATTATTCATTGCTACTCATTTGTAAGCATCACTCTCAAACTATTTCTCTGTGGATGTATAAGCCTCAGTTTCCAAATGAAATTTCATTTAGTTATTTTTATCTGAAATACCAAACTCTCGTTTTGGTTGTTAGTTCTTCTGGGGCTTTTTAGCCTTTCATGAAGGCCAGAGAACACCACCATTTGGGAATCTTATTGGCCAACTTTTGATCCATATGTGTCATACAAGAATAGTCCAAGACTCAAATGTCTCTTTGGCAGAAACACATAAAATACTTCCTTATTATAATGCTTAGTAGTAAGTGTTGTTATTTCATCAGCTAATTTCTGATTCTGTGAAAGAACCATGTTTTGGGCAGAAAATTTCCAGGCCTAGGTTTGTTACAAAGTAAATTGTTTGCTGAATAAAAAGCTTTTAAGCAGACAGACAGCTGAAAGGCTTGAAATTCAACAGTTGCGGTTTGCATGGAAATTGTCTTTATTGTGGAGTTGTCTATAGGTTTTTTGTTTTGGCCTTCGGTTTCAGTTGTCTCCTTTGCACCGCCACAACCATCTTGTTTAGTCTTTGCCATTAGAAAACAATCAGAAAATCAGTGTTGCCAAGTACAAATGCACCTCATTTTTAAAGTTCAGCTGTTTTTTTTCCTTATATGGTGAATTTTATCAAGAGATTTCTGCATGATACCTTTCAAATATGGCCAAATCTAATGAAAGGAGCAGTTTGGCCAGACATTATTGCTGCTGTTATGAGTTCCACCATTGCCAGACCTTCTGGGCTAAAGCAGCACAGTTTTCTGCCTTCATATTTAAGGAGCTAACTGGCGTAAAAGAGAAACCTTGTACTTGTCTAGCGTACAGCAGAAAGAAGCAGGTGCATGGGCCACAATGCAGAGACTCAGTAGTAAAGAGGCAGTATCTCTAGGATTTCCAACATTGTCTAAAAGGCTTTCCAAGTAGAGCTGAGAAACAGATGAAAACCAGATTTTGTCAAAGGATAGAAGGGATTTAGCAGATTATGAGAGCAGGAGCCAACTCCATCTGAAAAGCTAGGCACAGCTGAGAAGTTGAAGGGAAATGGAGGTGAGTAAAGAGGTGTACAGACCCGATCAAGAAGGTATCAGTGTAAGGTTGAAAGCCGAACATTTGGCAAGTGGAAATTGATAACATTTTTAAGTATTCTAACTCCCTATCAAGCCATGATGCTGAGGCTCAGTTGAACATGCTTAGTTGAAATAACACCTGGCCTAAGCCATCCTATAAAACAGGCTTCTGGAAGGGCTTCTGAAGTTGATTAACTTTGTTCCCCCCACCTAGTTTGCTTTTCGTGCATGTTCTGTTTTCACTCGGGACTGGAAATGAAGGTTGCCAGGAAGGCTAGTTTTGTGATGCATGAGGAAACACAAGGTCCTGCTAATGGAAACCTTTGGTGAGATTCTATTCAAAATGCCTTGATATAAATGAGCCAAATAAGTAGAATTCCTCATTAATTTTGTTATGCACCACTGAAGCTTTACATGACATGACAACGTGGGGATGACGGAATAAGATTGCAATCAAACTGAATTGCCACAGGCTGGCTGTAAGACAAGCACCGCTTCCAGCATTTGAGTCCCTGGTCTTAGATAACAAACTGTAGCTTTTAGTGGACAAGGTAGACCTAAAGATGGCAGAGTATGTTTTTGACAGTGTGAGTAGTTTGGGGGAACTTCATTCTCTTTTCCTACCTCCTCTCTGCAGCTGGTTTCAGGGAGGCAATATTTTCTAAGCTGGCAAGACATGCTCTTTTTCCTTATTGCTGATGGTAAAATGGCTTCCAAGAGAGAAGAGGTGAGGGGGTATTTTGGTTTTCAAAACTTCTGCTACTATTTCGTTTTTCCTCTCTACATATGCTTTATACTCTACAAAGAAAATTACTGGATTCAAAAGAAAATGTGCTCAGAATTCTGTCTTTTTTTTGCAGCATTTATAAGTGAAAGTGCAATCTAGCTGTTGGCAAATCATAACCTCATTGTTTTGGCAACGCTGTTTCATTTACTTTTTTCCTTTTATACTAACTTGTTTGCTCAGGTATTGGAATTCAGAGTTTTTCCTTCTTTTTAGAAATTCACACCCTTTCTGGCAAGGTTTGAACTGTTTTTATTGCTTACAATTATACCTACAGGTAAAATAAATACTTTCCCACGGATGCACTGGAATCCGGTATGGTTATAAGCTGATGTAGCTGTAAGAGCTGAGTTGTACAACTAGTATTTCTGCTGTTCTGTCTTTTCCTTCTGACAGTTCTTAAAGACACAGGGCTTGAATCTGCTCCTGAGTAACTGAAGCAATTTTTCTTAAAGATTGAGGGGTCTCGTCCTTGCAAAGCTGGTGTGGGTAAGAAAAGAACCAAATGACTCGTAGAGAAAAGACCTCTAATGTGACTTTGCAACACAAATATTGCTATGGCATTTAGCACATAGCAGAGCTCTATACTGTGCACACAAAAATGACATTGAAAGAACATTTTGATGTCACAAAGAAAGGCATGGAAAAGTTAGGAAATGGTCTAATTAAGGTTGCCTGCGTAATTCATTATGATTCATTTTTTAATTATCTGATCATATACTATTTTTTTCCACAGAGCGCTCTACCTCTGTGCACAGGATGTTCAGAGCACTCTTAATGAGCAGCTATTCAGTAATTTGTTTTATCTTCATTGTTCCATGTGTGGCCCATGGCCTTATTTACTGCGTGCTATTAAATCCTGTTTTGAGGGCTAAATCCATAAAAAGACTTTGGCCTGGTGACCCTGTGTGCCGAAGTATCTAACTTCTTTGGCCCCCTGCTGCCTGGTGTTGAGAGGTAGAGTTTATGGCCCAGGTGTGCTGCTGCAGCTGCATTGCCATCTGAGCAAGTTAGTTCTCCAGTCTGGTAACGCGATACGTAGCGTCAACGTGCCAGTGCCAGCCAACCTTAGCTCAGGTAGCTTTAGTGGGTACATGCCATTCTGTGGCACCAACCTGCGGTTATATAAAATTCAAATAAGCGTGTCTTTCTATTACACAGTTAAAAAGAAGTCTAAGGTTTGTGACTCATGCATCCTGTTTTCAGCAATGCCACTTACATGCTGAAAAGCCTTGGAAAAGTATTTCGCTAGTTGCGACCCAGTTTTCCTCTCTGTAGAATGAGAATAATGGAATGGACCAAACCATGACACGGAGGTGTTCTCTGGCTCCACTATTTAAAAGTCCTTTGGAATCTTGGATAATATTAGGGAAAGTCAATGTATTGCTTCTGAAATATCCTTGTTTCACTGCCTGGACTAGATTTACATTAGAACTCTTGATGATTCACTTATTCCATTAAAAAATGGGCTACTTCCAGTGCTCTTTAAACTGGGATCTGCCAAAGTCATCCCAGAAGTCCCACCGACACATTCAAAAGATTACACAAGAGAATCACAAAAAGATAGTGAAGCATATGGTTTTCTTCTGAATTCAAACTGTCAGGATTATGTCTATGGCCTAGCACAATGAACCATGGATGATTCTTTAGACTGGGTATCAAGGAAAATCATCCATTTAGCTAAACTCGCCCTCATCCCCTCCCAAGGATACCTCGGCCATGGTGCCTGGTGGAAAAAATTGGTGACCTTTGCTATCTCTCAGATCAAATTTAAGAAAAACTGGTAGAACAGTAGTTGACGAGAGCCAAAACTATGTTTACGAGTAGGCTAAAAACACTGTGGACAACCATGGAACAGCCTCGCGCCCATGCTCTGATCTTATTTAGGTTATCAGCGCAGACGTAGCCTAGAAGGTGTGTAGGGTGCTCAGCTTTCTACAAATGCATTTGTCAGAGTGAATGCAGGGAAATATTTACGATCTGAGATTTTTCATTGTTTTACCTCTGGGTCATTTAGAAGGGTCTAGATTGTATATATTGAAATTCTTTCTCTTTAGAGCTGATTGGAAATCCTGTGATGTAATGATGCTGAACTCAGTGCCCTTTGGTGGAGCTGCGAGAATGCACCGGTTCTGATGTTTTATGCAGAAATTTTGCAAGACAAGAATGTAATTTCTGATAGGAGAATAAAGGAAGCTTTTCCTCTTTCCAGAATACTGCTGGGTTTTATATTTCAGAGAGAGAGGGACTATCAAGAAGAAAATGATAGTGTATGTTCTTGAACCTGAATCTCTTACAGTTTAGGATGACATCCAACCATGGAGTCATTTGCTATATGATTATTTTTCTCTTCTTATGTTGTTGTTTGGAGGTATAAGTGGCAGGGATGATAATTTTCTGGTTTGGGAGGAGCGAGGGTATACATGTGCGGAATTGTTGAGAGATTTCTGGAGCTTTTCCTTAATGGGGTTTTGATGATGTTTTCAAGGGCAGAGAAACAATTTGCTGCTTATTTCTACCCTGAGGCCCTGCCAGTGTGACCTCATGTTCATTTTCAGCCAAAAGCTGCATTGATTTTCTGCATTGATTTTCTTTCATTTCCATTTAATCTGAATTCAGAAGTGTGTAAACGATACTTGAATTGTTCCTCTGTGTTAACACATTGCAAATTTCCATTGAACCAACTGAGAATACGCTTCCAAGCAATATGCATTCACACAGCCAGTCAAAAAACCCACAGTTCATATGCGTAAAAAGAAGCCATGAGAAGAAGTCTTGATTGTCCAAATTTCTGGAAGCAAAACTTTGTTCCACCACTAAGGGCCTAATTGCTCTTTAGTTTAATCCTTGGACCAATATATATATGAAACAAGCTACATAGTAGGGAACAATCTATAGATCTCTCCAATATTCAAACCTTGGATTGATGTGGATTGGCAGTCTTGTATGTTGTATTATTGGTCTCTACGCTAGGGTAGATTTTTTTAATATCTAGCAAAAAACCCCAAAACTATCCAAAGTTCTGCCCTAAATACACTTTTGCTAAACAAGACTCAGATCTGAGAATTTGCCCTCAACTTCTGTCATTTTTCTCTGAAATTCCCAGTGCTTTGCCTCTGACTCCCTTCTTCACACTGATCAGAAACTGGATTTAAGCATCTCTAGGACCAACCCCATCCCTGTTTCGCACACTGCTTGGTGATTCTGATTTGGGGACCTATGATCAGCGCTCAGATACTTTTCTGATCTTTATGCAAGACCGTTGAGAGACTCTTTGGTTTTTATAAATGCGATGATTCAGCCTGACTGGATCCTTGTTGAAGGCTATGACACAACTTGGGTTAACTTCAGAATAAGCCCTGCTGGCAGAACAGACTTTCTTGCGAGATTTATAGTACTTCCTGCTTCTTGCTGGGCTGGAAATAGAACAAGAACAGCCTTTCTCATAGTATCTTGGCACTGCTCCTTCTAGAGGGAACCCAGTACAAACAGGATACAATGAAAAATACCAAACTTTCATGAACTTCTTTCTTTTTATATATAAAAAAAAAAGCCTTTAATTGTGGTTGGATTTCGTGGACTTTCTTGGGTTCTTACATGCTTTACACATGCCAATCCACTCACCATTAAATTTTATGAAGTATATATAATGAATACATAAAGTTATAGCTCTATGGACTAGATATAATTTAAGTTGCCTTGAAAAGGTGATGTTTTGGCACATCGAACTCAATGTTAGCAACTCTTTTGCTTTTCTTAGTGTTTCATTTGCACTGTCGCTTTTTGTATTTGAATCTATCCTCGAGTACCTCTTTACCAGCGAGCCAAAACCTTTAAGACAGGCAGTCCTGATACATCTGTCTGAGACAGATTAATGGCAACGGACATTTCAGTGACCTGCTGCAGGCTGCCAAAGAGGGAGATAGAGGAGCAGAAAATCAAGGACTCCCAGAATTTTCTGCCAGGTTTACAAAACAGGATGCAAAATCCATTGAAAGTAACAGATTTCGGTGGGTTTTTTTGAACTGCAATAGCCTTCACATAAAACTCTGAATACCATGCATGGTTTTTCTCCTGTAAATATAACTTCATACTTTTGAAATATGGGCAAAAAAAATAGTTTAAAACTTGAGCTTAACATTGGGGATGATGTTGCATCATAAGTAGTTGCAAAATAATAAGACATTAAAATATGATTACCTTAGCTAGTCTAAATTTGTTTTAAAAATGCGTGCACCATCCTCACATGGATATTGGCAAAACCCAGTATCTATACAGGTTAATTAAAATCACCTAAGTCCCAAAGTACTCAAGTATAGAACCTGCTAACACTAAAAATACACTCTCCAGTTCCCCACCTGATCCAGAAGCCCCTGTAAACAAGCAGACTTTGTCTAATAATAAGTGCAGATGTCTAAAAAGAATGCTTATACTTATGGGCCCTGCATTTCTATTCATGAGCCACATGCTTCCTTTCCCGATGCTTTGCTAAATATATAGATTTTTCTAAAAAAATCTTTCTAAAGCTTCTGTGACTCAAGCTGATCTCCAGTTTATTTTGATATTGCCTAAGTCATATCCCTTCTCATTCCTCCAAGATCCTTATAGCTGCAGGTCCACAACTGATGTACTCTAAGGCTCCTTCCTTTGCTTCTGATAGACAGTTACATGTGTGTATGTACTTTGTTCCTTAGCATCAAGATGAATGCTAGTAAATGACTTGTTCTTTTTTTTTGTTGTCTGATTGACAAAAGTATTTTTCTCCTTATTTTCTTCTCACCTTTGCATGTGATTCTTTAACACCAGTGAAGATGAAAGTCAGAGGATGATCAGATACGTGAAGTTGAAGGCAGTAGTGTAAAGTCTGAAAGACTCAGGATACTAACTGCCTCATTCCCAGAACTGTTTAGCAGGGACGGTGCATATGAGCAAGGTCTGAAAGATCAGTTCCACTGAATGAAAATACCCATCCAATTCCTACCCGGCAGTGTTTTTTGTAAGAAACCCATCCTGCACATTTTCCACATGTAAGCTTGTTAGTTGCCTTTATTTTACTGTAGAACTTTGCATCCATCCCTTTTTTTACACTCCTTTAAAATAAGTAGAAATACTTACATGTGGAATAAACTCCATTAAAAATAATTAAAAATTATTAATTAAAAGTAATTCAATAGGAGCCAATAAATCCTAAATGAGAGGAAATACGCAATAAAAATTGAATGCAAGAACAAGAACTTGTTTTTATGGTATTTTTCCTTCAAATGACCCACTTGCAAGCAAATATTTGTCAAAAGGACCACTCAATGACAAGCACTATTAACTCCATAATGTCAGCCTTTAGGTGGCTGAGGAAACTCTGCCTTGAGCCCAGTGTTCCCCAGTGCACCCAAGGCATGCAACAATGCTTACCCTGTTGTGCCTCGCGGCTTGCTTGACAGTTTCCTGGATGAATCAACTGTTTCCCGTAGCTCTTCTTTCAGTTTAAATCCTGATCCTCAAATGCCTCTTACCCATCCTAGTTACCCAAAAGGTAATATCAAAAGGAAACTGTAAATTATAGGCTCTGTGTTTGCTGTATGTAATATTTGTAATCGGGCAACAAAGGGGCACGCTGTGGAGAAATTGATATAAATGGACTACTTTGTGATGGTTATTAAAAAAAATTAAATGCCTTTGATTTATTAGTTTTAAATTTTATGCAGTATAGTTGTGGTAAGAAAGTAACAATTAAGGGACACCCTAGTAACACGCTCATAAAATCCCCCATGTTTTTGTCTTAAAGTAACAGGGATAGAATTAAAGACTGTTGCGGCTGTTTGGATGTAACAATAACATTCAGCTCTCCTTTATAACGAATGGATTTCTTTTCCAGTATGCCTTGGTGGAAATAATTTTCCTTGCTTTAGTGAGATGAGAAGAGACTCTGAAAGGCTGGGAATGCTATTGTCCTTTCTTTTACTCCGATTTCAGTTAGATCAGCCTTGTATCCAATGGAGTTTATGGCAGGTTTAAATTGTTATTCATGAGATATGAGGTTTCACAGACAGTGATACAGCTGCTGTAAAGGGTCTTCATCATCTCTTGGTACAAAGCGGGGTGAAGAGCCTTTACAGCAGCTGTATGGCAGCCTGAGAAACCCTGAGTAAGACCCTTGGTATAAAATAGGGGCTCTGAAACTGAGATCTGCATACCATTGGTGGCACGCAAACCACTTCCAGATGGTAGATGGAAGGCAGCTTCTCCATTCCTATGTGAAGCTGCTTATAAAGCTACAGGGTATTTCCACACAGTTACTAGAAGTCGTTCTGTGGCAGAAACCCAGTGGCACAAATCCATTCCTGCCTGTAGTGGTTAACTCCTGCAGCCAGCAGCATGGAGGCAGTGACCTGAGCTGTGAGTAGGTGTCCCTGCACAAGATGTGACCACCTGGTAGCTGGTGAGGATGGGCCAGCTAGGTGAGCGGCGGACACTGTAGGTGGCAAAGCTGGAGATCAAGGTTCATTATGTATGGGCATGATGCAGTTATAAAACCGAGAGCTGTGGTGTTTGTTGTGTCTGCTGATACCTGTGCCTACTGATGTCAGTATAAAACCTCAGCATGCCATCAGCACAAAGGATTAATCTAACTACAAAATAAGGTGTTAAAGCCCTCGTGTGTTTGATCTATAGGACTCTGATTGTAGGATCTGACCTGATCATGCTCTCAAGTGCAGAAAAACTGCATGTCTGAAACAGTTATAAAACCACGTTGGCCTCTCATGAAGTTTTTGCTTAATGAACCAGAATAAAGCAGCTGAGACAGAGAGTAAGGGAGACTTGAGGCTGTCTAGCTGGGTGCTTCTGTGTTAGTAAGGACATCTTACTGACTGGCATGAAGTGATGCCTGAGCTAGGATGACATGGAGCTACACAGACATCCCAAGTGACAGGAGTCAGGATGAGAGGGAATGGCCTCAAACTCCACCAGGGGAGGTTTAGGCTGGACATTAGGAAAAATTTTTTCACGGAAAGGGTCACTGGGCACTGGCAGAGTCTGCCCAGGGAGGTGGTTAATTCACCTTCCCTGGAGGGGTTTAAGGGATGGGTGGATGATGTGCTGAGGGACATGGTTTAGTGTTTGATGGGAATAGTTGGACTCGATGATCCGGTGGGTGTCTTCCAACCTGGTGATTCTATGATTCTATGACATAGAGTCACTGTGCCAGTACAGGGCAAAGGCTGAGACGATGAACCTGCTGCAACCAGTAGCTGGTTATCACTACACACCATCTCACCTCAGCCAGGGCTCTTCCTGAGATTTCTTACTGATTCTTGTGCTTTCTTTCTGTTAATCCATGTGGTTCTCTTTTTCTTCACATGAAGAAAATTTTCTTCTAGTTGTCAGCTCATATTTAAATAAATTTCAGTGGCAGCATAATGGTACATAATTTGAGAAGAGACTAGTTAAGATAGCTTTCTAGATATACCTTTGTAAATTTTCAAGAAATGTTGCATGGACTATTTACTTTCCCCCTCTTGTTTCCGTTGTCCATTATACTGTACGTTTTCTGATCATATACTAATTTAATTATGATTGATTATTGCATTGTTGTGCTATTCTATTGTGAAATAGGAAATGCAGTTTTAATATTTGGAAAGCAGAGATGTTCTGATATTTTAATGCTTTTATTTTTATTCTGATATTTTAATGCTTTTCAGCACTGAAGTGACAAGGAAGTGTACTGAACTAATACTGAAATGCATTTGTCTCTGTAGCAATGTAGTGGCCTTAGTTGGCATGTGGTGCTTACGCTACTCACACAAAATGCAGAACATAATTAGGTGGATTATACCTTGCTCTTAAAAAAAAAATCTTTCTTTAATAAAACCACCTCTGCACATTTAGTGACCAACAGAAACTTTGTTTTGCATCTCACTGGAACATTGAACCTGGATGTCATAACCCCCCGCACCACTGGCTTTTGACCAAGTCTGTGGAAAGCTTACTGCTTCTAACTACAATAAATAGACTTTCTGGGGTTTGTTTTTTGGTGTATTTTCACAGAGATCAGTTCTTCAGCTGTGAAATAATCAGCATTTCATTTTTTACCAAAGCCCATCACTTTCATTTTTGGGTCTACTCCCCCTTTAGTCTCCCACCAAAGCTCTGTGCCCATATTCAGAACCAGATCACTTCTCATACCTTCTTTTCTGTTGTAGTATTGGAGCAGTTCCCAGCACTGAGTTAAGCAACATGACTAACATCTGTCACGTGTGGTTTGTCCTCTCTCTCATCCTCCCTCCAGGGAGTCTTCCCATTGACTTCAATGGGCTTTAGATCAGGCTCTAAATTAGTCTGAAGACTTTGGGATGAGCGTGGTTTTGTTTTTTGTTGTTGTCTTGTTTTCCCCCTTCATTTTTGTAAATGTCTACTAGCTTTGCCAACAAGCAGCAAGTGGTAAAGACAACTAGAAAAGTAAAAAAAAAAAAAAAATAAAGGAGGAAATTGTTGCTGGGATTGAGACCAGTAGATGGGGAGATTTTTTATAACTTATTGCAGCTGCAGCAGCTATTGTTGATGCTCTAGGACTGCCCTTTTTCTGCTTTTCTGCCTATCTCAGGCATCAGGAAAGGCAGACTTGTACTTTTGCATGCTGGAACCTCTTGCCTGTAAGAATAACAGTAATCATATATTTTTCATAATGGAAGGTGCAGCATTCAGTGGAGAAGGAGGAATGATTTATAGCTGAACCTTTGAAATATTCATTTGGGTTAATGCAGGGATAATGCTAATGCTCACTTCAATATATTGCTGCAGAGCATCTTGACTGGTTTTAAACTCAAGAGCCACCTAAGCATTTCTGGGAGGGGAATATACATATACTGTGTTACCGTAAAAGTTTTCTTCTTCAACCAATTTTTGTTTAGAAAAAGCTTTGGATATCCCTTAAGAACTTCTCCTCTTAGCCACGTAGTGGGATTGTGTACATATAGGTATATATGTATACAGATAGCAGTAATTTTGTAGGCTGGCTTTCAATGTCTTCTGGAGCATTCATCCTCCTACATTGTAGCTAAGGGAATGTTTATGAATGCGGGCATCTCGAATTCTTCCAGAGTCATTACATGGCAGCCTGAATTATCTTGAGATGTAACACAAAAACATCTGGAATAAGTGGTGTCCTTTCCAGTAGCTTTAACTGCTTGGAGAGAGTTCTTACTTTGATAGGGAAGTGTTATTCCTAAGTTCTGCATCATTGGTAATAGACTTAGAGCTGGTTTGCTGCCTTCCAGTGGCCTTGGGACAGCTGAAAAACTAAGCTCTTCTGAGTATCCACTGTGACGTCCAAGCTGCTTTTTTGCTGAGAACTGCTGCAAAGTTTGGAGCACCAGTTACTGATCAACTTGAACTGGCTGTCAGTTTAACAACTATTGACGTTTTTGTTGAAAAATGAGAGTAATTTTTGCCAGTGTTTCTTACTTGTTCACAGCTTTTGCGTAGTAACCCTAGCAACAGCTATAAACTTCCAGGCTGCCTGGGACTCCTGAAAACATGACAAAACATACATATGTTTCCATGCTCTAGTAAACATTATGAGAATAGTGGAATCACGTCTTCATTGTTCATGTTTGCAGTGTCTTATTAAATTTTGCGATTCATAATTTCACGAGGGAACGATTAATTCTTGAAAGGTTCTACCCACAGTTAACAACTTGTGTATACTGAGGCTACAAAAACTCCACATTCTGTCTCAGCCTACACATTGATAGGTGCTTAAATCATAGGTTGATGAAGTTAGAAATTTCACAATATGTGGTTGTTAGCCCCATTTAAGAGTGTGATGGATTTTTCCCAGTCAGTAGCGCTTATGAATGTAAACGTACAAGGTTGAATTACTTGCACTTCATAAAACAGTAAATTTGTCAAAAAGAGATCTTCGTCTCATCGTTGTAAAGAACTACAAGTCAACAGGTATAAACGAGAAGGAAAATATGCAGCTGAAAATCTGATGAGCTGTAGTAGTAAGACTCAGACAGGAATGAACAACAGAAATTGTATATAATCTTTCTCTCCATAAAGACACGTTGAGTATTCTGACCTGTTCTTAAGGTAATCACCTCTAAGCGGTGTGTCACGAAGGATGATTGCAAAGATTAAACCTTCATCCTGGACTCAGCTGGGCAAATGTGAATGAGGAATAACTCCACCAAAGCTAAGAGGACTATTTTGGCTGAAGGGAGAGGGGGGGCCTGGAAATGTCACTTAACAGGTGGATTAGAAACAGCTGAAAGTCCTCCAAGTTGTGGTCAGTCTGGCTAGGTTTGAACTCATCTTTTCAAGATCTTTTCTTCTGACTGATCTTTTTTTTATCCATTTACTGTGATTGCTGGTGTGGTAGTTGGTTATTTGGTGCAAATTTGTAACATGTTTATGTTTTGAAACGCCACTTGTGCTAGTGATATGATGTTTGCAGGAAGGAATGTTAGCTCCAGTGCAACTTCTAGACAACTTTTGGTACCTGAGCTGACTGTACAGAGCCTTCCACTGTTGCATGTTGGTAGGGTAATAACAGAGTTCCTGTTTGGGCACTTCTGCCCCAAGCAATCTTCCTACCCTTTATCTCCCAAAGTTGTTTTTTTGTGTTTCTTTGGAATAATTCTCTCTGTCTTTACCTTAACACATTCACTAAATAAGTAACACTGATCAATAGTTTATGCATCAACATAAATTGTAAGCAAGGCGTAATTTCTGGAAGTAGTCCAGGTCAAGGGCCTGAGTGTTTGGAGAAGCACCTCTACAAACAGTTGATGTGCCAAATTTGTTCCTATGTTAACTCTAAGGGAGAATTACCTGGAATCTTCTGGAAGGGTTTTATTTTGTGTAGTTACATGGGTTTGAATTAGTTTCTTTTTGGAGGTAACCTAGTCCAGCAGTCAGAGCCCAGGGTGCAAAGCCAGGAGTCTCAGGCATCTCCCTAGCGTGGCTGAGTTGCTCTGCCATCTCAGGGTATCGTTTCATGTCTTTGCCCCTTGGTGCTGCTATTTTTGATGGGGGCAATGGCAGTCTTTACATTTAAGAGTGACCATAGAGGGTCAGTATTCAGCAGCTAATGCTTGAGTGTTTGGCAGATATGGACTCTCATCTTCTCAGATGCGTAAGTTATAAAGCCAAGAGAGACTATTGTTCAAGACTGACCTATTTATTGGAGGTGGGCCCAAATCTAGACATTGGATCAAACATACGCAAAGTCTGGGGAAGCTCAGTTCTGAATTTGGATCTGGATGTACGCCTCGTGGCTCAGTCCCATCTCTGTAAACACCAGACAGGAATACAAACAAACAATTTTAAATACAGGGAAAGCTTGGATTCAAAACTAAGCCTTGTTCCAAACTGTCTCACTGCTATAAATGTTTCCTGTGTCTCCAGTTATAAAGCTCCAGAAGTTATATTATTTTAGAACGGTTACATGGCTGCATGAAAGATTGTCCTCAGCCAGGTTATAGTGGCAAGTTGATGAGAATTATATCCTCAGGACGCTGGTGAAAATCTGGAAAAGCTGCATTACCTTTTGTATTAGAGAGTAGGAACTGTCTCTCTCTTCTGCTGTCATCTTGTATCTCCTGGTTTTAGTAAACAAGCAGGGAAGGAGAGAAAAGGAAGGAACTCATCATAGACTTTGAATGATGCAGTTTAATTAGGAAATAATGCTAGATACTGTTTCCCTTCCTTTGCTGTTTTTCAGGCAGGATGCATCCTTAGGAAACAATAATAGAACTGAGGATAACAAAGCCTTTGTGCGCATTGCAGCCAAGTGGCCACACAGGAAAGTGATATACAGACAGGCGCTTGTGCAACGTGAGCGGAAGTTATTCAACATTCCTTGAGGAAACATGGGACTAACTCTTAGCATCAAGACAAATATTCTTGTCAAGCTGAAAGGGAAGATAATGCTGGACACCATTTTACGTTGTCCCTCTTTGTGAAGTTTGCTGATTTTGTTTGCTTGTGCCTGGCTTCAAAATAATAGCACGAACTAAAAATAACTGCACATTTGGGCCTTAAAATGTCTTCTGACACAAGGTCAAACAATAATGGGCATTTCCTACTCTTTAACCTTTGTAGCAGGCAGAAGGAAAAGTGTTCAAAAGGGGTACTGCTGTAGGGGTCAATGTGAAACATTTGACCCTGAACTGTTTCGGTTCTTAAATTTTATATCCAGGAGAAGGTATGTGGAAGCCTGAAACACACCAGCTTTCAACTTCTGTATCTTGAATTTCTCTCTGTACTATTTATAACTGTCACGATGCTTCACTGCATAATAGCAGTGTTCGCAAATGCTTATGCAATTAAACCCTCACTAGCTGGGCTCTGCGAGCCAGATCCTAAACACCAGAGTCCACGGTGCAGAAAGCCCTCATCAGTCTGAATAGGTTTGGTCTGTAAATTGCTGATAATTAGTAATCACAGCCGGGAGCCAGAATGCCTGTGGTCTAGTCCATCTCTCTGCTGCAGTGCCGTATGGAGGTTAGAAAGATGCATCGCACTTCTGAACCTCAGTTTATCGCAGTCACTTCTAAGCTACTATATTTATGGGAATTTTTTTTTTAAATTTAAAGTTAAGTTCTTAAAAAAAAAAAAAAAGAAAAAAAAAAAAGCAAGCCATGAGTCATCATTATCATGTTCTCTGTTGGGGATACCTACCAGATATATTTATCATACACTTGATCATCAGAAATTAATTGCAAAAGAATGTTCTGATTATATTCTTACCAGGGCATTCTGTGTTCAATATCTCTTGCATTTTCATGCATGTTTCCTGTTCTTCCCAAACAAAATTCTTCTGGTTTCCTGCTTTTGATTTCAGAAAAAGAAAAAGAATTTAAGATGGTATTGATAAGCCTTAAATATTGCTTTTTCCTCCCTCTGTACAGAGCTCTTTTGAAAGGAAAACTACTGTCTGCTCACATTCTGAGTACTGCATGCTCTGGCTTTAGTCTTTAAGTATTGAATTTCTTGGTTCCCCAATACTATGCATAGTTCTTACTCTAATACCATATTCTTAACTCACCAATCTGCCCACAGCCACTATCTTTGAGCCCTTCAGAGGCTCTACCTTCAACCTAGTCTTTTACTTTTGAGACCCTGCATGACTTAATGGTGCTCTTCCCTCTTGGCTTACCATAAAAGTAATTCTTCCCACTCATTGTATTTTGTATTTTCATGCTGCTTCATCTGGAATGCAAATATCTACCAAGAGCTCAAATCTTCCTTTGAATTTTCTACTATCACACAATTGATTTTGAGTGGAGAACGGGGTTTTGGTCTAATTGATATTTTTCATAAAAAGTGCTATGAAATCTACACAGCTTCATCTTTTACTTGAAAATTTAGGAACTAAAGAATGACATTTTCTAGGCCAAAATAAGAAACAAACAGACAAAACAAATAAATACTTGAGGCTTGGGGGTGTTTGTTTCTTGTCCGAGCCAGAATTTCTTCTCTTTGCTTTCACGGACCAGATTATTTTCTGCCCGTATTTCTGCTTAGGCTTTTACTTCTCTGGGGCATCTTTTGCTCATACCTCAATATCTAAGGAGTTCATGCCAAAAGAAAGTTCTTGACCACTGGTGCATTTCTGCTGGTTGTTCTACTTACTTTCTCAGTCACTGCATGCGTTAGGATATGAATCGCTGCATGCTAAAGCACTTCAGTATTCCTTAAATGTAAAAGGATTCATAGAAAATGAAACTCTTCTCTTCCCTGTGACCAGCACTGAAAAATGACTTTGCAACATTCTGATGGAATTTAAATGATTTATTAAATACAATCTCTGATACCTAGTTCACAGAGTGGTGTATTTAGAGCAGATCCTCTCGATCCTGGGAACACGATGGAACAAGACAGCTCTGAAACTGTCAGCAGTACAAGGCAAGAGCGACCAAGCTGTTCCCGGGCTTACCTCCCAAAGAGAGAATTGCCACCTCACGGCCAGTGTTGTGGGGAGGAAGCACAGAGACAAGCAACCCTGTCAAACAACAATGTGAAGAAGGGGCTCTTGCAGGTGCAAGCTCTTCTGTTTCTGACTCTGTGTGGGGCACTATGATCTTGTTTTGCTCCAGACTCCAAAGACTCAAAAGTTAGCTCTGTACTAGGCTCCCAGAGATTACATAAATTCAAAATGACGTGCCCTGCATCCTTAGGGGTCATACCATTATGCACACCATTTTGTGCAGAACATTTGTTTATGATGAGATCTTTTATTGATGGCATCATTAGTACCTAAAGACAGCAGGAAGATTGATTTGCTCTGACAGAGCATCAAATACTTCTGTTAGGGCATAAACACAAATTGTTATCCACGCGGAGAACTGTAGAAAAAGTAAAAAATTGATTTTTGAAATAATATTTAAAAAACTGGGATTGCTTGGAACTAGAGCTACTCAAGTTTGAGGGAATTTTGTAGTTTGAAACATAAATAATGAATGAAATCAGTACCTTCCTACTTATCTGGAAAGGAATAGTTGTGAAACAATTCTAAAAAAGAAATCTGGGTTCATTTCAATCCATCATGCCAAAAATGGGCTTATTGGGGCTGCTATTCACGGAGCTTCAGGTGCTTCTAAGTTTATCTTTGTATGGATGGCAGAATGAGTTTTATTACATCTACATTGCGACGGCAGGTTTTTATCCTGCCACCAGCAGTTCGAATAATTTGTTTCTCATCCCAGGCTGTCCATCAGTTTGCCTACTTCAGAGTTTTTGTTTATCATTTCAAAGTGGTATGGGACTTAAATGAGGTGGTGAGAGGAGGGTATACATCTTTCATGCTGAGATGATAGCATTGGGCAAAAATGATGTACATTTACTCTCCAAACCCACAGCTGGTCAGCAGTGATGTCTGTTGTAAACAATGCTGGAAACGTAAGTCCACAGTTTTTTTTAAATATGAATTTGTATTTCTACCTTTGCAACTGGCTTTCACCCAAAGATATAAAACTTCAACCAGGCCTGTTTTATTTCAAAGACCTGTATTAAGCAATATGACTAAAAAAAATTGGGCACAACTCAGAAGATCTTGAGGCTAGCACTGCCTCCACCCTGACTTACTTTTCCTGCCTTGCAGCACCAGGCTGGAGTCTCAAAGCTTGGTTTCTCTTCACAAGTCTATAAGTGTACCACAAATTTAATGAGTCAAATTTACCTTGCTGTAGAGCAACTCTTCAGATTACTCTGATTAGATGTCTTCCAATTAGTCTTACAGGAATTAGCTGGGCTACTTCTGGTGTTTCTATGTCACTCTGTATTGTACGGGATAGATTTCCTTTGATTCAAACTGTATAGAATGAGTACCTGAGACATGCAGGTGTGCAAGCCCCAGTTGCTTTCTGCTAGGACTTGGTGCACTAACCAACTTTCAAATGTATCCTTTAGCATCAGCTCCTGTTTCTACCATTAGTGAAATGAGGAGAGATCTCACTTTTCTGGAGTTCTGGATTTTGGGGACTTATACATGATAAATTCTATGTAAATAATTAACTTAGTTTGAATGAATGATTTAACCTAGTGTGGAATATTGTATTTTTCCTTTTTTTTAAAAAAAAACCCCCAAAAGCGCTACTAGACATGTTGAGGCAATTGTTTGGGTTGTGAAAGAAAGTGCTGTCTTCAAAGCTGGATTAATGGCCCTTAAGGCTACACAGAGAAACACAGCAGAGAAGTGACAGAAAGTATATGCCAAGACTGAGAAAAGTATACATTAAAATTGTACTGAAAATGCTTGAATCGGTGGTTTTGTTTATTCTGCCAAGATTCTTTCACGAGCGTATCTGACTGGTAGCTACTTGAATTGTTGGTGAGCAGAAGCTAGCACATTATTTTTACCATGTCTTTTGAACAGAAGGAATAAGCATTGCCTGTTTTTTGGGGGATAGTGCTCTTTGGGAAAGTGAGCACGTTTAGTAGACTTCGCTTTTGATGGAGTTTCACTGGAGGGCTCAGGGCTGGGTCCAGCCCTGTTCAATGTCTTCATCAATGACCGGGATGAAGGCATCGAGTGCACCTTTAGCAAGTTTGCAGATGACACTAAGCTGGGTGGAAGTGTGGATCTGCTGGAGGGTCGGGAGGCCCTGCAAAGGGAGCTGAACAGGCTGGACCGCTGGGCTGAGTCTAACGGCATGAGGTTTAACACGGCCAAATGCCGGGTCCTGCACTTGGGGCACAACAACCCTATGCAGACCTACAGACTGGGAGAAGTCTGTCTGGAGAGCTGCCAGGAGGAGAGGGACCTGGGGGTGTTGGTCGACAGCCGACTGAACATGAGCCAGCAGTGTGCCCAGGTGGCCAAGAAGGCCAATGGCATCTTGGCTTGTATCAGAAACGGTGTGACCAGCAGGTCCAGGGAGGTTATTCTCCCTCTGTACTCGGCACTGGTGAGACCGCTCCTTGAATACTGTGTGCAGTTCTGGGCCCCTCACCACAAGAAGGATGTTGACGCTCTGGAGAGTGTCCAGAGAAGAGCAACAAAACTGGTGAAGGGGCTCGAGAACAGGCCTTATGAGGAGCGGCTGAGAGAGCTGGGGCTGTTTAGCCTGGAGAAGAGGAGGCTGAGGGGAGACCTCATTGCTCTCTACAAATACCTGAAGGGAGGTTGTAGAGAGGAGGGAGCTGGCCTCTTCTCCCAGGTGTCAGGGGACAGGACAAGGGGGAATGGCCTCAAGCTCCGCCAGGGGAGATTTAGGCTAGAGATTAGGAGGAAGTTTTTTATGGAAAGGGTCATTAGGCATTGGAATATGCTGCCCAGGGAGGTGGTTGATTCGCCTTCCCTGGAGGTGTTTAAGGCACGAGTGGACGAGGTGCTGAGGGACATGGTTTAGAGATTGATGGGAATGGTTGGACTTGATGATCCGATGGGTCTCTTCCAACCCGGTGATTCTATGATTCTGTGATTCTAGTGGTCGTCTTTTCTTTGGGAATGAGAGTAGGTCTTCTATTGGCAGGGCGATAGTCCAACTAATTCGACCTTTTGACTTCACCCCAGTTTGACCCATTCTCTCTGAAAGTCAAATCCTGTGAATTGCTGATTTGTTCTACAACGGCCTTGACACCTCTTGAGCCAATGAGAAGTGAGGATACGTAGTACCAGTCAAAAGATCCCCAGCACATTGCAGTATCATTGCCTCTGGGCATATTGAATCATAGACTTAATTTCTTTGTGAGCTGCCAGGTAAACCTAGTCATGGCAATTTTTCCTCAAATTTTGTATTAAACGGCACATATCTTATCTTCTTATCTCCCTGTGAAACAGTAACACGGAAGAGTGTTCAGGATCAATCTTGTACTTAATGAAAATGACCTGGCAATATTCATTTGCCAGATGATTCTCATATATTTCAAAACAAAACCAAACGAAAACTCCCACCAGTGAAACACTTAGATGGAGTTTATCCCTGAGGAGATGATGAGAAACAAACAACACGTAACATTTGTTAATCTCATTGTGTAATATTTTACTGGAAGGCTCTCAGACACTGCAGCAAAAGGCATAGTATTCAGAATAGAATAAAGTGGCTTTGATCTGAGGTTCATTTTGGGTTTTGCTGTGGAAAAAAAAATACAACAAGCCCCAAACAAACCTTTTTCTGTTACAAAGATGAAAATGACTAAAACCTTCACAGTGAACTTTACAAACAGGTAGATCTGTAGATGCTAGGAACATGCAAAACTTGAGCAGCAGGGTTAACAAGCACATCAGTAGTATGATTATGTACAATATTTAAAAGCAAATTGATTGTTTGCAAATTCCGCAATATTGTATTACACTCGCATTCATTATTATTTATTGTCTATAAAAAATAGATTATTAACTCATTAACTTTTCTTCACCATTTGCACTCTGAGGAAAACTTCACATGCAGTCAATTTACAAGAGCCTGATGGAAATGTTTGGTAGGAGCTTCTGAGATGGATGGAGAATGTCAGCGGGAAAACGCTTCTGGTTGTCTAATCCCACCTCCTGCTCAGAGCAGGTCCAGTTAGACTCAGAGGTCTTTATTTTCTCCAAGGCCAGAGAGCTGCCAGCCTCTCTGCACTCCTGTTCCAGTGTCCGACAGTCCTGATAAAGAGTTGTTGCCTTTTACGTTGCCTAAATTTCTCACATTGTAACTTGCGTCCACTGCCTCTCATCCAAATGGCAGGTGTCCCTGAGGAGAGTCTGGCTCTGTCTTCCCTACACACTCCCTTAAAGTTCAGGAAAAAAGTACAAAGCACCAGTCTTTCACTGAGTTTCATTTGGATCTATTTGGTTCCTTTGTTTAGAAGACATTGACTTTTCCAGTTTCTGCTCATATAGCATAACTTTGTGCATTCTCTTATTTATACCTCTACTACAAAGCATTTTTGGTGNCAAAAAAATCTGTTATTCTAACAAACTACAAATTGGGCTAGAATTTTCAGGAAACCAGTTTTGGTTTTAGATGTTACACACAGGCACTTTCTTTGGGAATTTTACATGAATTGCGTGCTAATATTATTCTTCTTTTCCCCCCATGATTGTGGTTACCAAAGCACTCTTGAACTTGAGATTTATTTGTGATAGAATTTTGGAAGATTAAGTTCAGCAATGACTTTTGAAAATGTGCTGTACACTGCAGGAGGTAGGGCACACTCTGGCCATTGATGGGGAGTATTCACAAGGTAATGTACAAACCAGGACTTTCATCTTTCATTTTTCTAATTCTTGGGTGCTCAAAGGTGGAAAAAACCACATAAGTACAAGCTTGTGGCAGATGGCTCTCAGTTATAAGCCAGGAAGCCCTCACCTTGCTCTTTGCTGGCGCTGCACTGGGAGACAGAAGTCAGTGCAAAGCGAAGTGAAGAAACATAATTTCTCACTGCTTTCATTTGATCTGCTTTCTTTCTCAAGTCTCTGTGTGTGGGTCGAGGATGAGGGTAGGAGTTTCCTTCATGCTTCAGCAGTGGTGCTGAATGTGAGGGAAACAATAGCTGGTCTGATTCCAGGCATTCACTTGGGCAAGGGCTATTTGAGAAGTACAAGCCTCTAATTCTCACAGGTACCATTGCCAGTGGCTGGGTTACCTGCAGGTGATATGGGACCAGACAGAACAGTAATATACAGTCAGGGATCTGCCCTAAATTTCATCCTCTGAGTCTTTAAGGAAATAGATTATTTTACCTCCAGACTAAACACTCATTTTCAAATAAGCCTTAAAATTCAGCTGTTGAGATGACACTTTCTCTTTTCAAATGATAGTCTTAATTTGATCTGAGGATACTGAAAGTGCATGTTTCTTTCATGTGCTCCAGGGCAATATGGAAAAAAAAGACTGCGTATTCTCACAGGAAGAGGTATGTACCACTGAAAAGGAAATAAATATAAGCAACAGCTGGTAGCTGCACCACAAACCGACTGAGCACTGTGCTGTTTTCTCTCTTGCTGGCTATGAGTAAGAGGTCTGAGTTAACGATAACTGTTTCCGAAAAATGCAAAAGACAAACAACCTCTAAGCACTGTAGGCAATGCCACCAATGGTTCCTCACCAAACATAGAATCATAGAATCACCAGGTTGGAAGAGACCCATCGGATCATCGAGTCCAACCATTCCCACCAAACACTAAACCATGTCCCGCAGGACCTTGTCTACTCGTGCCTAAAACACCCCCAGGGAAGGCGAATTAACCACCTCCCTGGGCAGCATATTCCAATGCCCNTGTTCTCCAGCCCCTTCACCATAAACCCTGCCTAGCTCTGTCTGACAGCAAGAAATTTTTTGATCAGGTGTTGTCTTCTGTTTTCAAATGCTTTTTTTTCTTGGAAAGATGAGCTTGAGTTCTAGGCATAGATTGTGATTTACATGGGGCAAGACCATATAAGGTTTTATAACATCTCAGAATAGCTTGACATTCTTGCAATTTACATTATACCTTATCTACCAAGGACAAACTTTCAGTGTGGAAAGGGTTTAAAAAGTGCTCTGACTAGAGTACATGAGTTACCATGGCTTAGACACACACACAACAGTCTAGTTATTGTCAAGTCTTACTTGGACTACCCAGGCACTTTCTTACTTGCAGAATGGGCTCAGGTAGCTGATAACAAGCTGTTTGTTGAGATCTCAAGAGTATGTTCCTTCTGATAACAGCAATATAAAATTAGTCTTCACACACATTTTGCTACCTTTGACTCTGGCTGGCATTGTGATTGACTGGAAATGAAAGCAAAATTCTACTTGAACTTTAATTGAACTCTTACAGGTTTCATTTGGATTAATACAAAGGCAAGTCAGACCAATGTTTTTTAAGGCCTTATTGTTCTAGACACAGGCCAGAAATAAGGGGTGGAAAAATGCTGCACCATGTTAGCAGGTGGCCAGTGAGGAGAGGTGCTGCTGCCTAGAGATCCTGCCTTTGTAGAGGCTACTCTTCACTGCTTACATCCACGCTTCGTGGAGTCCTCATGTCTTGGTTCAACTCAGCTGACCACCTTGGCTTTTAGGAGGAAGCAATGGTGGGAGGCTTGGTGGAACGGTTCCTCTGTCATCTAAGCTATAAAGTCTACAGTATCATGCTAGTCTGATGCACAAAGCCCTAAGGTGTCAAGATGGGAAAGAAAGCAATTTCTGTTCTTCCTTCACAGTTCTACTTATAACGTGACTTTGAATGAGGATGAGTAATCTACCTCTTTATTTTTAATTTTTTTCAAAGGAGATCTTTCTCTTTCTTTTCCCAATCTTCTTCCTACTTTTTATTGTTGATAAAATATGTGTGTTTGAGGAGGAAAGGAGGTGGGAGAAGGGATGTGGGCAGGAGCATGTGTGATGCAAAAAGCTAGCTCCTCTTTGGGAGGAGCTTGTGAAGAAAAGGAAAAAAAAAATTATGCAAAACTGTGTCTTTGTTTTTCTTGGGGATTTTTGTATTATTTGAGATGAATGTTTTGGCTCTATTCAGGCAGGGTAGTTTGTGTTTGTATACATACAGAGAGAGAGATCAGGAGAGCACATTACGTAGCCTCTCGGGGACCATGCCCAGCCACGCTACCCGCTTGCACGAGGCCGCGGATTCTTCAGCTCCTACATCACTCCCAGCTTAGTCAGACATACCCTGCAGACAGCAGACTACATAATGTGCTGCTGTTGTTTTGATTTCAAGGCTCTGGGGCCTAGCTGTCAGCTGGCTTGTACTATAATGGGACAAAGAGCAAATGCAGCTCAAAGAGGATGCAGGAAATAAAGGAAATATATGTATTTTTAAGGATATGAATGATGGGGGAGGAATTGCTGGTATGACCATGAACTCTTGTGATATATTTACAGCCACGGAGTAAAAGTCCAGTCCCACTGAAGTCAATAAAAATATTGCCATTAAATACACTGGAAGCATATATTTCTGTCCTCTGTCGGAGGAAAGTAATAGTTAAAAATATACATTGACAATATTTTCATATCTGTGTCTCTAGGGAAGCAATGACACTGTACTTCCAAAATGCCTCCGCACAGGCATACATCTTTCTAAAGATGCTGTCATGAGCCCTGCAAACTCTGTCTTTTTTCTTCTTTTCTCAGCTTCCAGGTCAAGTCTCGGGTCAGGTCATAGGTGTTACCACTGGGGAGGAGGAAGGAAACATGTCCCACTCACTCCAGTCCAAACAAGTCTTTCTGCTTTTTTTTCTGTAGGGGTGGTGTGTTTTGGGGTCAGGTTTTGTTTTGTTTTGGTATGAGTTATGTTCTCCCTTCTATTTTAAAAACAAAACAAAGTGCATGTGAGTCACATACACGGCCACCCTCAGGTTTACTTGTGCAAGGTTCCCCAACCTCTCTGCAACAAAGGAAGGTGATAGCACTAAAATTGAACAGAAAGTATTTTTGCTTTCTTCTGAAGCAGCTGAGCTCTTTGGACCCGCCCAAAGCAGGCGCTGGGGACTGGTGTGTTTCATACCAATATTAAATATTTTTTAGTATCAGCCGCTTGGATGTGGCACTTCACTCTAACTTTGTCTCCTGTGGTGTCTTCTTGGGAAATATGAACTGAACTGACTTTATCATTTTTCCATGGCTGCTCTCTCTGCAGGATGTGCCCTGTGCCAGATGGTTGACTTGAATGAATTCTCTTAACATAGTTAAGAATCACTTTCTTTTATTATTCATGACTTGTTTCTTCCATCTCTCATGTTTCTGTTTTCTCTCTGCTTCATAGACGGATAGTCATGCCAGATTGAGATGAGGCTGTTATTTCATCTTGTATTAGGGAGCCATGTTGAGGCAAAAAGCATGTCAGGAGAACAGAGGGCATTTTCTCAGATTCCAGCTATTTTAACTTCCAGTGCCTTTCTTGCAAAAAGATGTAGAGAGCAGTTTACAAATTAACTATGCTGTCATTTTTATACTGTCTTTAATTTTTTGTCTGCAACAAGTGACTAAATATATTGGAAGTTAGTGCATACGTAATTTTTCAGCTAAGCAATTAAGCTCTACATACATATTCTCATTGTATATGAAAATCATAATGACTCGGTGTTCATTAAGATACAGCACCTACGTGGATTAGAAAGATCAATAACTACATGTAAAGCTGGCCTGATGAAAAGATTATGCACTCAGTTGCGCATGCAGTGCAACTAGGTATTAAAAATCGGGCTCTGAAGTATTTGTTAAAATCAGATCTAATTACATTGATGTTAAGTGTACTGATTTTCTTTGAATAGGGATCTATTGCCTAAAGTTTATATTCAATATAAACATCATATGCAGTAAAAAATCTTAGAAGCCCATGCTCAGATTGTTTATTTGATTTGTTATTTCATTTAGCGTAATGCTGTTCCATTTCATTCCATTCTTACATTTCTAGTTCCTCTGTAACAACCTTGTAAAAGTGACAGGGAGGCTCAGATCTTTGCCCAGCAAACAATATATATTATTTGCTACATGAAAGTAGTGCACAACTCTCTTAAATGTTCCCTAGCAGACTCCTATTGCATTCCACAATGTGCCTGCACTTGAACCACCTCCATTCATATCAGTCTTTTTATCCCAGCACACATTGAGCAAGCTGCTCTGAAGCTTAATTCTCCTGACCCTTCAGTGCAGTCGGATATTGTCACCTAATCCCCTTTTTTTCCTTCTGTCCCATGTGTGGTTTTGACTTCTTTCTCTTCTCAATTCCTTTTTCCTCTTCCCTTTTTCTTTCTTTTTTATTCTATAAGCCTCTCTCCAGGCTCCACATTCCAGAATTCATCCTCGCATTAGAGCTGCAATACAATGCTCTCCCAGTGTTAAAGGATTAGACATTAAGGAGACTGTGGCAACTCCAGCCTTACGATATGCACAGAGGGAACATAAGGGGACGGAGGAGTGCTTGCTAAAGAGTGAGGAGACTGGGAAACAAGGGGGGAAAATGGCATCTTAGCAAAACTAGAGTGGATGACAAAGAGATTTGTGTGAGGAATGGTAGTGGTTTCTGCTTGGTTTAATACTCTAAGTTGTCTCTGGAAGACAGTAAACCAGTTGAAAAGCAAAACGGCATTATACAGTACACAGCGATTGGGACATTAAATGCAAATTTTATTTTAACATCCATCTCTGAGAAGTGGCCGGTTTGAACCACTCACGCGGAGACATGCCATAGTAATATATGGAATGAGAGCGTTGTCTGAAGTGCCAACATTAATCAATATTAGGTAGACGTTTTTTGATAGATAATTGTACCTCTGATTCCCAGATTTCCAAAGGTCATGCTGCTCCTTTAGGAGTTGTCTTAACTTCCAAATATTTCCGGCGGGCTAGTTTTCAATTGTTTCCATGTTCCTGAAGGGAGTGGTCTTTGTTAAACGTCTCCTCCACTTCCATTATTGGTTTGGAAACAAGTATATTACTTTTCAGTATACACGGTGTAGTAAAACTTATTTTGAAGAAATTAAGGTTAGTTCCTTTCTTTGCCACCACCTCTGCAAAAGTAATTCTGTACAAGCAAATTTAAGGATGCAATCATTCTTCACTTAAATTAATTAAAAATCTGCAGAAGCTATTTAAGAATGGAATCTTTGAAACTGGGTTGTGGTTTTTTTTGAAGCATACTAAACAGATCCCGTAAGGGAGGAGTGATTTTGTGTTAGAATCTGTAGTATGAATCACAAAACCCCGTAGAAGGGGTCTTGTTTTCCACCAAGGTTGTTTTTCTTATTTGTTGATAGGGTGGGAAAACTAAATTGAAGAAGTAAGTTTTGCATTTTGCATTGGAGGCGGTGAAGTTCGTGGTCATCCTAATCCATTACGGAAGTGAGTTCTACAGTCGTGGGCCAGCTGCCGAAAAAGTTTTGTCACCCAGACTCATGAGTCTCACCCTTGTGGCTGACAGTTTCATTGTTCCTGAGGAACGTAAGTGTCATGGAAGGTCATGGTTGCATTATTATTATTCAGCTACATTTGAATAAATGTACTTGGCTCTATAAAGAATGCTACAGGCCTACTTACCCTGCTGTACCCCACAGGCATGTGGTGAGGCTTAAAGACTGTAAAGTGCTTTGAGTTCCTTGGAAAAAAAGGCACTATATGAATGCAACAGATTCCCATTTGTTCATATAGCATCTGGTCTCACATCACTGATGTTATGATATACAGGATCAGACCTGGAGTGCCGTACATGTGTTTGATTATTCACAAACATAAACGGAGATCTGGCCCCAAACCCCAAGGTCTTTACAGTGTAAAGAACTGACCTGGCAGTCTACCAAACACACCTTCTGTAAGGCACTGGGTGGGTTTTTTTCAGCTCATCAGCTTGCAGGTTTTGAGTTTGAAATACACCATGCAATTAAGGACAAGGGTTGAGATTTGGACCAAAGAGAGAAAAGAGCACAGACTGAGTATTAGGAAGATGAGAAAAATCTGTGCTGTGGGAAGAGAGAGAGTCAAATCTTGAAATTAAGTTTGTTCTGAGTGCAGAAGTGATGTTTTACACTTGGACACATCTGCGTACTTGCATGCTTTGTGTTTTCTAATAGAAATAGAGAATGAGATTTTGACGAGAACAGAAAGAACAGAAACCAGAGTAGTAGCAGTTAAGACAGAGAGCATCATTTCAATAACGAACAACTACTAGGTCAAGTGAATAAGTCTGTTGGCTAGATTCTCACCCTCTATCAACCGGCCCGTTTCAAGGAAAATTAGTGGTTTCTGCTGTTTTATTCTAACTGTAAATTTGATGTAAGTTATTTGTACAAAAAGGAAGCAAAACTCAGACACAAGAAAGACCTTCATGATATTTGCATGGGGAGATTCTTCTCTTAGTGGGGTGCAATTTGCTGCCTGTATGCCATGATATGCTCCAATGCATAGACTCTGTAATGGCTTTCAGACTTTCATCTTCAAAGTTCCCCAGGACAAACATAGATGGAAAGTGGGTAAAACGTGCAATTAATACTCAAACAGCACACTCCACCGTGCAATGAAATTCAAGGCTTCTGTTTTGCACAAAAAGCCTCTGTTCTTCATGGTTAATAAAAGAAAGTGTTTGGTCTGTTGATAGAGTTCACAAAAGCTGTAAGAGCATAGACACTACGTAATAATTAGTCCAAACCAAAATGCTCAGAATGATACTGTAATTTTCCCCACCTGTCCCCTAAACTGTCAAAAGGAACCGTGTCTCTTATTTCAGTCTGAATAAGATGTAGTGTCTTTGTGGTTTTGGAGATGATGGCTTGATTCTCCGTCAGTTGAAACAGCTGGCTGCTACGATGCAAACTGAAGCCGGGACTGAGAGATCCATGTACCTGCCTTATTTTTAGTGTTTGTTCTTAAGGAGAAAAAAAATCTTTGCTTCCTGCAGCTGAATATTCATCAGTTGAGTGGGCCAGGGCATTAGTTTTATTGTATATTAATATAACCTTGAAATGGCAAATGTGAAAGAAAGGATGCAGCTAATGAAAACTTCAAACAGATAAGGAATAGAGTTGGAAGGTTTGAAGGTTTTTAAGAAAAGCTGATGTGGTTATTCAGGTGTTTCTCACAGGTGTTGTTCCAAATTATTACTGAGGAATGTGTATTGTTTTCTTCTTGGTGCAAAAATGCCTTGCCCAGTCTCATCTCCCATTTCTTCTCACAGCTGGGAACCTCACAACCCTGTATCAACCCCGTAAAATTCTTCCACATCCTCCTATCTACCTTCCCTAATTAACTATCTCATCTCTTCGTTCTCCTTTACCTACTTTCTGTCCTGAATCTGCTCCGTTAAAAACAGTCCTCAGATTTGTAGACGGGTAATATTGGGTTAAATATTTGGTGCAGTTTTTCTCATGGAGAAACTACCTGATGATGCTGGTGGGAAGCATTCCTCTTGCCAATATATTTCCTGGGAGAGGTCGTTGGGGTGGAGAAACTGGAGTCTTCATAGGCCTCTCCTTGTCTGAGGCTGAAATGAAGCCCTGCAATTGTGCCACCAAAGAGCTCTCTGGGTGCATTTTAATGCAGTTGCTTCTTGTACTTTCTGTATAATCAAAATTGAATGATCTTGTGAAAATAAAATTGGCATGTGTATGATTTGGCAACAAAGGCTAGATTCTGATTCTGTTTAAATCTTCTTCATATAGCTATTGTACTTCCCCAGTTCTTCCATGCTGTTAGAAGTAAGAGGAGGCTGAGAGGAGACCTCATTGCTCTCTCTAACTACCTGAAAGGGGGTTGTAGAGAGGAGGGAGCTGGGCTCTTCTCCCAAGGGACAGGGGACAGGACGAGGGGGAACGGCCTCAAGCTCCACCAGGGAAGATTTAGGCTAGAGATTAGGAGGAAGTTTTTCACACAAAGGGTCATTGGGCATTGGAATATGCTGCCCAGGGAGGTGGTTGATTCGCCTTCCCTGGGGGTGTTTAAGGCACGGGTAGACGAGGTCCTGAGGGACATGGTTTAGTGTTTGATAGGAATGGTTGGACTCGATGATCCGATAGGTCTCTTCCAACCTGGTGATTCTATGATTCTAAGTTTAGGGAAGAAAATTAAGCTAGGAAAAGAAGGTGTCTGTAGCTTTTGCTTTGTGCAAGTCCTAACCATTCTTGAAAGATTCATTCCTAGATTAAAAAATCCAACAAACCCTTAGTCCCCATTCCAGTTCATGACTTGTTCTTTTTATGCTGTGCTCCCAAAGCAGAAGTAAAAAAATAAAGAAAAATAAAAGAAGACCCATTCACAAATGATAATAAACTGACTCAAAACAAGTTGAGAACAAGCTGGATCAGCCCTCAAACAGATGGGAGTCTTTATTTCTTTACTCTTAAGAGATGCTGGTAAATCATTTGGCATTACTAAAGATACCAAGAGATGCTGGTAAATCATCTGGCATTACTAAAGATACCAACCACAAAAAGGATCTGTAAAAATATATATTTCCAACTTTTTATCATCTGGGCTTCTGTAATGGTTAGTGGTCCATGAGTAACTGCTAAAATATAATGATTTATTAATTTGGATAGGGGCATGACACAACGACCTTCAAGAATTAAACAATTGCCACCCATAAGAAAAAAACCCTGTGATTTCATATGCTGTCATCCATAAATTAGTCATCTTTTACTTGAAGCAGGTCTTATAATCTCTGATTACAGATACAGAGAACAGTCAGTACATTGGGTCTGTCTCTCCCTTACATTAGTTCAGCTTTATTTAAGTGCAACTCAGTTAAAAAAATCTGGATTGACACCAGCATAAAATTGAGTATTTAGTCATTTGCATCAAACAAGGAAGATGCACAGAGTTATTTATCTGATTTTGATTGTGGGATTTTGGTAGAAATTTGTGCTATGTTAAAAGGCTGTACAGTGTGGGTGGTAACAGAAGCCGTCTCACTAATTTTGTCCAATGCTTTAGCTGATGGAATGTAATTTGTTGTCTAAGAATGGTTAAGTATTTACTAATGGCAATGGACTAGGATTTCTTAGTGCAGTTAAGGTACTTTCCAATACGTGACTTCTTGGTCAGCTTCTAGAATTCAGGATTGGGACAGGTTTTAGGATAACTGTGGAAATAAGCATCACCAAGACATTAGAAACAACAATACTATCATGTCTTGCTTTGTGATTTTTGGAAGTAGATGTTAATAGGCAGGAGACATCATTTTATATGATAATTCTAGTCCAAGTTCTGATGTATAATGTTTTACCTGCTTTTAGCAAGCATAGGAGGAGTTGATTCATGCAAAACCTTGCATCTCCTCTTTTTTTCTTTACATACGCATGCCATCTGTACCTTCCATCAACAATGCTCCCAAATAAATGGGCAGAATGGCATTTCAGTGGCTTTCTTCCTCCAAATGTTCAAAGTCACTGAGTAAATTATCAGACCTCAAGAAAAATGCAGCTGAAAAACAAATGAGATGTCTAGCAAGTCAGAAGTTGATTCAATGTTTCCTATTTATGCACACAAAAATGACAGCTTAATACACTTTTTCCCAAAAGAGGCAAGAGTTTAGTGTGTAGTATCCCCATAACCACTCAGCACTCTCCAAGCATAAACTCAGTAAAGCTTATATAAACTAACTGCAGAACCTCACAGCTGCTGCAAAATTCTGTGGGCCAATCCCATTTGATTTAAGTGGAAGAAAAACCATCAAGGTCAAAATAGGGTCTCAGTTTGACCCTTCTTTTTCCCAGATAATGTGCAAGGTCTTTCTATTTGCCTGATGTGCTTCAAGGCTACATAATGAAAATGCGTTTCACGTCCCTGTGAAGTTAAGCAGCATATAAACAGAGAAATATGCCATATTTTCACTGAAGTGAAAATATATGGGTGAATAACTGTTTTGAGTTACTTCTAAGCTGTGAGATTCCTGGCTGTTTCTTTTAGTCTGAGCTGGAGTTGTCAGCAGGTTGTCTTATTGTTCCTTTTTACTATTTAACTTGAGAGACTTTGTCTAAAATGCAGTGCTGGTGTGTGTGTATAAGCTAGACAAATAAATATCAATCATCTCCCAGATGGTGATAATATGCCCTACGGGAATAGAGCGTAGACTTGCTTTGACACTTCTGCCTATGTGTACATAGATACACGCATCGCATTTCTGAGCTCTCCAACAATCCAGCATCCTTCACTCATTCCAGGTTGTGCACTCAATTACTCTCGTGCTGGTGGTACTTTTTGTGCGTTCCCTGTGGACAATGTGCCACTGAACGTAGTCCCTTGCAGCTTTTATACACCGAGTCTCGAGTGTGTAATCCAGAACCCTGAATTAGGCACCTCTGTTCCTCATAAAATGAATAAGGAAAGCGAACCGCCTCAGACTGGGCCTTATGGGAGTGACTGCCTTGAGCAGGGAGATTCCTTTGGGGGTCAGCAGGAAATAACTTCAGTTCTACAGCTACTTCTCTTGGGTTTAAGCGCCTAACTGTGAGCTGCAACGAGGTATTTCCCTGAAACCTTTCCTGGAATAAGGTACTTATGTCATTTTCTTGGAAGCTGTCGTGGAGATCATTCCTTTCTTTTAAAGTATAGCCAAGAAAATACTGCCAAACCCTTTTATTCAGTATTCACAACCTCAGAATATGAATAGTCCATTCCATGTTCTCTTGGCTGGGTTTCAGGCCCACATGGCCCAAGCGCCCTGAGGATCCCCTAACCACTAAACCATGCTTGGACCAGGGAACACTTTTCATCCCTCCTGTTGAAGCCATTCTGCTTTGTAGAAAAGCCTTGTGAATTTGTTGGACTAGAAAGTCTGAGAGAAAGCGTACAAATGATGAATTGGAGCCCTCACTGGCAAATGTGGAGAGGACCCAGGTTCTGCACTGGCCTGCATCCCTGTTCATCCCTGCACTGGCCACTGTTCCCACAGTTCATAACGAACAGTTGTTGGATGAGAAGTCACTGAACATAAGCACGAGAGGTCTCTTTTCTCTTAGACAATGTCCTGATCCTGGGCAGGAGACTCTTTCCCCATTTTTTTCCCTCCTGAAATAGTCTTAATAGGAAAGTCGAGAGTTTATCCCTTTCTCCTGACACACAAAGCCTGGTAGGTAGCCCCCACGGAAAGAAAGGTCAGGAAAGAGCTCATCTTTTACCTGTTTTGTGAATTTCTGCTCTTGTGCTTGGTAAGTTTGAACCCTGAGATCTGATTCTATAAAAAGAGGCAGCCTTGAGTGGTGGGCAGAGAACACATTTTCATTTTGTGTTCTGTATCACTCTTCACTAGCTAGCAAGGACAAAGCACTTGTGACTGCATGCAGCTGATCTTCATCTCCACACCCAGCAGACGCTGGAGCACAGACATTGCTTAGAGGTTTGTGTGTAATGGACTTTTCTAGGAATGGTGCCTATGCTCATCTCCTCTAGCTTTCTGATGAATCTCCAAGCATTTTCTTAAAAGGGGAATTTATAATTAAACTTCATGAATATGAAACAAAGATAAAACACATAAGTGAGCATAGATAAGCCACGAGATTTTTTTCTTTCACTTCATTTTCTGAGAATATTAGGCTGGGAGCAATATATGCCTCAGTAGTCAGGGCAGGGTGTCTGTTGATTATTGTTTTTATGGGATACTTGAATACATGGGCAGAAACATATCTAGAACATTCACTGATGCATACATTACAAGAATATATCTGTTCCTTAAAGATTAGTGTCTCCTTTTGCAATTAGGAGAAAGATAGTAATTCTTTTTCTCTGTTTTCAATAAAATTCAGGCTTTCAGATTATACAAAAAGATAGATATTTTTCTGAGTAATTATTTAAAGTATTTCCCATTACCTAAATCATTCAACCATCCTCCATCTATGCAGGGAAACGAAAGGGAGAGATCGGTCAGTGAATGTAATGATAATCAACAGAACTTGACTTTTATATCTGCTCTGCTACTAGCTACTGGATTTCTTCTTCTATTGTATTTTCTCAATTAGGAGGAAGAAAACAATATATTATCTAATAACTGTTTTAAGAGAAAACCAAAGCTAATTGTTCATTAATACAAAACCAAGCAGCAGCCTTTAGATTTCCATTGATGGGTTCCTCCTTCAGTCATTTAGTTGGCATAGCTCAACACTAATTTCTGTCAGCCGAAGACCTGGTTTATCACACATTATCAATTAATTTGAGACTTTCATTTTAATTACAGCTTTAAATGCTTAGAGACATCAGCATTTTTTTTTCAGTTTGCCATGCAACTTGAACGTAAAATAGGAACCGATCTCTTCTGCTTGCTACTTTGCTACTTGCAAAGAAAATAAAAGGGGTTGTAGGGAACTGTACTTGGAAAGAGACTGCAAGTAAAACCAGTGTGGTAGAGTAACACACAAGTAGAAATTAATTTGTTTTGAAGTTTCTAGTCAGACATCTTCCTCTAGAGTATGGAAAATAATATCTAGCTAACATAGAAAAGAATAGAAAAGCACCAAGGTTGTTGTTGGTTTGTTTCTAATTATTATTTTGGGGAGCGTTTACAATTTTCCTTTGGCTTTGTATTTCTTTTGCTCTAGTAAGTGAATGGTAGAATTGATCCCTCAGGATCGATTGCATTTGCTCTGTGATTTTGGAGCAACTAAGTTATTCTGCATCTAGTGGAAACTGGCGAAGTGAGCATGAGAGGAAACTCCTGAAAGCATAATAAGCTGGTAGATGAAGCTGGTAATTGAGTTTCACGTATAATGATTGATGTTTTTACTGGCAAAATATACTCGAATCCATCATGCAAAGGCAGCATGCAAGACCTATCTAGATGTTATACAAATGGCTTTGATTCATAAGAAGGGTTGGCTTGGAGACGGATGTGAGTAGGGGTTCAGGTCCGCACCCACTTATTTGCTTTCCCTTCCCAGGGTTCTTAGCCTGCTTTGGGAGTTAGCAGCTGAACAACGGTAGGTAGCAGCCCATTAAATGCTATGGATACTCATGCCGAGTGTAACTAGTAAGAGTTCAGGGACCCTCCACAGATGGCTGAGCTGTTTCTTCAGGAGGTTAATGATGCTGTCTTGCAGTGTTTCGCACCATCTACCAAGGACTACAGCCATTCTGCTTTCTCTCCTTAGGTTTCTCCTGTTTGTCTCTCTGAGAGCACATTACTCCTTTCTGCTTCAGCATTTCAGTCGTGGCTGTGGCATTACCTGTACCTTGAAGTTCTAACTCCTCAGCAGCACTGCTTTCCACCAGGTTTTACCTTATTTATTTGAGTAAGGCCTCCTTAGTCCATTTTAACATTGCCTTGAAACACCCATAGTCTTTACATTTTTCTGAAGGAACACAAAAATCTGAAGGATTTTAATCCACACCAGTTAGTGTGGATCATTGAAGAGTAAAGAATAAGCCGCCACGCTGAATGTGAGTGGAAGGCAGGAAGGATATAAGAAGGGAAGGTAACACTGTAGTTTGTCTGTAGGAGAACCAGGGCTGATCCAGCTTGGTGATTTTGAAGTTGCTTAGATTTTGCTTGGAGAGTGAGACAGCTACTGTTTCATTTATCTGCTTCATTAAATTTAGACCATACTTGTCTCTGTTTGCTTTTCTACTTGTGCTTGGAGTGCGTCTATCTGTGCTCTGTTTCACACAGCCTGGAGTTTATTTGCCTGAGTTTGCTTTCCACTGCCTTTGGGCTGTGTTTGCACTGAGCTCCGTTTCATTCAGCCTGGACTCTACGGGCCCGAATTTGTTCCACAGCATTTGGACTATGTTTATTTTGCTTTCCAGAGTCTAAGATTGTGGCTGTATATGGTTTACCACTGCCTAGCAGAGCGTCTCTGTCTATATTGTGGTTAGCCTGAGTGTATTTCTATGCTAGTTTGGCCTTCACTCACCTGTCTGTCAGCATCTGCCTTACCCAGTGCCTTACTTCTGGATTCAGCTACTTTACAGTGAGAAGGAATCTGAGATAAACCTAGACTGGTTTAAACTCTGGGTGGATTGTCAGTATCAGGGTAATATATTTGTTGTTTCCCAAATGCCAGCATGGACATCCTCCCAAAATGTTTTGTGCCCTTGCGGGCACATAGAAATGCATTTCAATAAGTTGTTCTTTTTTTCCAACATAAATCAATGATTAAAACCTATGATGAAGAATGTCCTATCTAAGCCTGCTCATATAAATGATGTTGCTTGATATAAAGCATTATGTCAGAACAAAATTTGCCCCAGCTCTGGTAAAGACAAATCCAATTTATGGGAGGTCAGAAGGGGAGTATCTACCAAGTTCCTGCATGAGCATGGACATCCAAACCTTGCCCTAACTAAGAAAAAAAAGAAAAGAAAAGAAAAGAACCATGTCCTGTACTTATTACTTCTTAGGACTAATGCTAATGGGAAATACAGGTGCTTTCTTACCTCTCCAAGATTATTAGTTTCCTTTTTAATTATCTTATTTCCACTTTGTCTTTTTTCTTTTAACTTAAATCTGTTTTTCTGCATCTTAACTAGTTTTGCCTCTGTGATCCCCTCTCCATGACTTCTGGAAATAAGCATTTTGTTATGAATTTAAAGGTCTTTTGAGGGCGCTGTCTAGAACAAGTTGCTTCAGGTAACTAGAGAGAATTTCTTACCAACTCAAACAGCCGTTGTTTGCTTTTCATCCTACATGAGCTGATCCATTGCAGCAAGCAGTGTTCTGCTACGTTCATCTTAAGCATTTTATTGGTTTATAAGTAATAACTTTATATGATTTTTCTAATGTATGTGTTCATGTAATTCAGTTATTTCTAATGTGTTATCTGCTTTCTACAAAAATTAAACACAGCACCATTTTAAAAAGTAAAGGTTGGATATTTATTTGGCTGCTTATATCGGTGGGACAAGTAGAGCATCAAGCTTCCACCTTCCTCAAATGAGTTTTCCGTGATGGAACAATGAAAATCTAAAATACAGCTAATTTCGTTTTAAATACGTGCCTCCTGTGTTTTGGAAAACATCAGTCTCTGCCTGCATAGTTAATCTCTTGCAGTGAGCATGACTGTTGAACTTGTGCTAAAAGCTTAAGCTAGTCCTCCTACTCCATAATGAATGGAGTATGTACATAAATTTGAACCAATTGCAGGAAACTATACATGCAAAACTTGTTTTCCTTCTTACTTGCAGCTATTTATCCAGCAACAACAGAACTAGAATAACACCAAAGAATAACTTAAAATAAGGGGATAGTTGGGCTGGATAAGGTGGATGATGGATGCAGTCAGAGGGGCTGACCCAGGCTTCATAGCTAACCAGCCTTATGGTAATATTTTTGGAATCATGAGAATGATGAAAGGCAAATCTCTAGATACAGAGGCTACGCCACCTGCCTCTGCTGATGTTTAGAAACAATTGGTCCTACCTAGTAACCAGGGGATGAACTAGTCAAAGCACATCTCAACACAACATTTTCTGGGCCTATAATCACAGAAAGGGATACGTGATCAATTTTAAGTAGATAAACACTTTGGGAAGGCAACCTATCATGTTTTCGCCTTAACATTTGTATTTTGTTGATTTTGAGTAGTTGTTATTTTTACCCTTTGGGGACAAAAATAAATGGTCATAAGTGAAAGGGGTTGTGATTAGTATATATAGGTTATGTAAAATCTGAAATATTTTAACATATTAAAATGCTAAAAATACAAATATGAGCTGATAAGTCTGAACTTATGTTGGGGTTAACAGTTTTTCCTGTTACGGGAAACCAATCATTTCAGAGCAGGTCTTATGTAGATTTATTGTAAGACACAATAAAAGTCCTATAAAAGCAGGTGAATGAGTTTCCTCCTTAGAGAAAGGAGACGTAAAATTCTTCCTGACTTCAGATGTCAGCTCAGCTAATAAAAACCTGCTGTTGCTGTGATATCACAGCTACTTTCTGCAGGTAGAAAAGCAGTAGTTTTGTCAGCTTTTAAAATTACACAAAGGGAAGTGGAAAAAAATGTGCAGCAAAAGAGACAAGAAGTGAGAGGACCTTTTTGGAAAAGAGTCTTCTGTTATGAAATCCCATGTGTACTTCTCTCAGCCATCACAAGCAGTTATCTGAAATCAAATCGGGAAGAGGTTAGAGCAGAGCTGGATGGATCTGGCACACAGGTGTTCATGTCTTTTCTTGCCAGCATGGTGACTGGCACTTGTCCAGGGAAAGAATGGGCAGGGAATCCCCTGTTGTACGCTGACCTCATCTTCAGGCTTAGGACTTGCATCTCCTAACCAAGACACATGATTGAGGATGTTATTTAAGAACATTTTATTCAAGTTTGTGAACAGTATACTTGATTTTGTTGCTCCATTTACATGCCTAAATTTAGGAATGTGCTCCTTATCCTCAGATTTCAGTAACCCTGGACATGAGAATGGGTGAGAATGTCTAGTCTGGGACAGAATGGTACTGATGCTTAGCAATAATTAGCAAGGCTGTGCCTCAAATCTGGTTTTAACCAGTATCAGTGTGCTGCCACTGCATTCTGATCCTTCCCATACGGCCATTTATCAAATCCATTTTCAAAATATGGTCCAAAATGTGGGTTTATATACACTTTTATCACCATTTTTTACCCAGGTGACAACTTTTTTTACGCTACTTTGAATTCTCATAGCACCACTGATCTTTCATTCAGCCAAGGGTAAGATTTTAAGCACTTACTGCCTGAGTAGCCCAGTCCCTTCATGGCTCAGGGAACGCTTCCACTGACATCAAGTCAGCACATTTAATTTAGTAAAGGACCACTGGAATAGATTCAGTGGGCAGACAACTCTCAGCTTATTTTTTGTAATATTTTGTCTTGGCGTGAAGCTTAGCACAGGGTTTGTTTTGTTTTTTTTTCCAGGCCTGTAGCCAGCTGTAAAAAAAAAAATAATGATAGCAATGAGACTCTCCAAGAAATTACCAAACAACCTAGGAAATGTGGTGAATACTATGGTTACAGTCACAGAAACATGCTATGGTGTTTGAATCCAAAGGGGAGGAGAAAATAGTTAGGGGTTGGCATTTCATGAATCCATCTTCTAAATAAAGCTACTGTGCAGCTGTGGTTATAAAATGAAGATGCAGGCAGTTAAGATGTGTTTTTAATGACGGGTTAGGTGAAATACAGTCCATCGCTAACATCACTAGAGCTAACGCTATAGCTCAGCATTTCTGCTGCATCTTTTCTGTGGTTGAGCTGGTAGCATACACAGGTCTATGTCTGTATTCTTCTCTGGAAGAAGACTCTGAGTGGGCACCACTAGTGCAACTCAGTTGCTCACACTGACCGCCAGAGAAATTAGCTCCTCATCTGATAATTGGCAAAACACCAACTATTGAAATAAGGAACTTAAAATGAAGTTAAAAAGGGAGGAAAGGGGATGTTCGTGGGGCTATGCAATACTTACGCTTTGCATTTTAGTAGTTTCTGAAGGTATTTTTTTGTGGAAAGTGTCTTGCAAGCACGTGTCAATACATCTTTTCTCAGGGTGCTTAAAGGACAAACAAATAGGGACAAGAATATTATTATATCCATTCTGCACAGAGGAACCAGAGAGATTAGCAGAGATACTAAGTGAACTACCCATTAGAGTGAAGAGGATCTGAAAACATGGGCAGTAACTTCAGTCTAATGCTTCAGCCATGATATTATTTTCCTTAATAGCTATGCTTTCTAATCAGATTTGGGAATCATTCCCTAGCCTCAAAACCCTAGGAAATATTTCTCTGTGGATGTTTGCTATTTGACTGAAAAATCATCTTTTTTCTGGTTTTCAAATAGAGAGCAAGTGCTGTCTAATGGTTTATGTATTAGGAGGATATTCTCATTTTCCACATGCCGTCTGGCTCTGGTTGCTGTTATGAGATGTTTAGAGAACGCTCTTTGGAATAAAAAAAATAAAAGAAAAAAAATCAGAGGGGGCCAAGCTTGATGATAAGTTAGACACACTGCAATGTATTGCTTTTCCTCAATGTTTTCGATGGCAAGGAAACAGCAAGTTACACGAGACTCTCTCTTACGGACCCTTGGCCAAAAGTCTGAGAGCTACAATTTGTTCTGCGGCAAGTTGAAGCTGGGAGACGTATACAAGAGCAGCCCCTGTAGACCGGCCAGGGGATCCATGTGTGTGACTTCCGTTCTCTTCCAAGAATCTTGGTATTTGCAGTTAAATGATTATTAGTTAGGAATTGTGGCTTTGGTATGCAAAATCCCTTGGCCTAAGCAGAAAACAGTGGCTCAACATCAAACAGATGAGCAGCTGGGTTAAGAGTGTGCACACAGTACATACTTTAAATGTCAGGAATACACCATATTCCTATCGTTGGGGTACCCATTTGGTACCCATAGTTGTTTAATCTTACTTTTTCTTGGCAAGAGCAAGTAGTTCTCTTGGCTGAACAGATAGAATGGAATAGCCTATATGCTTTTTTAGACTTCACAGGAGGAGAAAAACCTTCAACTGCTTGTTTCTATTCCTATTGTTTAATAATTTATTTTTATTACCACCTTTCTTTGTACTCGTCGACTTGAATAGCAATTGGTTGGGTGAGGTAAACTAATGGTCTAGTAGGTCAGAGGATCAGAGACCTTCTGAAGGGGTAAGACCACCCACTCCTCTCCTTTCAGATCTCACAAATTTAAAAAAGATATATTTCTTCTGGTTTTGGAGGGTTGTTTTCACAGCTCCCAAAGCCAGGAAGGTCCTCCTAACTTTGCATTAAAAACTCATTCAAAAATCTTAAAAACCTTGAACATTCAAATATTTTTCTGCTGTTAAATGCAATGTGTTTAATGTATTTCTTTGAGTGTGTTAGTATGAATATATAAGAGAAACAGTGTTAACGCCCCCTGCAACACATACATTGTAAGGATATTCAGAGCGTTATGTGAGATAGACTCAAATATTGGACAGTAAAATTCCTTCTATTTGCAATGGGATGGATTCAGTCTAAGAGTCTAGATACATCTCAAATGATGTTAGATACCTATTTGTGGTACTTAATACGAGTTTAGTCCCTGGAGAAAGACATATTTAGACAGTTAATCTGTCCTGTTACATGGTGGTGCAAATGTAGATTAATATTGACTTCACAGAAAACCTCATTAAGTGTCCATAATAAGATATGAACAACATGATTTTTAAAATTCCAGACTTAATTATTTAGAGAATATACTGTTCACCTATGGAGGCAGGGCTGAATCTCAGAGGTTATTTCTTTTACTTCACATGGTGTTCACATTCAAAAGAAAACTTAGATCTCTCACATACAATTCCATGCTTTACAAATGTTCTAAATGCTGCAAGGGTGCATCATTTTGATGGAGGGGAAACTATTTGCTCAACCATGAAGGAGGGAGGAAGAGAAGCAATGACCTTGAGATAAGATGTGGGAAACACATGACAGAGTTTTCATGTTCTTGATTTTGAGGACTAGACATGCCCACGTATCATAAAACCCTCTATTTGCTTCCTTCCCTCTGAATGAATTAAATATCAAGTCCAAATATACAATGCTGAGATGCTACAAGGATCATAGCCACACAAGACACACAGTTTCTTTGGCAGAGCAGTAGTCTAGCTGCAATTAACCTTACCTAGGTCCACTTGTTTAACTTATAATATCAAAAATGTTTCAGTGTTCTTGAGACTTTTCCTAAATACTTTAATGTTTGTAATTGGTTATTGTCTATAAACTAGGAGATTCAAAAAAAAGCCCAGATTTTCTGCTAGAACCAGCCATTTACAGGAGCAATTTTAGATCTGAGAGAAACAGATGCAAGTTTTAAGATCACGCATGGGGTAAGCTTCACTCTGTCATATGTTTAGAAATTTTTAGCTGAAGCGCACAGACAAATGTAGCATTGAATTGCCACTTCGGTGTCTTCCCTGTGGTATCAGTAGATCATAGCAGCTTTGTTTCTGCAGCACTCGTGGTTTCTTTCCTGACTCCAACTGGAGGACAGAGGGTTGCTTCATTGTCTCCAGTGGAGCATCGGATCCACCACTTGCTCTCCCAGTTATCTATTCTAACCAACAACTAAATAAGAGGGAAAGTGGAAGATACCTCCCACTGCTCTCCGCTCTCTGGCCACTTCTGGCATGTAGCTGCTCCTTTCTTCATGCACCTTGTGTGTTGCTGAGCCCAGCAGTGAGTGGGGTCTTACGTTCCTTTCAGCAGAGATACTGAATCACCTCTGAGTGCAGAAAGGACAAAGGATGTCACCAAATTCAGAAATGATTGGAAATTCAGAATTGGAGAACAGATAACTGAAAAAAAGCAAGAAGGGGATGTTTCCTGAACTCCCACACTGAATAATAAACCACACTACTTGAAATAAATCACTTGATTGTAGTATCATATTGTATTTTATACCTTTTTTTAGTCAGACATTATTACTCATAAACTAAATAATATGATCATTTTTTAAGAACTGAGATCATGCCTAGAAATAAGTCGCAACGTGACTAGACATTGTAATTCATTTATTTCAAGGTTTTTGCTAGCCAAGAGCCAACATCTATACTGAAGTGGAAAGGATTTTAGGGAAGATGGGCTGTTTCTAAAGAAACAGGTGTGTCATTTCAGAATGTCGCTGAAAATAAGCGCAAGGATAATGACAGTCTCGTTCAAAAGAGTCCATCAGTTCGTGCGAGGGCTTTCCAGTGTGAAATACTAGTATGAGAATATGATCTTTTTTTTTAAAGCTATATTTTATTAAAGAACAAAACCCAGGGCTATCTGATGACTTTAAAGTGAAGCAAACTCTTCACAGCTAACTTTTGGGATCTGGAGCCTTTCACCACACAGGATCTGCACCGCAAATATCACCCCTCAGGCTCACTAACCCTAAGCATAATTGAGGTTTGGGTCATTTGTATGCCACTGAAATGCCTTTGTGGTGTGCTCTAGTGGCTTCCTTTAAAAAACATATAGACCTCCTGTTTCCCTCTGACCAGAACCTCTGGGTTTGGAACTGAACTGGACTTGTCCGCGCAAATCCAGGGGGCTGGACCTGATCCAGCACAAGGTCTAGAGCAATTCTAACTCAGGCTCAGCTTTGCCAATATGTTTTTATAATCGCACTTAATTACGTGCATGAGAAATAACCAATTATCGGAGCCCATAGTTTTCCTCACCCAAGAAAATGTACCATAATTATTTCGCTTATTAGATTTTAGTAACCAGTGCAACTATTGTTAACAGAAAAGGCACCAAACATAGAAAATATTATTTCCTTCTCCTGAGTGTTTAGTATAACAATATAAGCATTGACCGTTGTGTACTTTGGTATTATTTTCCTTTCCTGCTTATAGTCCCTTCTCATGTTTCTCCATCATTTTAGGCCCCTAATAGGGATAGGATGAACCCATTGATGTCGGCACATGGAGGCCTGCTAGTAGCATGCCTTTGGTTTTAGTCTCCTAGCAGCAGCCATTCATGTTATGTGGGCTTTCTTTTTTGGGCATTGCCCACCCCTGAAACTGACTTCAGGCATTTTTCACTGCCTGTTCTGCATGAATAGCCACAGGCCCCTTGCCAATTGTCCCCCCTTCTTGAAAGCCAGCCTCAGCCAAAGGCCTTTTCAAGTGTGATCCCAGAGTGCCACACAGACTTTCAGGGTATTGTTGTCGAGATGAGGGCCCTGCACTGGAAAGTGGGGTCAGAAGAGAAAGCACAATAAGGGGTGATGGAGGCTTCATGCAGTCCTCAGATGCTGGCCTGTTTATTAATTTACAAAACTAATGTCACTGTCTTTAGAGAAGAGATTGAGTGAAAAAGATGCCCTTTGAAGAGAAGAACTGCTTTTGATGCATTACCAAAACATTGCTCGCCTTATTAAATTGATTTTATGGAAGCAAGTACAGCTAATAAAAGTTCAGAAACACCAATAAAATATTGAAGGTCTGGACCCAGTGTTTTGTTTTTTTCCTCACCAGCTCAGACACAATTCATGTCAACAGGTTTTATAAGTTGTCCTTGGGCAAAAATATCCTTAAATGTAATGGGTCAAATATCTGGTCTTCCTTATGCCTGTCACACAAAGTATTAGTCAAGACAGTACAATAGTTTGAGCTCTTTAACAGATCTCTTCCTCATACATAATGTAATGAAATATTCAAGCAGAATTTTTTTATCTTTCAGTGTTTGGAAGTGGAAATAAGAGGGTAGAGGTCCATTAATCTTGAATATAAAACACAGAAGTGGCTTGTCTTGAGAAAGGATTTGAAGCTGGGCTTGAATGTTCCTCCTGCAATCACTGTTGGTGCAGATCTGTGGATCGGGGCAAGCAGTTCTCTGATTCGCTAGTTCCTGTGACATTAGATGCAGTCTTTTTGTCTAGTAATGTATAAAGTCTGTATTGCAGGTGTGAATCTAAGAGCAGCCTTGGGAATAAATGTAGCTTCTTCACTTCCTTATTCTTCTTTCCCCTACCTGGTCATTAGGCTTACTGTATCCTTTCACAGCCACAATTTTGACTTGGTTGAATACCTACCACTTTCAAACAGCAGAATTCTTTCCGCTGCTCTCCTACCTTCTAACAAAAAGAGAGATGTAGCCCTCTCCATCTCAGATCAGCTTACAAGCTGTATGTCATACCAAGTTGAATCATGTTCTCCTAGTGCCCTAAGAAACCAAACCAGGAAAAGCATCTTTGTCCGTAGATGGCTTATCATTTCCACAAGTGGTTGTTGTCAGGAACTGTCAGAGATCTGTGATGGTTATCATCGTGGATACTACTTAGGATTGAGTTTAAAGGCTTCTGATGCTGCAGTAAGCATGAAACCCCACAGCTGGAACTCAAGATGACTGTCATTAGACTTGTATCCTTTGTAAGCTGGACATGGAATGAAGGCATTCCAATCTGACCAGTGGGTTACAGATGCAAGATTAGGAGTCGGTTTTAAACATGTGGCCATAAACGTGCGATTGAGTTTTAAGTGCTTTCAATTAATGTAGATCAAAAGACACTTTTGTAGTTGGACCAACTTTCAAAACTTCAAGCATAAATCTGTCCAGTCTCCCTTTGTTTTTCATAACTTGTCTTGCCATGTTTGTTAATTATGGAAGGCATTTAGGACTTGCTCTGTCTCATCCAGTTTCATCTCTTCTTTAGTGCTCCAGCAGTGAAGTCAGCAGTTTTACAATTCACTGCCTTGAACCTTAAAAGTCATTTATGGTCGGCAAGTGGGTGTAAATTGCTAATGGTAACTTTTTAAGACTACTTAGATCCATCTAAGGATGGATCTGAGGAACAAAAGTAGTTATAACCTGCTCACCTTTCTAGCAGAAGAAAATAATTTAAAGCATTGTTATCCCTTCTTTAAATGGTAATGGAGGAGAAATATGTCTATGATGAGGGAAGCTTTTACCTGAAAGCAAATACCAGAACATCCCCCAGTATGATAAAAACTGGTAACTTTTAATAACATATTTGGTTCAGTTTTCAACTATGCAGCAGACAGTACAGCTCACAGATTCATACATTAGTCTCCATAATTCTATCAAATACATGTTCTTGGACTAAAATACTTGGTTATTAATATATACATTTGAATCATTAAAGTGTTTCAGTTTTTTCCTGAGCAGAATGCTGTATTATCAATTTTGGTACAGATATCGATAGCTGATTCTGTAAAAATTATTTTTGAGAAAAATTTAGTGTATTTTCAAATATAAGAATAAGGAGGCTGGTTAGTGAATTATTCTGTGATTTTTATTTTTTTACAACCTCGCGTAAATTTTTGCTTGCAAATATCTAGTGTGAGGAAATCACACTTCTAACTAAAATGGTGAGGTGTGTTTTTGAGTACATTTTCCTGTAATTAAAACTGTCTGCTTTGAAAATGGCTCATGGAATTATATTTAAGAAATCATATTGTCCAGCTTCTTACAGTGCTTCCATGATTAGCAGTCTCAAAGTCAAGGTGGATAAACAGGCCAAGTGTCTTACGTCATTAAGTCAGGTAGTTCTCTTCCTATTAGTAAAAACCACAAAAGTAAAAGGGTGCTAAGCTGTCACTGCTTCAATAAAAGCTGGAGGATACCGTCTGAAGATTTTATATGAAGCACAGCATCTTTATAAAAAAGCTTATCTCGAGTGCAGTAATAGGTGTAGAATGGCTCCTGCAGCCTGTGGTGAGAAATCCATTATTCTCAACCAGTCTGGGACTTGCTTGTACAAGACCTGTTTATTTTGGCTTTGACTGGAGGAGAGGATTTTTCCTGCATATATAAACAACCACAGATAATAGGATGTCAATAGACATATCCAATATTACCTTTTAAAAATTAATCAAATTAACTGCGGTAAAAATACTGAGCTAGAAATATGACAAGTGCTAGTAAACTTCTCATTAATTGTTTTCTTTTTCTTTCCTTATGAACAGCAGTAAGTGGTTAGAGCACCCAGGAAAGTTACTTTGCAACACTTGGCACTCTCATATTAGGAATAAGCATAGTCATGGTCAGGAAACTCCAGTGTGGGGATGAGGTTTTCCGATAGTGTAGGGTCAGTAATGGATTAAAAAAAACCCAACCAAACAAAAAAACGGTCTTGGTAAAAGTAGAGGTATGAGTAGTTCTCAAAAGAAGTTCAGCGTTTTGGTTCAGATAACAAGCTAAATATATTATCTGAGGTTCTCTGACTCTTATGAGACCAAGGCTTCCAATGACTTTTCAAACTCCTCCTTCTGGTCCATTTAAAAATTAAAACAGAAGTATAAGAGTAAAATACTCCCTTTTAAAGAGAAGTTAATGCAAAGTGCTTTATAGTGAACAGGTTTTAAATGGTTAATGTTGAGTTTATGGTGATTTTGGACTATCTTAGGCTTTTTTTTTAGACCATTATTTATTCTTCAAATAGCTGGCATTTTTTTTTTATATACCTGTGCCTTATCTAGGTCGTATTCCAAAGCAATACAGCATGGGTTTTTTTTTTTTTTTTTTTTTTTTTTTTTTTTTTTTTTTTTTTTTTTTTTCTTTTTTTTTTNTATTTTGGCTTTGACTGGAGGAGAGGATTTTTCCTGCATATATAAACAACCACAGATAATAGGATGTCAATAGACATATCCAATATTACCTTTTAAAAATTAATCAAATTAACTGCGGTAAAAATACTGAGCTAGAAATATGACAAGTGCTAGTAAACTTCTCATTAATTGTTTTCTTTTTCTTTCCTTATGAACAGCAGTAAGTGGTTAGAGCACCCAGGAAAGTTACTTTGCAACACTTGGCACTCTCATATTAGGAATAAGCATAGTCATGGTCAGGAAAATCCAGTGTGGGGATGAGGTTTTCCGATAGTGTAGGGTCAGTAATGGATTAAAAAAAACCCAACCAAACAAAAAAACGGTCTTGGTAAAAGTAGAGGTATGAGTAGTTCTCAAAAGAAGTTCAGCGTTTTGGTTCAGATAACAAGCTAAATATATTATCTGAGGTTCTCTGACTCTTATGAGACCAAGGCTTCCAATGACTTTTCAAACTCCTCCTTCTGGTCCATTTAAAAATTAAAACAGAAGTATAAGAGTAAAATACTCCCTTTTAAAGAGAAGTTAATGCAAAGTGCTTTATAGTGAACAGGTTTTAAATGGTTAATGTTGAGTTTATGGTGATTTTGGACTATCTTAGGCTTTTTTTTTAGACCATTATTTATTCTTCAAATAGCTNTATACAACTTTTGTTTTCTTTTTTTTTTTTTTTTTTTTTTTGTTTAGAGCTCTCTTACTTCCTTCACAGCTATTTATCATTGGAAAGAGAAAGGAAAGAAGAGGATGGACAAGTCAAAATAAACGTTTAGGAAAAAATAAACAAATAAGTCTTCCCTAATCAGCTATTGTTTTCTTTTCACTGCACAAAAATAGATAAATTGACTGAGAAAATGAGGTTAAATGAGGAGTAAAGACATTGTGCTGACTGTGGACAGAGACGTAGAACAAAGCGGTCAATCTATGAGAAATAGACTCTGATGATTTTATGCAATGGAAAGAATATAATGTTACTGAATTAAGTTTTGGAGACCGCATGAAATCCTTCTGTAACATCCTCCAAGGATGCTGCTTTTGTTAATTTAAACCTTTGCTATTTCAGCCTTGATGTAATAAATATGAAATCTGTGAAGGAGGAATGTCCAGATTGTATCACAATACATAGCCGATATGAATTAGTTGCTTCTCCACTTGCAGACAATCTGGCACGGGATTGTGATGTCTTAAACTGCTTGTAGCATTTGTCTGTCTTTCCATCTGTTTCTTAAGCATTTTCTCGTTTTAGCACAACTTTTGGAAAAGCTCAGCTTTCCAATAAAGCTAAAGAGGTGAATGGATTTTCAGAGGGAAATCTGTCTCCGTATTTTGCACCCGGAGGTCATGGGTATTGACTGGTCTGCAAAACTGGCTCTCATTTAGTCGCCCAAATGATAACTGTGCTGTTTTATAATCTTTATCTGAAATATAACGTCCGGAAACTTGATTAAAAAAATTAATTCTGCTTTTGAGTCACTTCAATGTCCATCCCTGCTTCTGCTTATGAAAGTCATCTAGAAGGTCCTGCCTGTGTCCTTCTGTCTCTCTTGTTCACACTGAAGGATTTTCTTAGCATGGACCTGCAGATAGGCTTGAGCAGAGTCTTGTTACCTCAGGATCTCCTTCGGCTCCATCCTTTTGTTGCTTGAAGTTAAAACAGCAAGCAGCAGCATCTCAAAGAAACTTTGTTTTCTGTTTTTCTCTTTTGCGGAGTTGTCTAAATGATCAGAAGGTCCACGGGGATGGAAGCGTTCTGAAGGAGGAAGGTATGGTTTCAATTAATATCCAGCTTTAGCAGGGTCAAAAAGTTTCACAAAGACACACAAATTTTGACACAATTTGGATTTTAAGGTTTAGGTTTGATTCTTACCAGGGGGAAATCAAGTCACCTGACAGGAAAACCTGTGGTTTTTTTCTAAGACTATACAAATTTATTTTGAAATTGTTTGAAAATTTTGAATTTTATTTTATTGCAAAACAACTTCAAGGATACAGAGCTAATGTAGGAGCAAAATTGTTCCCTGGCTGTTGTTTCGGAAATTATAAACATGGAAACAAAAGAATCCGTCTGATTACCTTGGTATTATTGATGTCTTCCTAATTCTTCCACTTTGGAAGCATGACTGTTCTGTAAAGCTTTAAATGGTAATAAAGTGTTAGGAATAGGATTTCTGTGTGGTCCCTGTGCCAGCGTCAGAGAAAAGATCCAATACAGCTAATCTGTTCAAATGTAATGAATGTCCTGCTGACTTTTAAGGGAGCTGGCTGCTTGACTACCCTCTGAGACTTTAAAAATCTCCTCCTATTTTCGTAGAATTTTGTCAGGAAACCAGATTGAGTGAGCCCATATAGAAAATGCCATTGCTGTTCCTACAGGTTTCCACAAGACATTTGACCCCTCCCCTCCCTCTCTTTCTTCTTTCTATACTTCTCTGGAATGCAGATATTTTGGTTAATTTTCTCCAGCTGTCACTGAGTCTCACAGGAAAATGACCTCGCAGAGTGACCACTTCCCCTACTCCCTGACTTAAGCAGGTTTTTTTCTTTTGGAGCTTTCACCACATCATCCACATCACTGTCTGGTGTCTTTCATGAGTCGGGAAAAAAGCAGAAAAAATTTCCACCCTTTAGAAAAAAATACAGGGAATAAAATCAGATTGGTTTGGAGTGGTTTTATCAATTTACATTGCTGCTTCAGGACAGTTAGTTTAGCAGAAAGTTAACATTACCCATTCCAGCTGAAGTGTACTGAGGTATTAGTACTTGGATATCTTATTTGTAAGAAAGTTTTCAGTAGGCAGTTAGTTGATTCATTTAGTAATGACAACAGTCTCAGCAAACTTGAGAATCAGATTTTATTCATGCGTTCTTTTAAATACACTATCCAGAGGGAAAATTTTATTGCAGAATCTATGTTTCAAGTTTAGTTTCCTGAAGTAGCACTATGAAAAAAATCAACAAAACATCGTGTGGTAAATATCTATGGCAATTCAGTATGGAAATGGAACATACATACCTCAAAAATTACTGGTTTAATAAGTACCATGACAAGGATATATGTCAGGGAAAATTGCAATGCATTTTGTATTGGCTTCACTCGCTTCTGAGGTAAAAGATGTTTTATCGTGGGTTTTGTTCCTGCAAGGAATTTGAAAGTGATGTGCTATTCAAAGGTGTAAGGTTAAGCATGTGCATCAGTCTGCTGAATCAAGACTTCACAGCTCTTCATGAACATACCTAGGGCAGCCTCGGCATTTTCATTCTCAAAGTTCTGCAGTTCTTAAAAACAAGACCTGAGCTTTAGTTTGTTATTCACCTCTTACCTTAGCCCTTTTGTAGTACTTTTTGTTAAGCATAACTTTCCTTTCCTATAAGTGCCTACTCAGTTAGCACAAATAACAGGTTACTAAGGTTTGTATAAACCTGAGGATTTTGAATCATACTTTTTCCCCAAAGTTGTTCTTTACTGCCTTACACCTTGAAACTTTGAGTTTACCCTCTATTCTACTCTGAGATTGAGGTATCTGAATGACAAAAAGAGAAAGGTGGGGACTGCAAGGAGACTGCAATTCTTACTATACCGGCAAATTAAATTTCTGTGATCTCTCTAAAGGCTCAGTTTACATCTGTTGCATCTGAGGAAAGTACTGCACTCCCCTGCTGTTTGAAAGCAATATAGATCAATTCTACACTGTAATAGCTCTTTGTATTCTCTGTCTTATGTTTTCAATGAATATCCCAAAATCTGGGCATCTTCTGTAGCAGTTTGGGAAGTTTCTTCTGGGAAATTTTAATGAACGTGTTCTTTTCAGTGTCTTTGTGTTATATGAGTGCTATATTAAGACTGTTCAAGATGAGTAGCTTGTAGCTATGGTTTATTTCTCTAATCTTCCAAAGCTAGTATCACCAAAGGCCGTTGAGTTGTTTGATTTTAGAATTTGGGGATTGATTCCTCAGTACAGTTACCAGTAATGCAGGCATTTTAGAAAGAAATTGAAGAAAGACTTTCACAGTTACTGGTGTTAAGTACAGTATCTGGTATAAATGCATACGTTTAATAAAGTCAAGCTCTAAAAGCAGATTACTCTTGTGTAATAAGAAGATTTGGGGCTTTTCTGTCCTTCATGCAGCATATACACCTGACAGAGAAATGAGGTCACATACATTTGAAAGAGCAGGCCTGAAGTGCAAAGGTCTAAGTGTGGGGTTTGGAGGTCATCATGGCATCAGCCTCGTGAAAGTGGGGCCAATGGGGTTGGGGTAGAAAAAAAGAGTTTTGATCATGTCTCAAAGGCTGCCAGGAAGGTTCTGAATTAGTGTTCTCAGGTGAAAAGAAATCATAGTATAACTGCTGAACACTTGGGTTTATAACCGTATTGATGCTTCTAGGGTTTGCATACAAACTGTAAATTGTTATTCTCTCTCTGTGATTGACTACAGATGCCTTAGCCTTAAATGGAATCATTCTAGTTTGTGATGGGGCTGTATATTCCTCCTCCTCCCAGACACTAACCACAGTAATGGATGGGAAAAGTAGCTTTGTTTGTTAATGCACCCAGCTGGATCACAGACAGCTACTTACACAAGCTCATCAGCTGATGTGTGACTCCGGCGCTGCTGCTCAGGTTCAGTGTGTGGTCAGACGTGCTGCCTCAGCTGCTGCTGATTCAGGTTGCTGTTCCTGTCTATCCCAGCTACTTCTTTTCATTTATTCCCTTACCCCCCTCCCCAGCTGGAAGGAGATTCTGCCAAAAGATGCAGCAAATCTGAGGAAGTGGAAGGGAAGAGGGATGATGACACAATCGCTGCAAGAATGCGAAGGGTCACAAACTTGTAACCGGAATTAGCTATGGCCTGAACAGTGTGTCCAGCTGTGCTTTTAGAGGTGCTCAGTCATACGCTGATCTTGCTTGCTAGAGATCCTGTCTTAGCTCGAGCTGAAAAGGCGTGTGCATTTGGAGCAGCTCTGCAAGCTGTGATCCTGCCACCACCTGAAAATTGAAGTGGTCATAGTGACTCTAGTGTAGCTTGGGAATAAGTGAGTAGGAAAATGCTTCAGAATTGCATGCAACATTCTTTCATTTGCATGTATACTGAATAGACTTGATTTTATGAACAATCCCATTTATTTCACTGGAAATTCTTTGGCTCAGATGAACAAAAATGATGGCATCTTTTCCAAGCGATTCCCTTTTGCATGAGCGGAACTTTTACATCTAAAACCTCTGGAATTCAAGAAATCTGATAAACAGATTTCCTGAGTCTTTTTAGCCTTAGTCATAGGAGTAAAGGAGAATGATTCTAATGGCATAATGGTTTTATAATCCGTGCCCGGTTCCAAATGCTTGCTTTACCCAAGGTGGAAAACACCACTTTTGGCATTAATGTCAATATGGATGATAGATGTAATAACTATTTTCTTGGAATTAGTATCAATGAGAGATTATGGCTCAAATACTTTGTTTCACCTCTCAGACAGAGGCACACAATTTCCAACTTGAAGAGTTGTTAAAGATCAGTCAGTATAAAAACTACTAGTCTTAGTAAATTGTTCAACCTAGAAGGTGAATATCATACCTCTTAAGTTTGTGAAATGAAAACGGGTTCTTTGTAGCTGTTATACACATATAAATACATAAACATCTCCCTATTGACTTAGGTGGATTCTTTGCATTTCAAACTCTAGAGGAGGAAAAGAGGGGATGATCCAGGGAATGAATACAATACACCAACTGATATGTGTTTCCTCACATGTATCTGTTTCAGGAAAAGACTTCAGCATATGTTTAACTTTAAGCATGTGCTCAGGTCTCCATGGATTTAAACACGCAGTGATCGAGGATGCTTTCCTAAATAGAAGCAATATGTTGTCCCAGTGAAGTCGATTTACCAATGACTCCTCTCCCGTGCATGTAGCTGATTTCAACAGGCATCTGTAAGGGAAGGGGAAGCTGAGGTCTTTAGAGCAACCCCTGCCTCCAAAACGTCCATTGTGGTGCGAAGTGCAGTCTTTCCAGAGCCAAAGCTTTTTCCTATCAAAATAAACACAATGTAGCATAATGGGGCTGCAGTCTTCTTTTGTAGTCTATGGGAAAATAATAAATCTCTTGCTATGGTATTTGTTGTACTATGCCTTTTTTCACTGGCTTTACCGTCTGACCACTGTCTCTAAAGACCAAGTAGTTCTGGCTGCACAAACACAAGAGAAGCTGCTTTATTATGAAGGGGGAGAATAAAAGGTGTTGAGAGTGACTAGGTCATATTCTTGTCAGTCTCGTGTATTTAGACTCCTTTCAGCTTAGTTTTTGGTGACAAACTGCACAGCTGTAATGCCTTACATTTACCAGCCTGCATATATGAAAGATGTGTAATGTTAACTAAGCCCTTTCCCGTCCTTCATGGAAGACCACCCTGCCTGCAAAACTCCAGAGGAAAACACGGCCTGTCCTGATCAGAAACTGCCTTTGTTGGCAGAAATACAGTATGTTGCATTAACCAAACCAGCATTTTTTTAAACATTTTTGATGGTGGCTGCTTTTTATTTAAATATTCATTTTGCTTGTGTAAACGGATCTCATTTGGTCTTTACATCCCGACTTCACAGGGCTATCTGAATGTCTTGTTTACATTTAGCAGTGGAAATTGTTTCAAGCCTTGCACAAAACCTTCAAAACCTGATACACCGAGGGCAGAAAAAGCACTGGATTTTCCTCAGCAGTCTCCTAGACAGCAATTTTCTTTGGGACAATCTTTCTGGTGATGAAAGTTACCTAATCTTTCCTCCCCACTGATAGTGCAGTTTTTCTATCCAGTAGGAACTGTTATTAAGCAAAAGCCACTTTCAAAACTTGTTCCACGTCTCTAATATCGGCTTCTCTGTGCCCTCACTTGCTGCTGTGTATTTCTCAGCTCCTCGACTGTGAGTTTATCAACATACATCACTTGTTATCTGAACAATAAGTAATGCAGCTTTTAACAGCTGCAATTAACATAGAAATATTAATAATCAAATTGTGCTGAACACAGCCATTTACATTCTAGTTATGAACAAAACTGTGGCAACTACATTTCCACTCAAATTGTGCAGGTAAAGTGAAAGTCTGGGGTAGTTGACTGCAAGGGAGCCACTTCAGATTCATGAGGGTACAACTGTGTTTCTAACCTGGCCCTGGGAAACTCATCCTGGTACCACCAGTATGGTCTGAGGACACAGGAAACATACCTAAACACTATCCTTGTGCCTCCTTGAATCATGGATATGAAGCTTCTTGCATCAACTGTTACTTTATATACACGTTATCACAGCATAAAATACACCGTCTAGACTGTCTACTTGAGCTTGCAAGGTGCAAGATTTGTAGAACTGAATCCTCCTCTCTTTAACACCATTTCAGCAGTGTAATTTTGCTCAAACAAATAAAACAATTCCCTATTTACCTCAGAATAACCTCAAGGCAGCTTGGCTAATTTCAGGGTACTGGGTTGAATCCTACGCTAGGAAACCATTGCTTGAGTCAGTGTTTTCAGACGAGTGATTTACCAATCAGAAATGTCTAAAACTGTAAGGCTAGTGGTAACAATGGGCTGCTTCTTTGTTCTGTGCCAGTTTCACCAAGTGTGAGATGGTTGTAATTATATTAATTTACCTGTCTTGGATTCTGTGATGAGTAAATTGCAGGAGGATTTATAAAGGGGTATCAAATGTGTGGTTCTAGGTGTGAAATCTCTAGATCTAGACAGGTACTTTTAGTAGGTCCCAGGAGAAGTGTCTATCTTTTCCTATCCACCAGCAAGACCTTCATTCCAAAGTGCATGAAGTAGTGACCACCCTATAGCAAAATCTTGACCATGTTTTATGTATCTGTCCAGTATTTTTCCCACTTGGACTGTGGCAAAAAGCAGCAATCTCATCTCTGTAATCCTAAAACTTTTCTACAAGGAAGGTAAATATTACTCTCTGCATTTTGCAGATGGAAAAACTGAGCAAAGTGGTTAAATGGCAAAGTCTAATAATAGCCAGAGATAACAAGCATGGGAACTATACATATGGGCAGAAATTTCAGGCACTGGAAGTGTTCAGGATCACTGTGCAAATTCAGCTAAGGGCTAAACACTGCGTTCATATGCACCTAGAGCGTCTGCTTTCCTGTGTACCCCCTTATAATGTGATGTATGTTCTCACAGAGACAGATGCAGATATCATTATGATAATTATGTTATGAAGCTTTATTAGAGTGTGTTTTCCACTCTGGTATTAATCCACTCAGAGGTCCATGGAATAACACCCCAACTTTTCTTTCTTATTTTTTGTTATCTCCCACTCTTCCTGTGAGACGTAGGACCAGAGCTTGAACGTATGGAGGAGGCAACTGGCATCCTCATCTTACTTTTCCATCAACTTATGTCTTCAGTGGGATGGGAGGACCAAATTCTGCCAAGTTTCTTAAAATTTTTTTTGGAATATCAGGGTTTGATTTGGGGTTTTTTTGTGGTGGTGGTGATGATTTTCAGAAAGACTTATGGGTCATCTTCATGCTTTTCTGTGTGCGAAGTGGAAAGGATTTCTGCCATTTTATAAACAATCATATGTATTTTTTTTAATCTCCTTCCTGTGGTAACATCATGTAAGAATGAAGCTAAAGAGAGAGGGCGTCCGCGCTGGGATGACTTTCATTCATTTGTGGTATTTGTGAAATAAGAGGAAAAAAACTTCATTAGCATCACAGTCTGTTAGGTGCCATTCTTCTACCCCTCAAAGGTCTTCCTGTTCCCTTGTGTTTTCACAAAAAGGCTGATACACTGCTAAATTGCTGGGAAAGTTAGAAATAACATTAATTTAACGAGAGAGCTAGATTAAAAATATGTTGTAGAGCTGGACGGCTGCTTTTGCTTCTTTTTTAACTGCTTGGCATTCCTGATGCTGGGTCTTGGTTTCTGTAGCCATGCAGCATATGAATCAGAGAGAACCCACCCTGTGCTTTGGCATAACTCTTAAAGCACTGACAGTTCCTCTTTCTTCAGCAGTAATTAAACAAGTAAAAACTGGTTACTTTGGTTAGCAGATATAAATGTGGAAAATATTCACAAATACATATCACTGGGCGTGTGTGTCTAAGGAATCTGGATGAGCTGTGGTTGGACTCTCCTTTCCCACATACTTACAACAAAGGTGCTTTATCCGACAAAGCAATCTGGCCAAGGTCTTTTATTTCAGCTAATTCATGTTCTTGCTTTCTTTGTAAGGCTTGAAGGTTTGCTGATAGTGCAGTTCAGTGCAGCCTTTAACAACAGGAGGCACTGTTGGGGATAGGACCTAGCAAGAGGAAAAATGAGTTAAAACCAGGATGGCAGAGTTTCACAGAACTAAGACCCAGTCTGGCCTTAATTTTTTTTGCTCTGATTTGACTCTTCCAGTTAGCTCTGTGATTAAATAGTAGGCTAGCACAGTTCTTAGTTTGGAAGCAACTGTAATACTGAAAAAGTACCTCTTATTAAAATAAGTTCACACCAGAATGCTGGTGCAAATGTGCTCATCACAGCACTGAAGGGGATGTACATTTTGACTGCAGTGGCAGACTTATTTAGAAGCAGAGCTAAAATGAACGCAGGCAAAAGCTAGATGACTGTTTAAATAACCACATCTTTAGGGAGGAAATATGAACTAATGATAAAGAGCATTGTGCTTAATTATGACTTTCTTGGAGACTCCATTTATGATGGAACAAAAGTGCTCCCTTTGCCTCATGGACTCCTCTGTAAAATTGGAATAATCAACCCAGAGCTTATAAATCCAGAAATCCTTCTTGTGATCATACTTGATGATCACCTTCACTACCCACTGTATAGTGCAGACCGCAAACTTCCTTGGATTAACTCCTGTCAGGTATTTAGAAAAAATGCACTGCACTGATTGTAAACATTTCTATTAAAACACTTGATAAGTTGTCTCATATCTAAAACAAAAATGTGAGCTTAACCCCAATCTAAAGGAGGCAGGCTAAGACCCCTTATATTGTAGCATTGCAGCAGGCAAAGCCAAGGCGTGGAGGAACCAGGGCCTAATACTTAATAACTGAAACACAGGCTCGCTTTTTTAGTCTAGAGCTGTTTTGTTTCAAATTCCAGGTATACCTGTGGCTGCTGCATTGATCTACCCACTGCATACCCAAACATTTATTTGTTTTTTTCTAACCTTCTTTTGGTTGAGTTGATAACACTGTTTCCTGATGTTGTATTTTTCAGTTTGGTTTGTGGCTCTTTTCCTATTGTCTGCTTTTCAAAACAGTCGGTGCAACTGGTGCTTTATCTGTACATAAATCCTAGGGATCCTGCCCACCACTGGGCAAGGAAAAGGCAATGACAGAGAAGGATCAATCTGGTCAGCACGTTAACAGGAAAACCTCTTTAGGCTTCTTAACCAGTCATTCAAAAGTCTGTTTAAAGCAGTAAGAGATCCTTTGTTGAATTCTGTAGACTATAGACCTGATATTCCTAGACCAAGTAAGGACAGTTTTGGTCTTATCTATTTTTAACAAAGTATCTTGAGTTTACTCCTGTAGGCTATTTTATTTTTCTCGGATTACACAATTCATATTCACCTCCCACAGGGCTGTTTTCTTTTTGCTGTTGATTACATAGGGAAGAGTTGCCTCTCCTCTAATTTACTCCCGTGGTACAACTCCGCTGACTAGAGCGGAGAAATTCCTGCTTTATACCAAAATAAGCAAAAGGAGAATTGGTGCCAGATTTTAACTTTGGTGAGCAGCTTACTTCTCTTTGCCTGGAATCATCCAGCGATACCGCAACTGGGAGCTATAGTCAGACATCCAAATACAACAAATATTTCTGGGTTTGCATATTACTCTTTCCTGCTCCTCAGATTCAGGCTGGGAGGAAGAGGAAGGTTATGAAAGAAAATGTATGCGTGAATATTTTAGCAATCCGCTGTGTTAGGAAGGAAAAAATGTAAAGAGCAGATGACTGATTCATGGTGCTTTGGTTGAAAATATTGTAGCTTTTAAACATTGCCTCAGTGTGGTTGGGGTGCTTACGGTATTATTTCACACCAGATGTGGTCTCTAACGTACATAACATAAAATTTTCCTGCACACAGTAACTGTCAGTTCTGGGAGCCTGAGGATCCCTAGGTTTCAAAGAGGCCATTTCTGTTGTAGCTGTCCTGGCCAAGGGGTTTCAGCAAAATGAACACAAAGGTTGGGGAGGCTGCTGACCCCAAAAAATCTCAAGCATCAAATAATCTACAAAACATAGATACCAGTGTTCTTCTTCCAGGCACTGAATAATGCCTTTTGTTCCCAGACCACGTCTTTGCATTAGGAGGAGTGGGCACCGTTAGAAGACCTGATCTTCCATCGACCCCACAACATGCAAGCTCAGCAGATGCAGAAGGGCCCATAGGACATTTTCTTTCTCAAATGGATAATACATACATTGGCTATGTTCTTATAGGGTTCAGAAATAGAATGGGGCTTCTGATTCCAGCTGAAAATCTAGCAACTGCCTACTACCGTTGCTTATGTGAAATCTCTACAAGTGGTTTGGGCCAGACAGATACATGCATTATGATTTCTGTCATTCACCTGATGCCTTACATACACATGATTTCAAGAAAGAATTAAAATTAAAAAATAAATGAAAGTTACTGATGATGAGTTGGATGTCGATATTCAGCTGTAGAACGATGATGAGTGTACAGAATGGTTTTGAGTACGTTAGTATTAGCAAAGTGTTTAGCCAAGAGAATATTACTTTTGGAACTGAAGCTGGAATTGTACTTGAATGGGGAAAATCAGAAGCCGAGCTAATGCACATGAAGGCTAGAGATTAGGAGGAAGTTTTTTATGGAAAGGGTCATTGGGCACTTGAATATGCTGCCCAGGGAGGTGGTTGATTCGCCTTCCCTGGAGGTGTTTAAGTTATGAGTAGACGAGGTCCTGAGGGACATGGTTTAGTGTTCGGTGGGAGTGGTCGGACTCGATGATCCGATGGGTCTCTTCTAACCCGGTGATTCTGTGTGATTCTGTGAATGGGCAGCTCCAATGGGACCTGTTAAGGAGTCCGTGTGGAACTACTGCTGCAAACACAAGGCTCATTCTCTGCGTGCAGGCGTTATTTAAATGTTTGTCATGCAAGTATTTAAGGAATAAAGGAGTATTATTTAATATTATTTAGAATATAAATACCAATTTTTCTCCCAGCAGGACAGAGACAGTTCATGACAGTGCCTCATTTAGCACCTTCTTTCCTAGGCTGTAGCTAAGCTGCAGTTAGATGTGTCCTTGCAATATGCGCTGCATTAGCTAGCGTGGCTTTTGGTAGCAGGAAAGCTGCAACACCTTGGGCTTTGGGTAAGCTACAAATGGTATTAACTACCTGAAACCGTGAGCAAATATTTGCCTATTTGACAGCTGAAGCCTGTGGCACTCTGACCTCATCACTTTCCACACTCAAACCTAGTTTACAGCTAGTCTGAGATACCTACACGTGTGACAGTCGTGCCTCACCGTCACCCTGTCGGTAGAGAGTCTGGATGCTTTGCCTCATTCTGTGACAAGAATCAAGCTCAAACCTAGACGTGAGCCTTTGCTGCCTAGGTATCAAAGAGGCAAATTTGTGTTGCTGCATCTCTATGAAGTTATACAAATGATGGGGTTTAATCATGTCTGAATGTAATTTGGTCCTAAGCAATTGACGTAATACTGGTCACAATATGTTGGCTGGCGAAGACCACAATAAACTGTGCATGTCAGCTAATCATGATTAAACACTGATGAGGCCAGGCTAAAACTGCACTTAGCTGACATGTGCTGAATGCTATTTGTTCTTGTCTACACCGATTCACATTGCATTCAATGCGGCACAATATAGATAAGCCCTTTGGGGAGAGTGTAGCTCTGGTCTGGCCTCAGTATTCCCTGACGGGCCAACAGCTGCTCAGAGCAGTTTTATAAAGGGACTACTTACCCATCCTTTGATGGAGAGATAAGCCACTGTAATGTAATTATAACCAGGAGATGGGAGAGGGGAAAGAAAAAAAATATGCCAATCATGAAGGGGTACAGGGAGAGCCTCAGATTCCTTCTAACCTAAACATTGTGGCAAGGAAAGAAGTCTTAATTAGGAAACGTGTAGGCATAGAACAGGACCCCATCCTAAATGAATTGGGGTGTGATGAGCATAAAGAAAATGCTTTTTAAAAAGATCTTTGACTCCCACTGAGTGCTTGTTTCTTAGACTTCCTTGACTAATAATGTAGGCATTTAAATGGCCCCAACTCCCAAATAACAAGGCTTTGAAGTTAACACCTCATTGAGGTATAGAGTTCATACGTTTGCTATTCCTATTATTTGGCTAGAAACCGTTTTCTGCATGGCTAGCTTAATAGGGCAACAGAATATTAAGTTGTATAGGGATTGAGCGAGCTATTCACACAAAGGAAAGAGCTACAGACTTCATGTATTTGAACAGAACCTGACAATTAAGAGAAAAGAGCAAAAGTCTGGGAAGTGTCCTGAATCATATAATTGCATTAATTTTTTTCATACCTCTGATATTTCCAGTGGCCAGGCACAAACACAAGGCATTTTAGTCTTGGACTGCATTAGGGAGTTGTAGTTGTAATTAAGAGATGAGGGGAGGTGGTTTTTTTCCATCCTGCCAAAGTTTCAAAGCTTAAAGAAAGTGTTCTGTTCTTTAGCAGGACAAAATCAAGATGTTTTGATTTTTTTCATTGCAAAAGGCAGTAAAATGCTGAAAAAATATCTGGTACCAGTTGCACCAGTTACTTACAGCATGGGTGATCCAAACTCCAATCTTCCCGTTTTCCAGCATTGCAGATAAATGCTTCAGCCAGCAGGCTATCAGCTATTTTAGAATCTTTTTCTTTTGGTTTTGGCCCCAGCATATGGCAAAGTTCAGAGAAAGGCATCCTCAAACAACATCTGATTGAATACATACACTGATAAAATGCCTTCTCATTCATCTGCATTTTTTTGAAACAGTAATTGTTATTAGTCTCTACTTGGATAACATGCTGCAGCAGAATAATTAGCGTCGCCCCAAAACAAGTATTTTAAGTCATAGTTATTTGTATCACAGAAAAGCCTAGAGACTGCAGTTAGAGAGGGCTCTCTACTGCCATGTGGTAGATGTTTTCTTACACTGAAAAATACATAAATAATCTCAATGGTGCAACAGAGAGAGTAAATGATGTTATTAGACTCATTTTCACAGGTAGGGATCTGACTGATAACATGACTTGACCAAGGCCATATAGGAAACTTTGTAGGGCTGGGATTAAACAAACTTGGCAGGGTGTCCCAGAAGTTGACCACAAGCAAAGCCACTTGTCTCCTCTAAGGATGCCTCATAGCATAAATTGAAATGAGAATGATTCTTAAAGTTCAAATTATTTAGAAAATATCTGCTTGTTCCAATGCCTACCTGAATATCAGTTTCTACATATTTTCCCTATGATATTTACAGTTTACAAATTGCTGGCTGTAAAATTGGCTGGTATTTGAGATTCATCAAATTTCTTGTCATTTATGCCACTCTAACTAACTTAGGCTAAACTTATGCTTCAGTTTATTTCTCTGAATATAGGTATAAAATTATCTACCTCCTCGAGGCTTCAGTTAATGAAGGATTCCACCTTCATTCCTACCTGGTGTAATTATTTCACATCTATACCAATGTAAATATCATCATGACTCAGTCCAATGTTTATAGCCCCTTATCCCATAGCAAAAGGCACATTAGGTATTCAGTTGCAATCAACTGGCATCCATGTTTAAATTAGACAGTTATTATGGGTATGCAACCAGAATAATCTGCAAAAAAATACCTTTTTTTCACTCTGTGAGTCCTCTTAGGGCTTGGAAAGCAGATTGAATGCAATTTCATGTGTTTATATTAACTCGCTGCTAAGAATGAATCACAGTTTCCGCACAAATCCACTGAAGTGTTAATAGCATCTGTTCATTTTAGAGTAAGTGATGGATTTAAAAATGGATGAATGGAGAAGAAAAACAGCCCCAACACCCTGGTGGTCCTGTGTCCAAATGACATTTTGTGCCGAACAGTGATAAATTTTTATGCAGGTTCTTTAAAGAAAAAAACACCCTTTCGCGTGTGTAGACCATCATTCCTGAAGCACTGTGCCCTTTTGCAGACTAAAATCACAATGACAGTAATTACTTTGAGAAACAAAAGGACTCAGATTTCTCTTACGTTGTGTAACAAAGTGGTGGTTTGACAGAGCGGGCAGCCCAGGTGTCTAAACGCTCTGTCCCCTCCACAGGTTGAAAGTGCAGATTCCCAAATTCCCCTTTCAGCTGCAGCCTGACTTAATCTCCCCAGAGGCCTAAATTTCTGTGCACAAACCCCTCCCTACTGCCCATTGAGTTGTTTTATAACTGGGAACCAGGAGATGTATTTCAAATAACAGATGTATTTAGCCTTGCGATGATGGCATTTATTTAGAGGGCAAGGAGGATGGAATTCCAGTCCCTACCCCAAGGACTGGAAAAGAAACAATTTTTAGATAAGATTTTGAAGTTCTCCCTCCACTCCAGAACAGATTGAGAGAGATTCAAGATGGTTTTGTACATCAGTTTAGACATATTTGTGATAGGAGATACCTCTCCATCTCTCCATCTTGTGAAAATATATGTTATCACACTTTGTCACAAGATGGGAATGGGTTTTGAGCTCACAGCATCGGTAATCGCTAAATCTACCCCCAGTGCCCATTTTTTACTGTCTGCTGCCGTTGTAAACATTAATGTTGCCATGTGCAATGTGTCAACTTCTGCCTGGGTCAGGATGGGGTAGATGGAGAGTGACGGGTGACAGTGATGTGTTGGCGCTGGAGACTGAGCAAAATGCTGTTAAAATATAGTGGTTGGACTCAATGATCCAATGGGTCTCTTCCAACCCGGTGATTCTGTGATAAGCTTAGGATCCTTTCCTCAATATATCTTATGCCTGGATTTGAATAAACCTAAATTGAAGATGGGAGTAAAATCTATGTTCCACGTTCTGTGCGAGAGGCACAGATTACCTTCTCCAATGGCCAAGTGCTCCCTTCTTCTCCAGCACCGATCCTAGGCACTGTCTTGAGAAGGTTCTGCTTTCATCTGATCATAAACTGAGGCAATTTAACTCAGTAATCTTGCAGAAAACTGTATTTTCACATTTTCACTGGGCTAGTCAAGAGAGTCTCTTACCATCCAGCCAAATGATCCCTAGAGCTGGCACAAGCAGCAGAGAGGAGGGACTGGAGCAAGGAGGAAGGAGAAAAGTGAGAAGAATTGTTCCCTTTTGGCAGCAGGGATGCTTTAGATTAGCTCAGCCATATCATCTAACTGGACTGTGAGAGTAAACTCTGCTCTGTTTTCTGTTATTGCTTGCTTTATGCTTTGTTTGTTTTGGTTTTTGATAGGAAGAAATGTAGCTGTATATATTTGGGAGAGGGTTTTGGGCAAACATCCTGATCTGACATCTGTTCAATGCAGCTTGGATTGGGATTTCTAGACCCCTCCCTACCAAGAAGTTGGGTTTAAAATGTTTCCCCTCCAGCACATCACATTAGCCAGTGGCCTCCCAGCTATTTCGAGAACACTGAGATGCTTAATTCAGCCCAGGCGCTGTGCAGGTCGCCCTGCTCGTGGCTTCTTCCCACGGTGCCAGCTACTGCTCCCAGTCCCTTTGAGGAGTAGCTCTAGGTCACACAGAAAATTAGGGCAAAGCCAGGAATTACATTCTCCTCTCCTGTGTTGCAATCTGGTATCTTAATCATTACTTCAGTTCTTCCTCTTCAGTGTGAAGGTCCCTCCCCCCACTCTCAGATTTGAGCGTATCTTCTAAGCATCAGCAGCAGAGGAGAATCATCTGCAGAAAATCAACTCTGGAGAAAAAGGGGGAAAAAAGCCTTGTAAGCATTCATTCATATTTACGAATGGATTTTCTTCAGCTGTGCTGTGACCTCACTTAAATAGTCAGGAGAACTGCTGGATGAATTTAAAATTACACTACAGTGCCCTTCTTAAGTTCCCTTGTAAAGTTTTGGGGTGTTGTTTGCAATGTTATTTTGTCCAGCAAAATAATGGAAATTGGCTAAAATTATTCAGTCCCAGAGCCCTTGTGGTCTGCTGGAAAAAATGATTCCACATATTACTGTCTGTGTGAGTACAGTATTTCCTTCATTTTAATCCATTTCCCTAACGCCTACCTTGTTTTGGGGAACTGAAACTGAATTATAAATAGATAGATTTTGAGTTGGATTATTTGTGCCAGAGGATCAGGCCCTGAAATATTTAGTTTCTGAACTGTTAAGCTATAACTGTGGAAAGGTACCACCTAAATGGGTAACCTGAATATAAGTCTTTAGCTGAGGAATCCTGTCCACCTTCCTATCATGGAAGTTTGGTTTTTTGCCTTAATTTGAAAGCTTTAGAAATAAAATTCTCATTAGTTCTTGTTTCTTAAAAGCTTCGCTAATAACAGCATGTGGCTTGCTCTCCACCGTAAACCTGTCAAAAGCAGCAAATCAATCATCGTATTTAATGTACTTCAAAAATTTCCTGATCAGTGTTTCATCTGCTATAAGATAACAGCAACAACCACCACCAACAACAACAAATAATGAGAACCAAATAAGCCAAAGCACTGCAGGGACCTTACATGCGGTGGGTTTTGTGAAGAGAATTAACATGAAAGAGGGTTCAGTTTAGGGGTAGAGGTCAGGGCAGATAAACTCCTGTGTTCTGATACATTTCCTTAAAGCGGGAAGCGCTTTAGAGAGCGAGGCTGTGGGAAGAAGCTGTCAGCAACGGGGTGGTCAGCAGTGTCAAGGGTGGTGGCCTATGTTTTTCTTCTGTTGCAGCCTTTCATCCTCCATCTGTCAAGCTCCATAATTTTCAAGGCAGACAGTCGATTTTTAATACAAACCTTTAACTTCCCAGGTCTGAAGTGGCCCTTTTATCTCGGAATAATGCAAAAATGGCAATAACTGTTTGGGAGATTGTTTAAAGCTGCTGTTCCCAATTCAGGTCTCCTTGGGACGGCACCAGATTGCTATCTGGGCAGAGGTGCATGCCCTAGGCTCCTGCTGCTGTTGAAAGGTGGGCTCCACAGCCATTTGTGAGCACAGAGGCTGGCACACTGCTGGCTTGTGGATCTTACACGTAGCTGTGATGTAGGAATGAAAGAAAAGGTAGCTGGTTAGAGAAAGGCTTGTAGACTGGCTTTCTGGTGGAGCAGGGCTGGATGTAGGCCTCTTACTCAAGCTCCTGCAGACACCCTGGGAGTGGGATCAGCATGGCCTTACATGCCCTACTGACCTGCCCCACATAGTGTCACAGCCCCATCGCCGACTTCTTTTCCCAGTGCTGATCACAGGATACTGCCATGTCCCCAGGCAGGCGTGTGACTGAGTTTGAGCTAAGGACTCGTGCAAGTCCGGGCTATCTTCATGCTACACTGCATTTGAGCACATCGCTGGAGCCGACACATTAGCGTGGCTTGTGTCATATAATTTCGGCATGAACAAGACTTGGCCCACATTCAAAATACACAGTCTTTAAGTGTTTAAATTCAGGCTTAACTGGCTCAGACACTGCATCTCGTTTCAGCCACTGTGTTTCTGTGTTATTAAATGCTACAAATTGGAGTTCCTCTGTTCATCTGCAAGGATTATCCAAGTATCCCGGGCTGCATCAAAAGCAGCGTGGACAGCAGGTCGAGGGAGGTGAGGGAGGTGATTCTGCCCCACTGTTCCTCTCTTGTGAGACCTCATCTGGAGTGTTGTGTCTAGTTCTGGAATCCTCAACATAAGAAGGAGATGGAGGTGTTGGAACAGGTCCAGAGGAGACTACAAAGATGGTCAGAGGGCTGGAGCACCTCCCACAGGATAGGTTGAGAGAGTTGAGGTTGTTCAGCCCAGAGAAGAGAAGGCTCCAAGGAGACCTTATAGTGACCTTCCAATACCTGAAGGGGCTACAAGAAAGCTGGGGAGGGACGGTTTAAAAAACTTTGTAGTGATAGGACAAGGGGGAATGGGTATAAACTGAAAAGGGACAGATTTAGACTAGATATAAGGAGGAATTTCTCCACTATGAGAGTGGTGAGGCCCTGGCACAGGCTGCCCAGGGAAGTTGTGGCTGCTCCATCCCTGGATGTGTTCAAGGCCAGGTCGGATGGGACCTTGGGCAGCCTGATCTAGTGGGAGGTGTCCCTGCCCATGGCAGGGGGGTTGGAACTGGGCGATCTTTATGGTCCCTTCCTACCCTAACTGTTCTATGACTATGATTATCACAGCAGAACTGGCAATAAATGAAGCATCCAGACAAGCAAACAAGGTGAAATCCTAGTCCCAGTGAAATCAGGGGCTGCTTAGAGACCTAGATTTCATCCAACCATCTCAGCTGACGTTCTCCCAAGGACGAAGCTGTAACTATTCCTTCACTTATTCCCCAACAAAAATACTTCCCTTAAATATACAAGGCATAGTACTGAAATCCTTGCGATAAATAGACTTAAGTTAAGTAAGCACCACTTCTTAGCTTGGAAATCTCATCTGGAGAAAAAATATCTTCTTGTATATAACTAATGGAGTATAAGAGGGATGATCTTATTTCTTTGTATCTCTTAACATTGCTGCTAGTTGGACTTAGGAGTTCTGCTTTTTTTGTGGTTTAACAATAAAAATGACCTGTTATATTCTATTGTCCAGAGAAGAGCGACAAGGCTGGTGAAGGGGCTGGAGAACAGGCCTGATGAGGAGCGGCTGAGGGAGCTGGGGTTGTTTAGCCTGGAGAAGAGGAGGCTGAGAGGAGACCTCATTNTTGGTGGGAATGGTTGGACTCGATGATCCTTTGGGTCTCTTCCAACCTGGTGATTCTGTGATTCTATACCTGCATGTGACTGAACTTGCGTGCAACAACTGAAAATCCAAGTTGCTTTTGTGCATGGATTTGTGTAATTCTGAGCAAGAAATGCCAAAGACAGAAATTGGGGCTGGGCAGGTTTAGCAAGTTTAAGTCCAGATCACAATGCAAATACAGAACAGAGAAGGGTTTCTGATGCAGACATTTAACTTAGCTTGCTATTGAAATTCAAATTCGGATCAGTTGGAACATTTGGAGATGGATCAGACTTCCCTTGGCAACAGGAAGTGTTAGGATGAGTGGGTATTACTTATTTCAGGCCATCAGTCTAGAAAGATATCGGTGAACATACATCAGCTTGCCCACACACAGTTGTGTGCACACTTTCCTCTACATGAGTCGGAAGTGGAAGCTTCCTGCAAAGAAGCGACATTGCACTACTAATGACTTTGGTCATAAACATAATTGCATGCAACCTACTGCTGTCTTCTGCATTGATGTTGGAGAGCAGAATCTTTGAAACAAAAAAAAAAAAAAATCCTAACAGTGTATTTTAGTGCTGTATGCAAACTTTTAGGTACTAAGCCTCCTAATCACTACCGTATGGCTCATAAAAGAAGCAATCTGATACCAAGTACCAAGAGAGGTTGTTATTCCTTCGATCCATCCTATACCACTCCAAATGTTAGAACAATAAATACATTTACCTCTTGTTTAAGATCACTTAAAATAAGCTGTTGTAATTAAACCACCTAGCAATCTATCTGCACTAAGTGATTAAGTGCCTCTTCTTTCAGTGAAAGGAGAAAGGATTAACACAAGATTGATTGAATTATGAACAGAACTGGGACCGGGTAAAACTGCTGAATATTTTCCACCTAAATTTATGTGAAAATACTGAAGTTTGAGCTTGCATTCTGCTATTCTTCTCAAATATTTCCCTTCTTTTCAGTCCTTCCTTCCCTCCTCACTGCCTCAGAGTCAATGAAATAGTTATTTCCCTCAGGTTAAAGTTCAGCTTTGAATATCAACTTTAAAAGCTGCCAAGGAGAAAGCTTTCTTTAATCAAGGGGCATCATTTTCAGCAAATAAACTTAAAAAAAAAGAACTGTAACAATTGTGCTGATGAACTATAGCTATTTCAAATTGTATCAAATTTGTAAAACTTTCAATTGCTTAGCAATTAGTTCTTTGCAGCTGTATCCTAAAAAGACTTTGTGGGGGACTGTTATGCTATTTTTACATTATAACTTGGAATATCTTGTGTGAATTATAATTTGGTAATTATTGTTTCAAATCAAGCTTCTTAAATTCCCCTCAGCTTTGGAATCACTCTGGTGGGTTTGGTTTTTTATTGTTAGCCATATCAATTTCAGGATGGAGAGTATTCACAATAAAAGGCTTTTTTATGTCTCGTAGTGTGTCTTGCGATGGTTGTAGCAGTATCTATCTTTTATTTTTGCTACAGTCAGTTTCCTTTTCATGTTCCCTGCCTATTTTTCCTCCCTTTACTCTTACCCTAGTACCTGATGTGATGGGTTAGATGGAAAACCAAACCAAAGTCTAGATCCTGGCAGGGCACAGGCAGGCAAGTGTGCTGGACATACCGCTCCGCTAATTTATTTGGATTCTTTACCTGCAACCTCCCTGCTGTTTTAGTACTGGGGCCTCTCTTGGGCAGAGACTGGCAAGCAGGCTGTGTGGTGGTTTTATTGTGATGTGGACAAATGATCACGAGGGAGTAGCTGAAAACTATTGAATATACTGGCTTGCAGTGGTGGTATTTAAAGGTAAATGCATTAACAGCACACAGCCACCTCCTTTTATCTCACCCACCAGCCTGTAGTGAGCAAGTCAGGCAGAATGCCACTTTGGGAACTGATTGCTGCCATTTGCATTTTATAACCAATTTCCAAGTAAGAATGAGAGGGAAAATGCACGCAAAATGTGCAAGTTGAGCTGAAGGTGCAGTATTAGCTGAGCGGAGGCTGTGTTGTGGTTGTGCTGAGGGTCTGACTGGCTTACGCTCTAACCTTAACTGAGCAGCAAATGAAAATGACATGTTAAAGTATTATTCCTGGTGCCCTTCCACTGGCTGTGAAGTCAGTAGTTTTGGCTCCCAGTTTTAAAGATTCTGAGGTGAGGAAGAGACAGTACCAATCCCAGTTGCTAGGGCTACTGTGATCTCTTTCCATGTCTTTCCAAGACTACAAATATAAAGAAGGAATAATAAATGAGCCTGGGGGACTTCTTACTGTGTGGCACCTCAGCATATATGTGAGTATGAGGAGTGAGATGCCACTGCTCTGCTTTAAGCGTTTTATCAGCAGGGACCTCAGTAACCAGGAGCATCTGCTCTCTGGTCTCCTAACCAGCTAAAATGGATCTTGGCTTCAGTAGTGGATCATTGCCTTTTAAAACACAGTAGGAAGTTTGTTTCCTGCATAATTACAGCAAAAAAAATCAGTCTTTTCAGTTTAGGTACAGAGCTATAAGTTACTAGAATGTACTGCAGCAATAGAAAACCACTCACCAGAGTATGTCTTGCAAATAACATTTACATTTTTGCTAATTGCAAAGAATCAAGCTTTTGTTTAGCTGTGCAGATATGGTTTGATGTTTTTAAAGGAAAGGAATTCCAGAAGAGCTGTTTCATCAGCAGGGTGAATTAACAAAGGAAAGCAAAAAAATGAAAAGGAAAGAAAAGAAAGAAAATTAAAAGTTCCCTCTCACATATTTTCCAGTTCAAATGTCTAAAAGACATATGATCTTCCAGCTACATTTTCCTCTTGCAAATCCTAGTGGTTTTTATTAGGACAAGTTTCATTTTATTGCCCTGTTTTCCTGTAAAGCTAACAAGTTAAAACAACAGGATTTAATTTTGGATTGGCAGGCCAGCTAAGAGATAATACATCGCGTTGCCCCCCTTTTATCTATCTCTTTTCCTTCCTCCTCCCCTTTCCCAGTCTCCTTGAGGTGCTCTGCTCTGCCACTGTGCCGCTCAACTTATTGCCCTGAAAATCTTTGCAGGTGATTTATAGAACCCTATGGTTATTGTATGGCTAATGATTCATGGAACTTCATTAAATACCAAGTATGCGCCTGCTTACTGTCTGTGCACACTGCATATTAGAACCTTTGCACTCCCCCTTGCAAATTGCCCCCATTAAAGTCGCAGACAAAAGGTCCTCTCAGTAGCTTACATATTTTCCCACATGTGAGAGAGCAATTGGAAACTTCCTCTTGATAACTAAAAACTTTTGAATTAGAATTTATGAGAAGGGTCTTTTGGTCTCATTGCCTAAGGGCTGAAACAGATCCCAGTGTGTACAAGCGTTCCTTTGATGCGTGGAGCTGCACAGGGTAACATTTTTTAACAGGATCAAAAAGCGTAATGCAGGGACAATGTGCGGAGGCCCTGACTCTGACACAAGGAGTCAGAACCCATGTTTTTCCAAGGCTAAAAATGTAAAATTATGTGTCCAGGGTAGCAACAACATTTTATATTCTTTTTAATTGCAGTAAAGTCCAAGATAAAATAATGGCAGTCACTGTTACAACTTCCTTTTCTTTAATGTTCCTCTAAAAATGCTTTGAAGCCGCTTTTACCTTTGGGAAAGTGTTGTATATGTGTTAGGGGAAAATATATCAAAAAGGAACTAAAGGGCCAGATCTTTAATTGGTAGAAATCCGCGTGGCTCCGTTACAATCTGTGGATGTGGCTAAAAACTTTCTGTCATTTCTCACCATGTGCCAATATATTGCTGCCCGCTTGCTCAGTAGGACTATCCTGTTTGGAGTTTTCTGTTGACAAAAAACACTTTTCAATGGCACTTCTTTGCAAAGGCAGCAAAAGTCATAAACATGCATCTAGCTTCCAAAGCATATCCATTGGTTACATTTCGAGGAATATCTACTGGCTAGTCTGAAGTTTCTACAAAAGGGTCTTAATAACTAAACTCTTTCTTACCTAACAGTAAAATTACTTGGTACTCATTTAGGTGCCCTATATATGGTTGTTTATTATATGATGCTTCACACTGTCTACACGCAAACAAGAGTGAAAAAAAAGGAACAGCTTCATGTTCTCAGGCCAAAACATCACAGGTGATATTATAAAATGGTCCCGTTACATAAAACTTGTTGATTGCATTATTGCAATAGAGATACTTTAGATCCAGATACTTTCTGTATTCACCCATGATAATCAGTCATGTCATGATAATCAGTCATACACATTAGGCAAAAGGGATGCTTTCACCAAGCAAAAGAATCAGGTTTGAAATATTTAATCTGACTTTCACGCAGCGTGCTAACTGGCTACTTGTTCTGTGGCTGATGAATTAAATTTATCTCCCTTTACACCATTTGTAGGTCTCCTGACGGAGACACAAGATTTAACTCTTGATCACTTTTGTGGTCAGTTAAGAACCAAGTGAACTTCCCAAAATAAGATTGGCTTATTTTGAAGAAGGCAAATATTATGCAAATATTGCAAATATTCTTCTCCAGTAAAATGCTGTCANTCCGCCAGGGGAGATTTAGACTGGAGATTAGGAGGAATTTTTTTATGGAAAGGGTCATTAGGCATTGGAATATGCTGCCCAGGGAGGTGGTTGATTCACCTTCCCTGGGGGTATTTAAGGCCCGAGTGGACAAGGTCCTGAGGGACATGGTTTAGTGTTTGGTGGGAATGGTTGGACTCGATGATCCGATGGGTCTCTTCCAACCCGGTGATTCTGTGATTCTGTGATTCTTTGCAAAGATAGCAAAAGTCATAAACATGCATCTAGCTTCCAAAGCATAAGTATATCCATTGGTTACATTTCGAGGAATATCTACTGGCTAGTCTGAAGTTTCTACAAAAAGATCTTAATAACTAAACTCCTTCTTACCTAACAGTAAAAGAAAATTACTTGGTACTCTTTTAGGTGCCCTATATATGGTTGTTTATTATATGACGCTTCACACTGTCTACACGCAAACAAGAGTGAAAAAAAAGGAACAGCTTCATGTTCTCAGGCCAAAACATCACAGGTGATATTATAAAATGGTCCCGTTACATAAAACTTGTTGATTGCATTATTGCAATAGAGATACTTTAGATCCAGATACTTTCTGTATTCACCCATGATAATCAGTCATGTCATGATAATCAGTCATACACATTAGGCAAAAGGGATGCTTTCACCAAGCAAAAGAATCAGGTTTGAAATATTTAATCTGACTTTCACGCAGCGTGCTAACTGGCTACTTGTTCTGTGGCTGATGAATTAAATTTATCTCCCTTTACACCATTTGTAGGTCTCCTGACGGAGACACAAGATTTAACTCTTGATCACTTTTGTGGTCAGTTAAGAGCCAAGTGAACTTCCCAAAATAAGATTGGCTTATTTTGAAGAAGGCAAATATTGTGCAAATATTGCAAATATTCTTCTCCAGTAAAATGCTGTCAAAGTGTTTGAACCTCAGTGGAGACCATTCAAGAGCACAATACATGGAATATAAAGAGCTTGGATAAAATGCCGTCTTAAAAACCAGAATAACCTCACACATTAGTCAGAAAGCGTAATGGAATTGTTAGGGCACAGTGAGAAACTTTCTAGGGATGGAGGTTCTTCCAATCTCTGCTTGCATGGTGCCAGCATGATGGTGTCTTTTTCTGATTTAGGTTTGACTGTTTTCTTATGCTTATTTATTATTAATATTTGTGAATAGATATTAATATTTATATTACATACACATATTATATGTAATATCTGTACAGTGCCACCAGAGCTCATCAGTTCACTCAGAGGGCCGTATTTCAGTAATGTGGCCCCAAATTTGCCTCACTGTGGATGTATTAAATTGCAACTCCAGTAGACTTGGGTTACTACACTGAGAAAAAAGATCCCTAAATTCCTTTTTCCATGGCAGAACAGAAAGAGGAAAACAGAATAAGGCGACTAACAGTAAGGAAGTGTGTGAGATGCCAAAATACCTTGCCCCAAGTATCACTGTAATCTCTGTGGAAATTTGGAATATGTCCCTCAACAGCATCTTGGGCACACATTTGAAATGCGTTTACTGCAAAGATTTCTTTTCCTTCCAGCTAGGCAGCACATAAAACATTGACTCCGCTGGAACCATTGCTGTCTAAAAGTGGGGTGGCCCAGACTAAAAATTCAGGGCAGTAAACAGGAGGAGATATTTTTCTTTATGAAATACTTTGAAAGTTTTAAATTCAGAACTCAACTTTGGTGAGTTTCACCCATTCACTATAATGGTCCTCTGTAATCACATCATCAAGATATATGTCAAAATGTCTGGCTGTTAGATCAAGAAAAAGTAAAAAAAAAGTTTAGAGCAAAATTAGGCAAAAAAAGACCATTATTAAGTGTGGGTAAGCAGAGAGCATTTGTTAATATACTTAAGAGTAGGTAAACATTGTTACTGTGGGGATAATGGTGATAAATTGTTGTTGGAGTAAGCAAGAGGTTTCTCTGATTCACAGAAGCATTAGCAGGTGGGAGTTGGCCGTGAGCTGAGATTTCTTTTGCTGCTGCTCTGGTTTCAGCTGCAATGTTTCGTAATTCTCTTGGGGAAATCTGGGAAAGCAACATTGGGAAATGCTGGTGATTTTGAAAGTTCAGACAGTTTGGGTGACATTTGGCATCTTCATCTTTCCCTTCTGGTGAGATTCCATTAACTTTGCTTACTTTGTTGGCAATAACTAAGAACACTATATAGTTTTTAATTGCAATATGGGAACCTCTACCAGCATGACTTAAGGGCAAAACAGCTGCACCCAGTCTGTTCTTCCTCCTCCTCCTCCTGAGCATAAATAAAATCTAGTTCTATCTGAATATGCACCCAGAAGACTGGATGGTTATTTAAGCCCCAGTTAGGGAACATATTTAAGAATACGCCTAATTTTAACATGCACTTAAATCAACGCGACTTAAGCAAATGCTTGAAGTCAGGCATGTGGTTGAGGTGTTATCCTGAATGTGGGTCCTAATCCTTAAACAATAGCAAAGCCCAGAGGAAAGGGCAAGATATCTGGGTTCCATTCTTGACTCTTTTGTTGGCCGTGTTATAGTCTATAAAATAAGAATCGTTATTCTTATCCCTCTTTGTGAGGCACATTGAAAATTATCAGGGAAAAGCACTCTGAATACTGTTATTATTGGCTATACTTGAGACTGACAAAATTTAGAGACAGACATTCTCAGTGGATTTCTGGTTCTTCCTCCTTTCACTCAAGCAGGAAATACCATGAGAATGGAAAGAAGGATGCGTACCCATGATCACAAATAATCTTAATCTCCTTCTTTCTGCTGCCCCTGTAAATAGTTAGATATTGCTAAACTATTGTTTCTGGAAGTTCCTGCGGCATATGAGACATGCTGTGTGCAGACATACCTGCTTCACATATCACAAGCAAGCTGAAAACTCTGTTGGAAGACAGTAGTACAATGGAGGGAGTGTGTGTGTGTCTTTGTAAGTGAGTGGGAAGAGGAGGAGGGGTGGCAGCATGTTCCCGAGCCTGTATTATTAGTAGGACTGCACTTAATATATAGTAAAGAGGCACACGTTTGTGTAAGTTTAAAAGCCTGCTTGAAAAGAACACTCTGATCACAGTTACTAAAGTTGCAGCACATTAAGACAAACAATCCCACGTAGCCTTAATAAATGCTTTTCCTATCAGGGAAGTGTTGCAGGACCAGGCTGCATGGTGCTAGTCTCCGTGTGCTGTGTTACTGCTGAGCTGAAAAACCTTGAGGCAGCAAAGAATCTATTATTGATGATAATTTAGAGTTCCTTACATTCTCACTACCTTAAGTCAGAGCTCATTCTCCAGCTTCCATGTGAAGGGCACGGAGCCAAGGCCATGAGCCTGTGTATATGTGTTCAGGACAGTTAATATTTATGATGCATCTTACTGGGAAAATTAGTATAAAGCTCTGTTCCAACAGTACATTTATCCCATGACCTAGTTTTATGAATAACGTGCTGAAACATGGCCTGCTTGATTTAAACCTTTGTCACCCATTCTGATGGATACAGTGCCTAGCTTAGGCTTATGCAATACAAGCTAGGATTTGTACAAAAATGTGATGTGTATTAGTGCAAGGTAAACAGATGGTAATGCTTTTGTTAATACCAAGCACATACAAAGATATTTATCAAAGGACCACATGTAAGGTCCATAGTTCTTGGCAGGGATCCCTACACTGTTACATCAGCTAATAAGAAGAACCATTTTATTGCGTTACATATAGTATTTGCAGGGTTGCTTTAGACTGTGCAGGCAGCTGCAAAACTTGCCTCAATTCATAGGGCAAATGTCTGATTCTGAATATGTTGAGCACGTCTAATACCCTGTTGGATTTTGTTGTTATTTTTATTTTATTGTTACGGCTCTTGGCATTTCACCAGATCCACCTCCCTCCTAGGGAATTCCACTGCTGCCTACCAGCTCTGAAATATGTATAAGAAAGCCAGGTGGGGAATACATTGAAAACTTGGAGGTAAAATGAAGGTACAAGAAATGGTTATTGAGACGTCTGAAAGGGAAAGACAATGAACTGTAAAGACTGGAAGGTAACTTTGACACTACACCAGCCACAGAGAAATGCAGGCAACTCTGGAGAAAGTAGGAGCTGGTTTTAAAGAAGGGTGGCTAAACTCAATTTATGTCAGAGAAGGTTGCACCTGAAAACTACAAAGCTGGTTTGTGTTGGCAGAGCTTCCTCATCTGATTTATGGTCTCTTCTTCCATCATCATCATCAGTGGAGATTACTTGCATCATGTACTGGGGAATCTCAGTCCTTGGAACACAGGCAATGCCCTGGGGGTTTAGGTAGTAGCTCAGCAGAAGGATAAAAAGAAAGTTTTTGTTTCTACAGCCAACCAAAAATAACATTTTTTTTTCATTCAATCAAAAAGACTTCTCTGGATTTAGCTGGTACCATTTTAAAAGCTATTTCACAAGGTTTACTCTTGACTGTGGGGCCATCTAAAGAAGCCCCTAGCCCTGACTCCAAAACCCTCTCACCCCTCCACTGTGCTAGCGCAACTGTTTGTGGGGATGCGTTGGTTGGACTGCAGAGGCTGCAGTTCAGCGAACACAAGAACAAGCCAGCACAGCTGCTGCTGAAGGAGCCATCCTTTCCTGTCCCCTGGGCCAGGTCCACTGTTACCACCCCAGAGCACATTGTNCCTGTAAATAGTTAGATATTGCTAAACTATTGTTTCTGGAAGTTCCTGCGGCATATGAGACATGCTGTGTGCAGACATACCTGCTTCACATATCACAAGCAAGCTGAAAACTCTGTTGGAAGACAGTAGTACAATGGAGGGAGTGTGTGTGTGTCTTTGTAAGTGAGTGGGAAGAGGAGGAGGGGTGGCAGCATGTTCCCGAGCCTGTATTATTAGTAGGACTGCACTGAATATATAGTAAAGAGGCACACGTTTGTGTAAGTTTAAAAGCCTGCTTGAAAAGAACACTCTGATCACAGTTACTAAAGTTGCAGCACATTAAGACAAACAATCCCACGTAGCCTTAATAAATGCTTTTCCTATCAGGGAAGTGTTGCAGGACCAGGCTGCATGGTGCTAGTCTCCGTGTGCTGTGTTACTGCTGAGCTGAAAAACCTTGAGGCAGCAAAGAATCTATTATTGATGATAATTTAGAGTTCCTTACATTCTCACTACCTTAAGTCAGAGCTCATTCTCCAGCTTCCATGTGAAGGGCACGGAGCCAAGGCCATGAGCCTGTGTATATGTGTTCAGGACAGTTAATATTTATGATGCATCTTACTGGGAAAATTAGTATAAAGCTCTGTTCCAACAGTACATTTATCCCATGACCTAGTTTTATGAATAACGTGCTGAAACATGGCCTGCTTGATTTAAACCTTTGTCACCCATTCTGATGGATACAGTGCCTAGCTTAGGCTTATGCAATACAAGCTAGGATTTGTACAAAAATGTGATGTGTATTAGTGCAAGGTAAACAGATGGTAATGCTTTTGTTAATACCAAGCACATACAAAGATATTTATCAAAGGACCACATGTAAGGTCCATAGTTCTTGGCAGGGATCCCTACACTGTTACATCAGCTAATAAGAAGAACCATTTTATTGCGTTACATATAGTATTTGCAGGGTTGCTTTAGACTGTGCAGGCAGCTGCAAAACTTGCCTCAATTCATAGGGCAAATGTCTGATTCTGAATATGTTGAGCACGTCTAATACCCTGTTGGATTTTGTTGTTATTTTTATTTTATTGTTACGGCTCTTGGCATTTCACCAGATCCACCTCCCTCCTAGGGAATTCCACTGCTGCCTACCAGCTCTGAAATATGTATAAGAAAGCCAGGTGGGGAATACATTGAAAACTTGGAGGTAAAATGAAGGTACAAGAAATGGTTATTGAGACGTCTGAAAGGGAAAGACAATGAACTGTAAAGACTGGAAGGTAACTTTGACACTACACCAGCCACAGAGAAATGCAGGCAACTCTGGAGAAAGTAGGAGCTGGTTTTAAAGAAGGGTGGCTAAACTCAATTTATGTCAGAGAAGGTTGCACCTGAAAACTACAAAGCTGGTTTGTGTTGGCAGAGCTTCCTCATCTGATTTATGGTCTCTTCTTCCATCATCATCATCAGTGGAGATTACTTGCATCATGTACTGGGGAATCTCAGTCCTTGGAACACAGGCAATGCCCTGGGGGTTTAGGTAGTAGCTCAGCAGAAGGATAAAAAGAAAGTTTTTGTTTCTACAGCCAACCAAAAATAACATTTTTTTTTCATTCAATCAAAAAGACTTCTCTGGATTTAGCTGGTACCATTTTAAAAGCTATTTCACAAGGTTTACTCTTGACTGTGGGGCCATCTAAAGAAGCCCCTAGCCCTGACTCCAAAACCCTCTCACCCCTCCACTGTGCTAGCGCAACTGTTTGTGGGGATGTGTTGGTTGGACTGCAGAGGCTGCAGTTCAGCGAACACAAGAACAAGCCAGCACAGCTGCTGCTGAAGGAGCCATCCTTTCCTGTCCCCTGGGCCAGGTCCACTGTTACCACCCCAGAGCACATTGTCTTTTATGCTGGCGGAGCATGACTGGATAATTTGCCATACAGTGAACCAATCTGGAATCAATTTGGCTGAAAATGGACAAATATTGACATTTTTTTCCTGCCAGGTTTGTTTGCAGCCAGATTCGGTTCCTAATCCATTTTACCTGGAGGCTGTGCACTTGCGTGAGCCAGGATAAAGAAATTATGCTCAGGAGTACAAGCGAATAGGTGATGAAGAACAGAAGGGCTTCTTTCAGGTCACAGGGCTGGGCCACACTGACCTGAAGTGTTTCTTGATACGACAATATGACTTGATCAACAGTAAAAAAAAAAAAAAAAAAACCTGGAAGAAAAGATGAAAGGAACATGCTTAACTCAGACTGTTTCAGTGATGCTGTTTACATCAGGGTCTTCATTAAGGACATACCTTCACTAAAGTACTGACATATCTGAGGGCCGCTGGTGTGTTATGGGTGTAGTGACCTATTTTGTTGTGGAGACACAGGTATGTGGGATCATCTTTTCTGACAGTGGGGAGGCCTGCAGTTTCCGAAGCAGGACAGTAAAGGCACTGTGGGTAGCACGGAGCTACTCCTGTGGCACTCCACAACCTAAAATTCTTCACTGAGCAACAGAAATGTGGACAAGCTGCTGATGGAGGAGAACCCTACCTGAGGTGACATCTCCCACTGATACACTGGCCTCTGTTCTTAAATTTAGGCACATAATATAATCTTTCCTGGATATCCTCCCCTGAACCACAGCAAGTAATTAGAAAAAAAATGAGAGGAGGGTGTGTGAGTGGGGGTATTTCTGCCAAAAAAAAAAAAAAGCCACTTTTTCCACAGAACTCAGCACTGAATGAGCTTCAGATCTTCTTATATTCACTCAGTAGTACCTTATTCCATAGCACTGACGTTATTAGGATCCTCATAGGTCAATACATTACCTAAAGGTAAGCAAGAATATGACAATGTTGTCTATGTTTATAAACTGCTATTTCTGTCACTAAGACAGTTTTAGGCCAGATTACCAACTCCTACTTCCTTGGAGAACAGCTATGAGCAGCTGTAGTTGTGTTGACCTTCAGCAGTGGTGAGACCGCACCTTGAATCCTGTGTGCAGTTCTGGGCCCCTCACCACAAGAAGGATGTTGAGGCTCTGGAGTGCGTCCAGAGAAGAGCAACAAAACTGGTGAAGGGGACTGGAGAACAGGCCTTATGAGGAATGGCTGAGAGAGCTGGGGGTGTTTAACCTGGAGAAGAGAAGGCTGAGGGGAGACCTTATTGCTCTGTAGAACTACCTAAAAGGAGGTTGTGGAGAGGAGTGAGCTGGGTTCTTCTCCCAAGTGAGAGGGAACAAGATGAGAGGGAATGGCCTCAAGCTCCACCAGGGGAGGTTCAGGCTTGACACTGGTAAATTTTTTTTCCCGGAAGGGGTCATTGGGCACTGGAACAGGCTGCCCAGGGAGGGGGCTGATTCACCTTCCCTGCAGGTGTTTAAGGGATGGGTGGATGAGGTGATGAGGGACATGGTTTAGTGTTTAATAGGAATGGTTGGACTTGATCCAGTGGGTCTTCTCCAACCTAGTGATTCTGTGACCTTATAGTTTTGATTATGAATTTCCATCAGAAAGGTAAGAGCCTCGTGATCTGGACATTATTTTTTCATTATTATTTATGTGCTGCTTTCTTGTCATTCTAAAGTTAATTTAGTTTGCTCTTTCAAAGAATAATTGGTATCATTACATTAATTCTGTATATAATTGGATAGGAACTGAAGTTGAAGAAAGCACTTTTGCTGTGATAAAATTTAGCCTACTCCAAGACACCAGCCATACACATACTTCACTTTAAGACCTAAATATCTTTGATTTTGTGTGGCTGGTGTCACAGTGGTGAAGCAAAGAATGTTAAATTAGCTGTGTTATTTCAACTCCATCACAACCATCTCCCTGTGAGTATCATGGTCACATTCTCTGAAGTAAAAATCCTAAAACCCAGCCTATGGTCACTGGGAGAGCTCCCAGTAATTATAAGCAGGTGAAACACAGCAGCAAAGCCTATNAATTAGCTGTGTTATTTCAACTCCATCACAACCATCCCCCTGTGTGTATCATGGTCACATTCTCTGAAGTAAAAATCCTAAAACCCAGCCTATGGTCACTGGGACAGCTCCCAGTAATTGTAAGCAGGTGAAACACAGCAGCAAAGACTATATGCTCTTCATAAGATCATAGAAAAACCATGTTGGAAGAGACCCACTGGATCATCAAGTCAAACCGTTCCTACCAATCACTAAATCATGCCCCTTAGCACCTCATCCACCTGTGCCTTAAACACCTCCAGGGAAGGTGTCTCAAATACCTCCCTGGGCAGCCTATTCCAGTGCCCAGTGACCCTTTCTTGCCTGCATATCTGTAGCAAAGCTGTTAAACCAGCCATCTTCTCAGGCTGAGGTTTCTTTTAAATGTCTTCTCTATTGTAAACATTCCACTTCATTTTCTTTTGTGTTGTGGCAAATGTCAGAATTCAAAGGACTGTCATCGGCTGGCATAATGACCACTGCCCCTTCCCAGAAACAAACCATGCCACAGTAGCTTTCCTAAGACTGTGCCTATACTGCCTTCATGTTGGCAAGCTTCCACCTCTGGAGTTCAATAGCTCAGTATTCTTCCTTCTGCTGGATTTCATCCCTCAAAGTTTCTTTGGTTTTTTTTTTCCAGTTTAAAGCCAGCTTCAAGAGACTCGTCTCAGGCTTCAAATAGATGGGAATGAAGTAGACATGCAGTGGGTAAACAGAAAGCTCCAGGCTCAGCTGTAGCTTTTCCTTTCGTGTAATGATCAGTTTGGTGTCAGTCAAACAGGAGCTAGGAGGCTTAGTCCCAAACTGGTCACAACTCATACCATTGGAGTAGTTACAGTTTCTACAGCTGAGGTTCTGCCTCAGGCAGTTTTGATTTCTAACATTTCTGTTATTATTTTACAAGTATTTCAACTGCTTGCCAGTAGGTGTGTCAATTGCCCTGTCTAATCTTCCTTTTTGCTGAATCTTGTTTCCCTAGGCACCTCAATAAATTACCAGAACTAGGAAATGGTCCAAACCAGTAATAGTCTGTAATCATGGCGTTTGGGAAAGTTTGGATTTAAAATTAGAAATGAAGGTTTCTGCTGAAGTTGTACCCAAATCAGAACTTCAGGTGCATTTTTTTCCCTCTGAAGGCTATGAACAGATTCTATGAAGTCTGAGTACACTGCACATCCATGACACATAAGTTTATGTCATGTCCATCCTAATCAGTTCCCTGTTGTATACCTTGTCTTTACTATGCAACTGGCTGGGGTGGCCCTTCAGAGACCAGGAAGAAACTTCAGGGTTTACTAGTGAGGTAACAATCATAGAATCATTAGGTTTGGAAAAGACCTCCAACCATCAACACAATACCAACATGCCCACTAAACCATGTCCTGAAGTGCCACATCTACACGGTTTTTGACCCCCCACCAAGGGAAGGAGACTCCACTGCTTCCCTCACAGCCTGTTCCAATGCTTCTCCACTCTTCTAGTAAATACATTTTTTCTTATAACCAATCTAAACCTCTCTGGTGCAACTCCAGGCTATTCCTCCTGTCCTGTCACTTGTTACTTGATGAAGAGACCAGCACCCACCTCACTACAACCTCCTTTTAGGTAGTTTTAGAGAGCAATAAGGTCAACCCTCAACCTCCTCCAGGCTAAACAATCCCAGTTCTCTCAGCTGCTCCTCATACGACTTGTGCTCCAAGACTTACCAAGGCTTCTGTCAGACCTGGATGCTTTTGAAACTGTTACCTGTCTGTGCTCAAGTAGGACGCCTTTTACAAGAGTGAAACCTGATTTTCAAAACTGAAAGCAAAGCTCTTCTTTGCCATTTTCAGACTGTCTAATTGGCTTTGATTATTTTGTGTAGCTGCTAGCCTGAATGGTATACAAATATATTAATATCACTGTGGTTACACTGAAGCGAGCAGTAACTTACTCCAGTGGAAAGTCAGTCTCTCCATCTCTGCCCTGTTTTGACTCCTATCATGTCACCTATGAGAGGAAGAGGAAATTTTCAAAATATCTAAATTACTTGGAAATAACAGTTAACTGCAAATCAGTGAGCTTCAGGCATCGAAATCAAGTAGGAACTTTAAAAAGCACATCTGTATTTGATATAATAACTAGTACTTGGAATTGGGAACTGCCTGGTCCATAATGACCTCTAATGGACTTTGTCATCCGTATGACCATTGTGTATGGAAAACATTATGGAACTTACTTCCATACTGAAGGGCAGAGTTTTACACCACCCTATAGCTTAGCAGTTTAAGTGGTACAGCAGTAAATTAAAATAAATCTATCTGAAATAATTGTTTATACAACTGAAATTGGCAGGAGCAGGAGTGGACATGAAATAACAGCATTTTTATTTCAGGACTACAAGCAGTATCTGATTGATTGTAGACCTGATACTACAACCAGGATGCCCAAAGTTTCTTTGTGGTTTTTCCAGTTTGTTTGACAAGTTGAAATATGTATTATGATATCACTTGGAAAAAGAAGGCCTTGATTATGCAACCCATTTTCAGGTGAATGATCCCATTTGGTTAAAATGGATCGTTCGTGTTTGCTGAAGTTGTAGGACTGGCCTTTCATTTTTATATTAACTCATTTTTACATTAACAGGTAAATGTCTACTTGTAGAGATGCATTCATTTTTTTTAAAGCAATTGAGAATTATCACAATTTCATAGTGTGGCATGAAGTTCTATTTGGATTTATTTCCTTCAGGGTATCACATGCTAACAGTACTAGGAGATGGAAGGAATAGGATGCTCTTTCTTTGACCCATTCATTTCAGAAATGCTTCTTTTGTTAAAAATTAGTCCAGTGGCCTTTGGACAAGGCAAGGGCAGGGAAGGGATTTTGTTTTGCCAGGGGCAGAATGTCAAGACTTATGGGCTCTTCTGCATGAATGAAGTTGAGAAAATGGGTTGCATCAGTGGGGCTGCTCCCTTCACAGTCGGCTTCATAGGGCACAGAGACCCTCCACCCTGAAACCAAACCTCTGTTTTACAAATTGGTGCCCATCTGCCTTCTGTGGCATACAGTGCAAAGAGCTGCACTTGAGGTGCAAGGTGTTTACTTCTCCCAAGTGGATGTTTAGTTAGTGTCACACTCCACATGGCTCTTACATGAAAAAAAAAAAAAAGCAAACCTATAGTCAGGAGGCCAAAATTAGCTTCTCCTTAAAAGACTAAAAAGGCAAAGAGGAGATTAAAAACTATGTGGGTCACAGTAACCTTCTCAAAATGAAGTGACTGGTACTGAACGTGGAGAATGAACTTTCTTTTCTGATTTCCAGACACTAAAAAAAAAGAGAAAATGTCCCTCTAGGCTCTGGTTTTAAATGGACTGTTTGCAGCAGTTCTGATTCCAGGTCCAAGCCCATCTATTTTGAACTGTTTTGATCACGTTATGTCAAAAGGAAAACCTTGATTAGATTTCAGTGCAAAATAAAATGAATTATGAAAGCCAGCTGAGCCAGGTAAAATCTGACGGGGGTGAAAGGGAGAAATAGCATGATGACAAAGAGAGAGAGAAAGTAATAAGCAAAAGAAAACCAGAATGTTTTTGAAAAACACATAAGAGCCTTTAGGCATAGAAAGATACAGCACAATTCACCATTAAACAGCCCAATAAGTTGTTGCAGGGATAGGATTGTTAAAGAACGACAAACTATGTACCCAAGTAGATAAAACTGTTTAGGGGCTTAAGAAATGAGTACATTGGCATTTATTACACAGGGACCTGGTACAATTTCTGAACCCTTAACTGGTGGTTAAATACCTGTTTAGAATACCCTAAAACTAAAAAGTTCCTTTTAATAGAATATTTGTGCCAGGATAATGCTAGTAAAGCCTAAATATATATGCTTTATGAGTACAGCTGTGCAAATATATTTTCTGTCAGAACAAAAAGTGAGGAACGAGGCAGACGAAGGAATTGGCAGAGTGTAGAGGGGAGTGAAACCAGGTTACAGGCAAAAAGCCAGGGGGGCAAGTGCATTACAGACCGAATGAGATATCTCATATGGGACAATTCATTTTTAAAATTAAATATAACTGAAGTTCCAAGTGTGACTTTTGTACAAAATGAAAGTCTTTTTTTTTGTCTTGAAAAACTGAGAGATAAATAATTAAAAATTTCAAAATAAAACCAGTGTTTGAAAGAATATTCAACACAAAACCGTAATCATTTTGGCTATGAAGATACATATAGGATTAATGAGGTATTTGACTGAAAATTTCATTCATTTCTTCCTACAAAGACATTTTTATTATGCCAGCATTTAATTAATTGAGAAGCATTCTTGAATGTAGGTGTCAGAATTTAGAGTGGTCTTTAGGTCAATATAGATACATTATTATATTTCCTTTTCAATCTGGTCTTTATGTAGTTCGTATATTGATGTAATAATTTTGGATCCCAACAGAATCTATTCTTTCTTTTTTTTTCTTTAACCAGAGTAATTATATTGATATTTGCATGGTTGCTTTTAAATTATTAAATTACAATCTTACAGGAGTGCATTTTATCTATTCCCTTTCTGTATGAGATAAACCAACTATATCAATATAGCTAGCGGTGGAAATTAGGTGGGGAGATAGTCCTAAATATTGAAGTCATGTAAAACTTCATATACTCTATGAGTTTTTGCCTCTCAGCCCTCTGCAAAGGCTATGAGTGAGTATGAGCAGTCCCTTGATATTTTTTTGAATTGTCCACACACTGTTTCTTCTTCAACAGTAACAGGCACCTAAAATATTTGCACAAACCTCAAGAATTAACATAGTAATCCTGTACTGGAATCTAGTAATACCTCACAAAATAACCAAAGTTAATAATGTTTCTCAAATTCTCCCCAACAGAGGAACATGGTGGGCAAAAGTTTTGGTGAAAACCGATGGTATTCTTTCATTTGAAAATAAAAAAGGCTTGTGTGATTTTTATGTTTGGGGTTTATTTCCCTCCTCTTTTTTAAAAATTAGAAGGTTTGATTTCAGTGTGGAAATGTGTCAATTGGCCCTAATTAAGAGTCTTTTGATCTTTGCCTAATGCTTGGGCAGTGGGCTCTAAGGAACATCAGGAGATGGAGCAGCAGCAGTGAACCTTGCTGCTGGTCAGTGCGATATCAGCCGTGCAGCGTGACAGCTACTTACTGTGCTCCTTGAATTGCTGTCAGTCAGATAATATGTGAAACTCAGGACTCAGTCACAGAATGTGCACTGCCTTTCCCCCTAGACTTTGATAATTTGATCTTTGGAGTTGTGTGTTCTACCCAAACTCATCTTAAAACTTCTATTTGAATTGTCAGTGTTTACTCCTCCTTAATTGCTGTCCACGCTTTTCTGTCCTGTTTGCCAGCTTCTGCCCTTTTCACCCAAGGTGATTTAATCAAACTGGAAGATAAATTTATCTGGTCTGAAAGATTTAACACAGGCAGAAAAATGCTACTATTTAAATAAAAGTTGTCCAAAGCTACCTTTTACAATTAAGCCGGTTTACACATGTGGAACATGCTGCCTGCATTACGGAGAAACAATCATTTTAAAATTAAAACATTCTCTCCCTCATTACAGAAATGTATTCTGCTTTTTTTTTTTTCTTCCTTTTTCTTTTCTCCTTTCCTCCCTCCCCCTGGTTCCTTTAAACAGAGATGCCATTCCTTTCCCCATCTGAGTTAAATACCACTGTATCCTTTTCGGCAGGCTTCTAAGCTAAATCTAATCAAGCTGTGTCACAGCTCTGTCAGGCAGGTTGCTCTTTCTTTGGCCTTGAATAATTGGAAGAATGTTGGCACTTGTGCCTGGGCCATGAGAACGTGACCCGAGTTGATATTTAATCTACTTCAGTGCTAGGCTGCACTAGGACTGGGGCCTAAGCCAGACCTGGGGAGCAGTGTGTTAGCCATCAGCAGCACTCATTTTACCTTGAAATGGATTCCATTTGATGTATCATTACACCGCTCCAGGAGAATGCTTTAATGAGACAGATACATGCGCTGGAAAGGATTAAATTGTTGTCCTTTAAACTCTTTTTTTTTTTTTTTTTTTTTTTTTTGCTCTGCTAGCCTAATAGCTACAAGGTGCTGGGAAGTACCTGGGAAAGGCAAAAAAGTTACAGAGCCAGACAAAACCAGCTAAAAACTGAAGGTCTGTCATCTTTGGATCCCCAAACACATTGCAAGAATTGTAAATATCTGATCCACTCTTCTCTTTTGCAACCTAGCAGCAAGCACTGAATTTGTACTTCCATTTTCACCTCTTTTCAAGGAAAGCAGGTACTAGGAAGGAATTTCAGAATTACTTCATGTATTTGTAACTTTGAAGCAGCTGCCTTTGTGCACAAATAAAACATTCATCATTGCTTGGGATGTGGGAGAGAAAGGTTTTCATTCCTCCTCTCAGAGGCATATATAAGCTCCAGGAGACCTCAGGAAAGAGGAAATTCCTTTCTGATCTATGAGTTGTTCCTGCTGAGCAATCTAAAGTCACAACATGTTTCAACAGTTTTCTTAACACTTTCATACAGATTTTGGTGAGAGCTTGTGAGGTAGCGGGGCAGCAGAGAAAAAGATGTGAGGGGAGGGATAACAATTAGAATCTTTTCCAAAGGGAAGCATAAATTGCTATTTTCTTCACTTACAAGGAAATCTTCTGGCTGGAACGACTTGCGGAGGCTGAGGTGGTTGAAAATGCCTTAGACTCAGGTCACACACACTATTTGAACTTTGCAAAATGGGGGAAGCGTACTCACAGTTTGCAAAGGAGCCCGAGGCAGCGTTTAATTTGCATAAAAAGAAGGTGATTTCAATGACCCTTAATCTCTGATAATGAGATGTATCCATGTGGACACAACAAGCTGAAACAGCCATGAGCAATTTCCGATTTAGGTCTCAGTCCCAGAGCTGCCCCCTTTGCTGCCCCCAGCCCAGCACAGGTTGTCCCCTGCAGTGTAGAGGGATGCTTAGGGCCAAGAGGCAGCACCTCTCCAGCTCATCAGCACTTCTCCGTATGGTCCGAGGAATGTGAAGGGTGGGAGAAAGGAGCTCTGCTGTGGAGTGAAGTTGTGAGACACCAAACAGGTGTGTTACTGATTAACTCAGCCTCCTCTGGAATGTCAATGACTCCTTTTCTTCCAAGCTACAGTATTAAGGGATGGAGTGTTTGTCCCTTTCACATGTACTCCCCCAATCTAATTTCCACTTGTCAACAGAGGCCAGCGCCTGTTTTTAAGTCATGCTCGCCCTTGAGATGCTGTGAGCCTTGGTAAAAGCAAAGTCTTGTTTCCAAATATGATGTTAACTAAAATCTTTTCCTTCTTACTGTGACAAATCTTGAGAACAATGTCCTCAAACCTTTCACATCAGGCTAAGGCTAATGCTAACCTTCGAAGACAGCTAATAAAACTGCCTTCTAAATTTGAGTTTGTATTCTGTGAAAGATTCTGGATGCATTAGCAAAGGTAATGCCAAGAATCTTTTAATACGTCTTTTTGTGTACAAAACGATTGGATTAAAATGAAAAAAAAACTTTCTGTAGAACAGACGAGAGTACTCACGGTTGTCCAATATCCACAGTTTCTCCTCCATGTTTATTTTGACTATGAACCATCATATGGGTAGCAAGTCCATTCCTTGCTGGGAATGTTTTCTCACAAGTAGGACAATGTCAAACTGACCTAAAGGAGATTGTTCTCTCTCACATTTCCTTTGAGCATTTTTTTCCTTAAATGTGACTTATTTAAAATGAAGCGAGGCCATCAGAGACGATCTTCTGTGACTGTCAAGTGACAGCTACCACACTGTTGTGTTATTGGACATTCTGATTTTGTTTAAGTTCAACTTCAAGCATTCCCTTTAGCTTATCTGCTGACCTCAGGAAAGTGTTTCCTGAGCTTATTTGCAGCATGTTTCTTTTTTTTTTTTCCCTGGAGTACTTTGATATCCCAGATTTTTTAAACAGTGATCAACTTACCTCTGCCAAACCTTTATGGAGGCCATTACTGCCTCCTGACACTGACATAAGAGAGATTCATTTTTTCTAAATCTTGGATTGCAAAACTGGTATTTCTCGAAGAAATAAAATTATTTGGGCTGCTATTTCTCATTGAAATCAAATTATTTGTAATCAAATTATTCAAGGACATAAACAAGCCAGAAACCGGAATACTTGCAAGAGAGGATATTCCTGAGGCCAGTTATGGTTACAAAAACAAACAAACAAACAAACAAACTCTCCCCTGAATGTTAGAAAAATGATCACCTCTCTGACCTCTGTCAGATTGCCAGGTGTTTCTGGTGGATTTCAGTGGGAATGACAGACAAGGAGTGAAGGAGCAGACTCTGCCACTGCTTCATCTTTTTTCTTACACCTCAATCTTAGGCAAGACACCTCTTTGTTGCAAAACTCCTTTCAGATGGATAGAATTGGAAAAGTCTATTCTCTGCTTGCATGGTATCCATGACCAAATCAAAATTCCATCACCAAATTAAAACCATGTATGTTTATTATTTACATTTCTTGTGTGCACAGGTTACAAACTGAAAACTAGGATTTGACCTTACGGCTGCTAGTAAGAGGCATTATTTAATGATTTCCTAACTAGATGTTGTGTTATGTAGAAATGTTGTGGTATCTTATTGGAGGATGACAACAGAGTTTATCTGGTGGCTACTTAAACTGGCAAACATGGTGGTTAAACAATTTCTAGTTAAGGAATGTTTGCCGGATTCCGGATTGGCCCTTTGTAGAAAACTGAATTGTGGAAAAGTGAGATACCACTCAAACTGCCAAAATAATGCCTTCCACTTGGCAGCTGAGCAGCCTTTGGGTAGATCTAAAAGTGTCCCTGAATCATCTACACAACTACAGAAATATTAAAGAGACCAATAGTAAGAAAAAGAAAGCTAAGGGAAACTAGGAGAAGTGGAAAGCTTTGAGCGCAAATGAAGGAAAGGCTGGGATCTGGGCGATCATTCTTCTACAAAGAGGCCAGCAAACCAAAAATAAACAAGGAATATTATGGAAGTATAGGACTAAACAGTGGTCATTTTATCTACTATATCTTCACTCAGGACATTAACGAACTCGAACACTGGCACTATTGAGGTTTTCTTTCAGTACTCCGCAATTATATATTTAGAGCTAGAGAAATGCTGGTCTTAGGAATTTGCCTGTCTTTAAATATATGACATATGCCTAGAAAATAATTTCATCTAACAGAGGTGGTTGAAAGAAAACATGTTTTTTAAAAAAATTTTGTTTTCTCCNCAGAGTTTATCTGGTGGCTACTTAAACTGGCAAACATGGTGGTTAAACAATTTCTAGTTAAGGAATGTTTGCCAGATTCCCGATTGGCCCTTTGTAGAAAACGGAATAATGGAGAAGTGAGATACCACTCAAACTGCCAAAATAATGCCTTCCACTTGGCAGCTGAGCAGCCTTTGGGTAGATCTAAAAGTGTCCCTGAATCATCTACACAACTACAGAAATATTAAAGAGACCAATAGTAAGAAAAAGAAAGCTAAGGGAAACTAGGAGAAGTGGAAAGCTTTGAGCGCAAATGAAGGAAAGGCTGGGATCTGGGCGATCATTCTTCTACAAAGAGGCCAGCAAACCAAAAATAAACAATGAATATTATGGAAGGATAGGACTAAAGAGTGTTCATTTTATCGACTATATCTTCACTCAGGACAGTAACGAACTCTAACACGGGCACTGTTGAGGTTTCCTTTCAGTACTCCGCAATTATATATTTAGAGCTAGAGAAATGCTGGTCTTAGGAATTTGCCTGTCTTTAAATATATGACATATGCCTAGAAAATAATTTCATCTAACAGAGGTGGTTGAAAGAAAACATGTTTTTTAAAAAAATTTTGTTTTCTCCCAAATCATGAAATGATATTTTCAGCAGAACTGAAATACAAGCAGTTGTCTGCTACTGAGTTTGGGAGGCTTTGATTTCATTATGCTCTGAAACAGTACTTCAAGATACTTCATAGCTTTATGTACTTACGTAGCTTCAAGTACTTCATAGCTTTATGCTTAACTTTAAGCAGCTGCTTAAGCTCCTTGAGTTCATAGATCTGGTCTTCATATGCCAAATAAGTGACGAGGCACATGCACAGACCAAAAGTGGAGTTTTCAGAAAGATTCGGAAAAGAAAATACTTTTCTCTGGCATTTTAAAAAGAAAATAGTGCACCTCTCCGGCTTTTGAAACTAGATGCTAAACGCAATTGAATTAGATTGAAGGGAAATAGAATATCCTCCTTCAGTTTGCACAGCACTGTCTCTTGATTTGCATTTGACTTTGCAGTAACAATTGCAAAGACAATAGTAATGACTGAGGAGGTCCTGAAGCAATGTAAAGAAAATCTACACGGGAATATACTCTGTTACACTCACTAGATGTAGAAATGCAGATCAATGGGCTAAATAGACAAGACTACGTTATTAATCTGTATTTCCTGTGGTGCTGTTATCCCAGCTGCTTAACAAAGGTTTTGCTGACACTTAAATTCATAATGTTTTAATTTTTTTAATACAAAAAAAAATTAGTGCTTTCACTATGCAGTTCACTGGTGGTCATTATTATTAACAGATATTTTTTTGCTAGAAATGAAAATAGCTGGGTGATGTTGGCTCTTTAAAAGTAGAACTTGGGCCAGATTTTCTAAACAGTTCTAGTAAATAGAGCTTATCGGAGATTCACTGAACTAAAACCCACTGGATTTAAAAGATAATTAAAATTATTTCAGGCATTTTCTCTCATTCCGATGACTAGGCATGAATTTCACTACCAAGTTTGCAAAAAAGTTCACTACTGCCTAGCAATGTTAACAGACAGGATGATTCTGTCCCAGTCATTTCATACTAGCATGCTTATACACAGTGAAATTAATTGTCTTTGAAACTTTGCTTATACCTCTCTCTCCCTCTATTTTTTTGTTACTACCTTCTTTGCTCTTTCGCACTGTGACACAGTTTTAAATATTTACTGTGGTGGGATAACCAAGCTGTTTCTTAATGTGGAAATACTCTTTTTAGTTGCAAATGCTCCTTTTATCATGCA